>CP126890.1:198102500-198475000 GCA_030440675.1 Furcifer pardalis
ATAATGTGTTCCACAGGATTGCTCTTTAAACGAATTTGTTCTTTAAGCAAAACACCACTGTAAGTGACCAATTGTGATTTGGGGGGGGGGGGGATTGCGAGCCCCAATTTATTTGTTAAGCGAGTTTTTGGTTGGTTTTATTTGTTAAGTGAAGCGAACATTCAGAGAAAATTCTGCTCTTTAAGTGAGTTACTCTAAGTGAGACGCTCTTTATGCGAGGCTTGACTGTATTTGAATTTTAAGGCTACTACTAATGCAAGTGGGCGGCAATATAAATCTGAATAAATAAATAAATAAATTCAACTGGGTTTTTGCCAACTTCCTATATCTTACTGAATAATCAAAATTGCACTATAGGCTGTAGTACTTCTTGTTGTTTTGTTTTACATTTTTGAACAAATGAATTGTTTGGTTACACTTTCAATGAATCTGGCCTGTTTTTTCTCTTAAGTGCAGAGGAAGCAATTTTTGGAATCATTCTTGTTAAATCCACAGTTAATGTAACTTTAGAAGGCCATTTGTGTTCTCCACTCTCAGAACTTAAGCCTTTGATTCTTGTTGTAGTCACAGCAGACACAATTCAAAACCTTGGTGTATTTCTCTCTCCAATAAATTGTTTAACACTAATAAATCAGTGTGTGGAAAAAGGTTTGCTTTCATGCTTGGGGCAACTCACATCATTGCTGCAGCAGTTCTTGTCATCTGCATTTGTTGGATAATTTTAAAGTTGTTCAGCCAAAAAGTAATAAATTTCTTGGAACAAAGACATTACGGTATTTGGCTGCTAGTTGGTTGTAACATTTGCCAAAATCCTTTAGAAACAGAACTGAATGTTTCTAATGAAATGCTTGATAAGAAGTAGAATAAACGATAAGTTGAGAGGCATTGTATGTTGTGCTTATGCTCACATAACAACCTCCTTTAGGATATTTATTTTTGCCATTTTATTCAAAGTGCAGGTAGTGTTGAAATCAGCCCTGCTTTGTGAAACAAGGTTTCTTCATGTGAGCATGCTTTTTACAGTGTTAACTCTAATTATGGTAGCTCTCAATCTGATAACTGGTAATTATTGCAAACTTACACTGTGCTGGATAAAATCAGTATGTGTAAATCTTTGAGATGGGAAAAGTGACCCTTAAAAGCTGTTTGTTATTATCCTGTTGTAAAATAAGTTACCATTTTTAAGGACACACTCACTCATCCTTCACACTCACCCCTTCTTCTTGTGGTTTATCTAGCCTTTGGATTTGTGTTTGGTAGCAAGTTAATGGCAATGATCAATGAGATGCTATAGAAATTTTCTCAGTACACAATTTTCTTAAAAGGTCATAGTAATATTTCATCTTGGATATTATGTTTGCACTTTATTGAGACTTCGCCCAAAGAAATGTACTGAATTGCAATCTTGTATTGGCTAATATCAGAGAAGAGAATGAATCCCTGTATCCTCAAAGACTGGTGATGTATAGGCAATACAATTTGATTTCCCCCCCTTCTTTCTCTGCCTATCTGGAGGACCATTTCACCATGGACATTACAATTAATTAAAAATTAAGTTATTACAAATATTTCTAATACAGTACTCATCTTGTTAGTTGACTAAATTTTAACTGAAGCGCTTTAGCACTTTAACCATTAGTATATCATTGAGGGGCCAGATATCTGTCTTAATGGGCCTGTTTGGATGCTTAGCCTACAAACTGCCCAGTCTTGTGCCACCTTGGGAAAATGAGCCATGAAGGAGAATCAGCCCAACCATTTTTGTAGTCTTTAGCTAGAGAATATAGAAGGGCATTGTAGCATGTTTCAGTTCTAGCAAATAGTACAACTGTCTCTGGAGGAAGATCGCCCTTTACCAAAGCACTCTGTTTGACAGCACATAGTGTACAAAATGGTGAAGGGAGAAGTCATACTTTTCCATCATCCCATGATATAATGTATGTGGGTTTTTTAGGAGGGGATTCTGTGTGAAGAGGAGTACAGGGTCTAGTTGTTTTCACAGTTCATGCATGTTCCAGTGGTACAAGTGTAAATAGTTCTTCTTTGTCATCTCTGTGGATGTATACAAATGAGATAACTGCACAACTGTGTGAGTGTTGACAGAATCTTCTAAAAGAGCAGTTGGGTTCCTCCCCCTTCCCAACTGTCCTGTATTCCGCCTAATGGCTCCCCACAGTTCTTCTCTTGCCTCATGCAAAGAGACATTGTTGGATTCTAAGAGCATTTCCTTTGCCCGTTTATCTAGCAGAGACTCCTTCTAGTTATATTGTATATACAGTAAAACCTCATATAACACTAAAACCTGGTTCCACAAGTCTTGGTGTTATATGATTTTTAGTGTTATCTGATGCATGTTAAAATCCTATGGGATCCATAGAGATACATTGTAACCACACAGGCTTTAGCGGTTGTTATCTGAAGCATCCCATAGGATCTTAATGTTATCTGATGCAATTCTTCCCCCCCGATTCCTTAATGTTATGCGATTTTAGTGTTATTCGATACTAATGTTATATGAGGTATTACTGTAGTTAACAATACAATCAGTCAGACATAGTTTAGTAACTTTAGTGTAAAAAAATTACCTCATAGTTTCACTGTTAATTGTTTAATGGCCACTTTAGGCCTTTTAAAGCAGTGAGTGGACTGTAAAAAAAAAATCAGTGCTTACTGATGGACATTTGAAATGTTTATAGTGCCTTGGGAGGGTCATCAGACAAGTCCAAGATCTTCAGCAGCCTCAGACTTCCCCACATGAGCCAGACCATTCTTTTACTTTAAAATTGCTGAAGGAGACCAGTAAGCAACCCCGCATAAAAATTGAAATCGAAACCAAAGCCACTTCCAGCCAAATCAGCTAGTGTGGAGCATTGTGTTTCCTCTTCTAAAAAAATAATTGCTGCAATTTAAAATGAGCAAAAAGCATTGTAAACAGAGGGACTCTTCCTCCGGTTCTGAAGAACCATTGCCTTCAGCATTGAAAGATCATCAGAGACTTGTGTGGGAAGGTGGCTCAGCCAATGTCCTTCCATCCTGAGGGCAAGTACTACGTCCCTGATGAACAGTATAGCTCTATGCGGCTGTTAGAACTGGCAGTTGCACTAGCCTTTCTATGGAGAATCACCCATAGGCAATCTCTGAGGCTCGGTGATGGAGAATGGTCCATTGGCCAACGGTGAGGTTTGGTGCCAGGTTTTCCCATACAATTTCCAATGTCAGGAAACATGCCTGTCTGTTTTGTGCAATTTTCTTCAATATCAAAACAGTGCAAAGGTGTATTTGATGTCAATGACTATGGCACCTTTCAAAATGCAGCTTTGATTATTGCATCCTATGTCGGGGTCTCTATGCAGCAGAACCATACAGGCTCTAACTGGCAGTTGCACCAACCTTTCAATAGGAAACGGTTTATAGGCAATCCCCGAGACTCTGTGCTGGGTTTTCCTGCACAATTTCCAATGCTGGGAAACATGCCTGTCTGTTTCACATAACTATTTATGACAGGTGTCCAAATTATGGCCCATGGGCTGGATCAGGCCTGCAGCACCAAATCCTCTGGCTCATGCCACCCTTGCTGCACCCAGAAGCAGAAGTAAAATGTGCTCACACATGCATAAAACGCTACCATAGTGTTTACGACAGCCACAGGTGCATTTACGGCAGCATTTTGCACATACACGGGTGCGTGTTACTTCCACTTCTGGTCAGAAGAACCACATGACTGGCCTGCTCAATCACGTGACTGGCCCATGGCCCTAAAAGTTTGGGTACCCCTAACCTACGATATGGAAATAGAGACTGGAAAGGCGTATTTTGAGTTTACCAATGCCTATTCAAAGTTTGTGCTTTGTAATCCATGTTTTTTTTCCCCAAATGCGAATTAAAGCCTTTTAAATAAGCATGTTGCCATAGTCATTTTTTGTGATCTTTGTTCACCTGGACATACTTAAACGAGCTGCCTGAATGCATTTTGTGATGTTTCATACATTGTGGAATTTATCTTTGAGTTGGGGGAGGAGGTGGGGGGGAGAATGTTCCTACTCAGCAGATCTGTCATGATTGATAACTTGTAGCAATTTGGTGCTATTAAACTGTTAATCAGATTGGGAGGTGAAAGAGTTTGAAGAGAAACTGTGATTCTCTTGTGTATGTAAAAAGAAAAAGAAAGAATTGCTACATAGTAAATGCCTGTTGCTCATTCCTGTAGGGAAAGCTTCCCAGATTTTTGTTCTATTTCTGTTGCATATAGTTGGGAGCAGAGTATATGGGAAAGATTTTGGTGGAAAATAATGCATTTTGTCTTCCAGGTCCTCCTCTCTTTCTTTTTCTTTTCTTTATGGTTCCAAGCAAATGGCTTAAACATAGTGCCCATTATGAATTCGAAGGTATTCAGCTCTGTTGATCTCACTTTTTTGGTATATACAGTACATAAACTAAGTAGGATTTGTGGAATTTACACTCAAGGTGCCAGTGCCTAATTACACTTAGTCATTCAAAGTGCCAACTCTCTTCAGGATCCTAAAAGTTGCCTCTTCTGTTTCCCCGTTGGAAATGTCCTGGTTCCAAACCCATAAAAGTGTGCAGTAAATAAAGCAGCTTTTCTAAATGGGAATGTTAGGTATTGATACAGTCTATTGAAGTGTTTTGAAGTATTTCTGAAGTGTTTTTGTGATGTCTTGATATTTTGTAATTGTGATTGGGGATTTCTTGAAATGTTTTTGATATGTTTTTGTGATGTGATATTTTGTGATGTGATATTTGTAATTGTGATCTATTGTTTCTTTGTGAGCCACCCAGAGTCACTATGCAAGTAGGGCAGCATATAAATCGAACAATACAATACAATTAACAAAGGCACAGTTTAGATTATCTTTGAATCATGGTTCTAAGGATCAAAAGTAGGCTTAAATCAACTTTTCTTCATTTCCTTCTTTTTCTTATGACTTTCTTTTCTGGGTAGTATTAACCATTTTTGCCATGACATTTTAACAGACAAATCCTGCCTCTTCCTGTCAACACAATCAGAAATCACCTCTTGAAGTGGTTTCTGATTATTCTTTAAAGAGTAAGTGCTAACCTGTTTTGCTTATTTTGCATATTGTGGTTAGTGATAATTAATGGAATGAAGCCACAATAGTGAAAGGAAGCACTTAGCACTTTTCATCACCCCTTCAAACCATGATTTTGAAGAATCAAAAGGTGCCTTAATTAGTACCAAAGCATACATTTATGTTTACAATGTGGCATTGCCAGCTGATTTTCCTTAATTTCTACAGGCCGGGGGGGGGGGTCAATGACATGAGAGGTACTCATGACATACAAGAAATAGACAATTATTCATTTTCTTACAAGCTGTAACATTCTAAAACATCTTAGCCTTGTGAATCAGTGAGTGATAAAAAGAGGTTTGTACTGATACCAATGGGTACCAAAGGAGACTTCTTTTCTCTTGCTTCTGTACTTATGGAGTGGTTAACATTCCTTAGAGTGATCATGGCGAGGGAACCCACTGTAATTTTTCTTTAAAAACCTTCCATTCTTCTTTAAGTTCCATATCTGATTCTGAATATTGGCTATCCTCATGGCAATCAGAAGATTGTCCTCGGAGCAACATTATGCAATAGCCTTCCATTTGCATTCTGCATTGCAATGTGACACCCATATCACTGATCCAATTCTGTGAGTCCTCATCAGTCCCAAGCCAGTACTGACGAAGCTGCTGCCCTCCATCAAGATGGATTCAAGTGGGATTTAATCAGAAAGTAATACTAAGTGTTGTATTGCAAGGTGATGTTTTGTTTTGGTCTAAATCACTGTCTAATAAGTTATACTTCAATCTTTATATTACAGGACAGTGGTTTAGAAAAAAACAAATTAATCAAGTGAAACCATCTTGAATCATTGTCTCCCAGGCTTTGCCTTGCACCTTCTGTGCCAGCAATTCTCAACATTTACAGGCCATGGGCCTGAACACACCTCCTGGGCAGCTGATTGGGCCATTCACATTGTTCTACCCGGAAACAGAAGTAAAACGTGTGCCAAACATGCATGCACAGAATGTGTTTTACTTCTGCTTCCAGGAGTGGTGAGGGTGTTAGGGGCCAGATAAATTGGCATCAGCGGCTGGATCTGGCCCACAGGCCATAGGTTGTGAATGCCTGTTCTATACCTTCACTGTAAGAAGAATGTATTTTAAAATCCCATGTAGATGTATTGTTGAAACTGAAGTGTAGTATGAAACTTGTCTCTCGCCTGAGTAGCTACTTCAGGTTAGTTCCTTCATTGGATCTAGATAAGACTTACTTAGGATTTGTTTACGGTGTAATAATTCCCTAATGCATTTCTCTGATGAGAAAGCAACTTCAGATAAAGTTGAATTGTGTGTGTGTGTGTGTGTGTGAGAGAGAGAGAGAGAGAGAGAGAGAGAGAGAGAGAGAGTGAGTTTGAGTGTGAGTGTGAGTGAGATAGATAGAGAGAGAGAGACAGTTGCTGATCCCAGTTCCCAATTTATTTGTCTTAAACTGCTTGAACCAAAGCCAATGGTAATGGCCGATAAGAAGATGCAGTTCAGCAACATCTGAAGGGGCTATAAATTGCTTTATACTTCTTTTAACATGGAAGTCTTCCTCTTCCCTCAGTTTTAGAATTCTGACACTTTCCTCACGTTTTGTCACTCTAATGTTTCATTGTCTCTAACATTAAAAGTTGGCCCTGTGCTGTACATCTTCCCTACGCAGGAAGGAAAGGATATACAGTATTATAAATAAATCAAATGACCTGTTGTAATTAGTCTCACTACCTTGATATTTTAACTCTCATTTTGCACTTGGTGGTATACAGTTTTAAATATCATTGTACTGTTGTGATTAGACTATTGTATTGGGACTTGAGTGATCCAATTTCCAGTCCTTAGTGAGCTATGTAGCTTGTCTGATACCTTTGGAACAATCACACTCTCTGTCTAACCCACTTCACTGGCTTGTTACAAAAATAAAATGGAAAGGATGAGAGCTGTGTACATTGATTTGAGTGCTTTGGAGAAAAGACAGAGGCTACAATCCAGTTGACATATTTCTGCTGGTTTAACTGCTGATGTCATCATCAGCCCACAATATTACTAATTAAATTTAATTTAATTTAACCCTTCTTAAACCCATTCCCATTCAAGTACCAAGTTTCCCTAGATGAGTAGTTCCCAACCTTTTTTTGGCCATGTCCCACTGAAGCATCTCTAAAATCCTGATTCCCCCCCCCTTTCCCCCGTGACATATAATTCTTATTATTCAAAAAGTGAACTCCTGTTCATGTGGAAGAAGCCTAAAAGACCATTAATTTAGTCTAAACAAGCTCAAATTGACCCCTTATAAACCACATTGGGAACCACAGCCCTAGACATTCTCTTTTGCTTTGAGAAAGCCTTTGAGAATCTCATGATGGGATGAGAAGCCTTTAATATCAGAAAATCATCACGACAGGCAACAATTTGTCCAATACTAAAGCCCTCTGTTTCAGGGCTCTGAAAGACTTCCACAGGTCAAAAATGATTCCTGGTGAGCCTCAGAAGTTGAAGAGCATAGGGTGGAGAGATCGAGATAATTCATTTCTGATTTATGGCAACCTCCTTTTTAGGTTGTTGGTTTTTTAAAAAGATAATGCACGGAAGTGGTTTACCATTCATTTGTTCTGGGAGCACCCTTGGACTCTGCAGCTTGCCCATGACTAGACAGGTTGGCCCTTCTCCTAGAAGGCACAGTGAGGAATCAAACTACCAATGTCTGGCTCCAGAGGCAGATACTTAAACTACTCAGCTATCAATACTGGAAGGTTTAAAATTAAATTATAGCATCATCTACTGTTACATCTTTACCATTTATGCCTGATGGTTGGTCAACAACATTTCAGCCAGACAGTAAATATGACTAAAAAGTAGCATCTAGCTAGCTTGTATCTTAAGAGAGTAAGGGGCTATGGTAAATATGCCTCCCAAAAGGAGACTGTTCACACATGATTTAGTATCTTTAAAAAGCCCACGTGAACTCATTCAGGAAAAGGCACACAAAGGGGCATAAAAGTAATAAATTTTACTGTGCAACAAAAATTGAAACAATATAGTTCTGTTGCCTTACTTAAAGACTAGCAGATTTATTTCAGTTTAAGTTCTCATGGGTTCTCAGACACAGGTAATACAGAGAAGCTCACACCAAATTGAATTTGTTACCATTAAATGCCTGAACTATTTTGTCTTCCTTTTTGCTGCACATGTCATTGTTCAGTTGCACAGCCGAGTCCGACCTTTTGTGATCCCATGAACCACCAGGCTCCTCTGTTATCTGCCATCCTCTGGAGTCTGCCCAGATCTACACCCACTGTGTCAACAATGCTGTCCAGCCACCCCCTTCTCCTTTTGCCTTCGATCTTTCCTAGCAACAGGGCCTTCCATAGTTGCACATCTGGAAGCACAATACCAGTGTTTGTGTGATAAAGATATGTCATGAGGGAAGATTGTTTAATTATATCTGGTAGTACAGGATAACTTCTGATAGTCTGGATCCTATTTTCCTGTTGTTCAAAAAGGCATTTGTTAGCCCAAAACAGTTGGGGTAAGGGGTTACAGCTGAATGGTAGATCACTTGCCCTTGGAACTTCTGCAGGCACAATTTGGCATTTGGGTGCTGACATCCTGTGGAGGTTCAGAGGCTGGAGGATACTTTGGGCCCTGGGGACTGGACTGTACTCCCCAACCTTTTTGCCATTGTAGCCATCAACTCAGATTTCGGCTCAAATGCACTTTTTAAATCCCTTCCTCCAAAGTCCAGAGACTTCATGGTCAACACAAGACTGGAGAGGTTCCAGGGAGAGACCCTTCAGATAGAAGCTTGATGGGAAGGATAATATCAGAAGAGTAGCGTGCCTTGGCGGGGCCCCGTATAAAAATTTGTTTGGGGGCCCTTAGGAAGGGTAAAGATTTGTTTTGCTTACGCACGTTGGGGGCCCCTGTGGCCCAGGGGCCCCGTATAATTGATACGGCAGATACGGCGGTAGCTACGCCTCTGGATAATATCAAAGGTCACCTGATTCCTGCAACAGATGACTTTGGAAACTGCTCTTCCCAATGTGCTTCAGTTCCAAGGATCTTCTCATAGAATCAGCATTAACAAGTTAAAAGGAGCTGAGAGGCAGGTCTTGATTCAAGAAGTGAGTCTTCCTTAACCATCGTTAAAATCAGGAACACTCTAGGCTTCACATGCTAAAGCATGCTTGGTTCAATGAAAAATGCAACAATATATACCAGTGTAGGAGACAGACCTGCAAAATACCATTCATTATAATATCCAAACATATTCAACATGTTAAATGCTATCCACGGGTGGGGTATCTGCGGCCTTTAGGGGAGCCTGGGCTTCTGGGAATTGATGTCCAAGTACACCTGGAGGCCCAAGGTTGAGAAGCCCTAGCCTAGAGGAAACAGGCTAGTCCTCAAGCTCCCCTCCAAGCCACAGGTTCCTCACCCCTGGGCTATACTTAATTTTTTTCCTGATAAGAACATAACATGTTTCAGTGTTCTAGCTTGATTGTTGTTTTGGAAATACAGTACTGGCTCACTCTTCTATCTGAGGAAGTGGATTTCAGCCACAAAAATTCACATTTAAATACAGCAGTTAGTCTTTAAAGTATCACAAAGTTTTGTTTTTGTTTTGTTTTTCTTGTATTTTGAGATTTGAATATTTCAAGAATGAATCTCCTGGTTTATACATTTTTCAAGATTTAACTTCCTTAGACAACTTAAGACAGATTCTGAGCTGTATTCAGGAGATGCGTGCTTTTTAGTTGTGTGTGAAGATAAGAGTCTAATTGTAAAAGCAAATATTTAGGCATATTTAACTCATAGAATTTGTTGCACAGATTTTGTTATAAATAAGTTTATATTGTGTCCAGTGTACAGCCTGAGATTAGCTGCAGCACTGCCCTGTTTCAAAAATATAGCGGTTCGTTACCAGTATTGTTGTTAGGCTATTCAGTTCAAGTTATAATGTAGCCAGCTTTTTGGGAATCATTGTGTAACTATACTGGTAATGTATAAAAACACCAGATGGTGCTGTCCATCTGTGTTTATATTTGTCATTTTTTTTTATATGCTAGCAGAATTTTGTTAATTTCACATTTATTTAGCAGCAGAAATCTTGCCAGGAAATTTTTGACTAAAGAAGTAGTTCCAAGGGAGGGAGTTACTTGCTTTTAGTCTATTGGCATTTTGTGTGACACGTGAGCTGTATACATTTTTGTGCTGATAAGGAGCTGCCAAGAAAGTTTTTTTAAAGAAAAGAAAGTAAAAAAGCATGCCAGTTAGACAGTGCAGATTTGCCAGCTCACTTAATTGAGAAAATGTGACCAACTTTTTCATATGGTACCATACTTAACTACAATATATAATTATATTCAGTTCGTCAATAAACATCTGGCTTATGGATGTGGGATACAGTATTGTGCTTCTTCATCAATGATTTAAAACACAAGAAATGGCCCAATATTGTTGCACAATACTGTGTCTGAGGTAAGGAAGAAGGATGGCATGCTTCACATACCAGAGGGCAGCCTGTTGAAAACATAAATGGCAGCAGTGAAGATGGTCTACAGCAAGGGTGGCCAACCTTTTTGTGCCGCAGGCCTGACCACACCCAGTGTCGGATTAAGCCACTGCGTGGCCTGTAGCAAATCATGTCAAGGGGCCCTTACTTAGATTTAGGATACCCACCCCTGAGAAGCCAGGCTTAGCACCGCCCAGAGCCTGTCCTGGAGGCAGGGAATGGAGAGTGGGTTGGTTAACAGTGTGGTGCGGGGGCCCTCAGAAGTGTGGGGCCCGTAGCACTTGCTACTTTTGCTATATGGTTAATCTGGCACTGACCACACCCCCAGAACAGCTGAGCAGGCCAGACCATGACCCCTGGAAGCAGAAGCAACCGCATTTATGACTTCCATGTTTATGTCAGCCACAGGTGTGTTTGTGCATGTGTGGGTGCAATTTAAGGCTGACGTCAACGAGCCCGCTTCTACTTCCGGGTGTGGGGGAGATGGCAACAGGCCAGTTGGAATGGCATTGCAGGTCACATTGGGAAATGTTGGTTGACAGGATGACAACTTTTGATCACTACTTCAGTAGAAACACGTACAACCAAAAAAAAGAAACACCCCTGTTCCACGGAGCTCTTCGCTAAACTTTTCCCCCATTATACAAAGTGCTATTGGCGATGCACCATATAACAAAAACGTTCATTATATGAAGTGCTATTAGTGATACCCCGTACAACATAAAATTTAGTGATTTTTGTTGTTGTACAGGGTATCGCCAATAGCGCTTTGTATAATGAACTTCCCCCCATTATTTTGTGTATCACCAATAACGCAAAAAACACTTCACAGTACAAATTCTTCATTATACGACACGTTCGTTATACAGGGTTCTACTGTATTCACTTCTGTCAATAAACAGGCATGAAAATTGTTTTGAATTTGATTGAGGGGTGGTTAACTAATGAAAAAAGGAGTCAGCTTCTGGGATTTTCCCTTCCTTACTTTCTTTGTATGAAAGGTATTGTTCTCTGTGTGAATATGGAAACAGTGGTGGTGGCGGGGGGTGTTGCAGTATAAAAAGAGGAATACCTAGCATGAGATCTGTTGACTTAATAAAGGAAGCTATAGCTGTTAGTTTGCAAGACCTAAGCAGAATTTACTGGAAAAGACAAACATGACATGACTTGCATCCATCTCTCTTTATCAGTATATACTGAGTAGTAGAATTTTAATATTTCTTTTCTTTTCTGAAAATGTGTACCCTATATACTCGAGTATAAGCTGAGTTTTTTAGCCCCAAAAATGAGGTCCAAAAAAGGGGACTCAGCTTATACACCAGGGTCTAAAAATATGTTTGTTTGTTTTTTGAATGATTCAGGCACTTTAAAGGTAAGGTTCGGCACTTTTGCAGCAAAATGGCTGATGCACAATTACCACAATTGGCCATAAGAGGATGCAAATCACCATTTTCCATTAGAATACATTGAAAAAATTTCTTCCATTCTGAAGTTTGTTTTCAATTCATTCCTATGGAGAAAGAAGCTCTACAATGCATTCACGTCCCCCTTCCAAACTGGTGTGGAAAAAGAAAGGATTTCACTTACCTTCGTGTCTTTGTCCCTGCTCCATGTGGCCAAGATATAGGGAGGAAGCCATGCTTCTGCCATGCAGTGGGAGCAAGAGGCTTGGCTAGAGCAATACTTCCTGCCTCCATGTAATTGACCTGCCCACCCAGTTTCCCTGCAGTGCCACCACTGGTTGGGTGGTGCATATACAGAAAAAAAAACCCTCTAAATTATTTAATTTTACTGTATTTTCACGTGTTTTAATTATTGAAATTCACAAGCAGCTGCTGCATTTCCCACTCTTGACTTATACTCGGGTCAATCTATTTTCCAGGTTTTCAGGTCAAAATTAGGTACCTCGGCTTATATTCAGGTCAGCTTATACTTGAGTATATATGGTATACATTTTTGTACCCTCTGTAGATATACATGAATTCAGTTCAGGATATTGAACAGTTCTGAACAATTTGTTGTTTTTTAGTGAAAGACCAAAGAGTAAAAAGTTTATATGAAATGTAATCAATGTATTCATAGTAAGAACCTCCAAGCTAGGTGCCAATATTTTCCTAGGCAAGATAATGCCAGCTTCCAAATTATGTGTGTGTGTGTGTGTGTGTGTGTGTTATTGACCATGGCATTCTTAAGTCCAAACATCCACTTGTTTCTGCCTATACCAGAGGTCAGCAAACTTGGCTCTCCAGATGTTCTTGGACTTCTGTTCCCAGAAGCCTTGATCAGCAGCTGTATTGACTTTGGCTTCTGGGAACTGAAGTCCAAGAAGGCCTGGAGAGCCAAGTTTGCTGACCCCTGGCCTATACCAATAGACAACGCCATAGTACTGTCTTAATAAAGTAGCCAGTTGATTACCAACCCAAACCCTGTGGTTGCTTTATTAGTAGGAGTTACTGTTTAACTTCCATTCATTTCAATGAGGCTTGCTATGGTGATTAGCCATTTATGGTTTTTATGTTATTGGGCTTGCACAACTTTGTGATGGTTGTTTCTGGTCTCCTGTGATGAGAAAAGATTGTTTTGAGGCAACTAGACAGAGAAACTTTTATTAATTTCATCTGTGCCTTCATTTCTTCCCTTAGCCACAAATGGCTTCCCTTAGCCACTAACATTACATGCAGAGAGAAGGACTGCTGGTAATTTTTGTGAGGTGATAATTTCTGCAGCCCATGTTAATTTACCATGTTAGCCTCCTCGCTCAAAGGAGCAGCTTCATGTGACCTACCTTGGATGTTTCTATAATAATACACAGAACCTATTGTGCTTAGTGGTAGGCAATTTTACATTCCAAAAGTGTTAATATGTAACCTAAAGAATCTTCAAGCCTCACAACTGTTCAGAAAGTTTCTGTAGTAAATTCAGTTTTTAAACCCTTTGGAAGTAGACTTTTATTGTCATAAATTTATTATCAAGCTACAGAAGCTTTTGGGTGTTTATCTAGTGGGGGGAACATATGGGGGAAATATATACAGTTGAGACTAACATGCACTTGTTATATGGCTTACCTGAAGTGATGCATCTTTATAATAAGAACAATTATCTAAGATGAGATCAAATCAGTCAATCCTGAAGGAAATCAACCCTGACTGCTCATTGGGAGGACAAATATTGAAGATGAAGCTCAAGCACTTCGACCAACAAATGAGAAGAGAGGATTTACTTGAGAAGGCCTTGATGCTGGGAAAGATTGAAGGCAAAAGGAGAAGGGGGTGGCAGAGGATGATGTGGATGGATGGAATTGTTGATGCAATGGGTGTTGATCTGGCCAGGCTGCGGATGATGGGAGAAGACAGAGGAGCCTGGCATGCGGTGGTCCATGGGGTCGCAAAGGGTCGGATTCAACTGTGCGACTGAACAACAACAAAATGTTTGTATTTGAAAGCCAGGGCAATTTGTTAGCAGAAGTGCCTTCCCAAAAATTGGAGGTTCATTATCCTACGGCTAGTTGCCTAGGCTTCACTGAAAAGAGATGTATAACCTGTTGGACAACTTATATATCTGATGTAATAATGTATATTTCTCTTTTTCCTTTTTCTTCTAGATCCCCATATTAAAGTCTCGGGGAAAAAAGAAGACGTTAAAGAAGCTAAAGAAAAGATCATGTCTGTTTTAGACACAAAAGTAAGATTAAAAGTCAATGGGTTTCTGGGTTTGAGACTCATCAATGCTGAATTCATCACTATATTAAGATGGGTTGACTCTTTTAAAGTTATATTTGACAGTTGAATTTTACACTGCAATTTAGCATTAACATTGATATGACAGGCCAGGGATTATTTCTATGTTAAATTAGATATGTACTCTGAAGAAAATACAGTACAATCATTTCAGCTTTGCATGCCATCAAGTGAGTCTGTGACAGAACAGAATAGGAATTTGAGAGAGTGTTCTGGATAACTTGAGTTTTGTAGCATAATATTTTCTGAATATTTATGAGTAGTCTGATTCTGTTAAATACTTTTTTAAGCTGCTTTGGTGCAAGCTGCTATTTATATTGCAACAACTAAAGCAGAATTCTGTATTTTGACTAGACTTTCAGTGAATATCCTTCTAAGAATGGTTAAAACTGAAGCATCCAGATATCTAGTGTCTTTCATTTAAATATTTTCCCTAAGCATACCAACTGGAACATGGTTGCAAACAGACATCCAAGGTCACATGTTACATTGCAGGTTATAGTATAATGTAATACTGTATCTAGTTTACTCCAAACTTAAATCTGTTTTAAAGTATCATTTGGAAATGTGAAATAGAAACTTTGTCAATAGGATTAGTGAAATGGGACAGAATGACCTCATTACAACCTCCCACTGGGCTCTCTAGCTGCAACCTAGGAAAGTAAAGTCTGTTCTACCTCTTAAAACACTGCTGGTCACATAAGAAGACCATCAGACATACAATGCCAGCTGAATGTTTGCTGATGATAAAGCAAGACCCAGCAGAGGGTTTGAGAGTGGCGTTGTTGTGCTTCTTGGTTTGTGCAATTTCACATGTTACAACAGAGGGTGTCACGTTCTAGAGCCTCAACTGAGAATTTCATTCACAATCCACTTAAAGAGGCACAGCCATTTCTGATTTACCCCAGGTTTTAATAACAGTTCCTTACAGTGGTCATCCAAAGGGCAAATTCTTGTTTTAACTTTTTAATTATTTACTTCTTACATACTAACCAAAATCCTTACCATAGTTAATTGCACTAGAGTAGGCTTATTAGGGTTTAGTGCAGGGGTGCCCAAACTTTTTGGGCCGCGGGCTTATCACGTGGTTCAAGGGGCTGGTTACTATGGCCCAGCGGCTGGATCCGGCCTCTGACACTAATTTATCTGGCCCACAAAGCCCTCATCGTTCCCAGAAGCAGAAGTAAAACGTGCCTGTATGGGTGTGTTTTATTTCCACTTCTGAGAACAGCAAGGGCTTCTTGCATCAGATGAATTGGCATCAGGGGCCAGATCCAGGCCCTGGGCCATAGATTAGGCACCCCTGTTTTAGTACATCAGTTCCTTTGTAAATTCTGTAGATTCAAATGGTTCCACTGTAAGTGTGATTTACTATGCTAAAGCAGGCCTGTTTGCCTTGTTTTCTGTTGTTAGCTGCCCAGAAAGGAGGAAAATCTCCTAGATGGGTGGGGTATAAATATAATGAATAAATAAATATAAAATAAACTTATGGAGGAGTTGAGTCTCCATTGTATGGGACATGGAGTTGAGATTCAGTGGGAGAGTTGTAAGCTGCAGGAACCTCCCTCTTGCGCAGAAGTGACTAACTGCATGGATGGCTCCTCTACAGAGCTATTGTTTCTGCCACTTGAGCTAAGCCATATTTAGACCAGAGGGTAACTGCAGTTGCAGTAATGCTTTATGTCTTCTGTTGCGCTCTTTCGAGGGATTTAGTTGAGATCTGCTCATTTACTGGAACCCCAGATGTTTGATGCTGAGGGCTGCTTTTTCAGTACAGCATTCAATTACTTCCCGAACAGAATTGCTTCAGAGCAGCTGGGAGGTTGAGGAGAACAACACTCCATTTTTATGTCTTCTTAGAAAGATGGTGTTCTGTGTGTAAGGCTAATTGTTTTGCTAAATTCTGTGCATTTCTCTCTTGCTTTTGCTTCCTTCTATCCCTGGGAAATACGGTAAGTGTCAGTCAGAAAACTGGAAGTGTTATTGATTAGAGATACACAGGGTTGTGCTATATTTTTGGCAAGTCTGGCTGCCTTAAATCTTTCATTTAGTGTAATTTGTAACCATTTAGCAGAATATTTATTTAATTTAAAACATGTTTTGAAATTAAAACATATTAACAAAAGTTATGGAGTGCCTTTTAAGTTAGACAAAAAACCCGTAGCGCTTCAGAGTATTGTTGCATCATAATTTCATTGTTGTCTTCATAATTTTACAGTCCTCCAGCACATTTGAGTTACTTGAGAACAAAAAAAGAACAAACAGAGATTATCCCAGGCATTTTGATGGCTAAGGTAGAAAAGTCTTAAATGATAGTTCCCTCCCTGTAAACCAAATCACTGACAACTAAGTACAGTAATACCCCGGATAACGTTAAAGTTTGGTTCCACAAGCTTTAACGCTATGCAGTTTTTAATGTTTTGCAATACATTTATCGCACAACATTAAATCAAAGCCCACACTGACCGCTTTGACTTGGGAAGGGCTGGTGAGAGTGCCTAAAAGCTGACCTGGCTGGCGCTGGGTTCCCCCCAGCCCTTCGCAACTCAAAGTGACCCAAATCCCTAAGTGAATCGCATGCCTCTTTGGAAAGGGAACCGGGCATTGGAGTGTCTGATCCCTTGTTCCCTTTCCAAAGAGGCAGGTGCTCTGCTCGCCTGCCTAATCAGAAAGGGAAACGGGGATCAGATGCTTGGGTCTACAGAGGCACCTCTGTAGACCCAAGCCCCAAAGCCCACAGGGCTGGTCTCCACCTGAGAAGGGGCTTCCCAGGTGGAGAGCAGCCCTACAGTCTTTGGGGCTTCGGTCTACGGAGGTACCGTACACTTGCTTTTTCAAAGCTTGCTTCAAAACAGCAAGGTTACAGAGACCCAAGCCCCAAAGACCGCAGGGCTGCCCTCCACCTGGGTATATGTATGTAATCATGAATGTAATCATGTTAGAATGGATCCAAGAAAAATCACACAGTTTCCACAACATAAATTATTTGTTGGCCAATTTCAGAAACATTTTGTTAAATTAAAATTTGTTTGCAGTAATCTGCATTCATTTATCTTGCCTAATTGGAGTGAGAAGACATTTTTTAATTGGCTATATGAAAGATCAGTGGTAGGATTATTTTCATAACTGGAAATGAAAATATGTGTTTCATCAAAGCCACTGTTTTAGAAAACATGGAAAAAGTGCAGTACCTCTATGATGTATGTCTACATGTGTTTATTTTACATTGGGAGAACACAATAAAATGTACTTTTATCCTTTCCCAGAGTAATCGGGTCACCCTGAAGATGGATGTGTCACATACAGAACATTCTCATGTGATTGGCAAAGGAGGAAATAATATTAAAAAAGTGATGGAGGAAACAGGCTGCCACATCCACTTTCCAGATTCTAATAGAAATAACCAAGCAGAAAAAAGCAATCAGGTGAGTATTCTCTGAGATCATGTAGTGCCACTAATAACAATTCATGGTATATCTTTAGGTATAGCTTTTAAAAGGAATACAGTAATACCTCGGATAACGTTTACCTCAGATAACGCTAAAATCGCATAACATTAAGTTATCTGGGGGGGAGAATTGCATCGAATAACGTTAAGGTCCTATGGGATGCATCGGATAACAACCGCTATAGACTGTGCGGTTACAATGTATCTCTATGGAACTTTAACGTTATCTGATGCATCCCATAGGATTTTAACATGCATCGGATAACACTAAAAATCGGATAACACCAAGACTTGTGGAACCAAGTTTTAGCGTTATCTGAGGTTTTACTGTATCTTAGAAAGATTGTGTGCTTGGAGGGGAAAACAGGCAGAATGAACCTGTTCACATTTGTGCTGCTATGCAAAGATTGTACTGGTGTTTCGTTGCTAGAACTTTACTATGTGTGTGCCTGCACATTATTAACATATTATTAATTAATAATACTTTAATACTTACATTAATACATGCATTAATACTTTAATAAATGCATTAATGTGTTGTTAATTAAGTATTCTGTTGGCATCAGCCACTCGTCTTTTTAATGGTTTGAACACTGAAACAAACCACCTTCAAGATCCAAAGTAACATGCTTTAAAAACACTACAGAACAATACCTTGGTTTTCTAAAAGCCAGCTGTGTTCTATCCGGTGGACCAATTTCTCCAGTTGTCAGATTTATCCTTTCTTAAATTTTCTGTTTTTCTTGGCCATTTGACTGGCTTGGGTTACAAAAGCTTCTTCTTGACTATGTCCACTTTCCATGGCTTTTAGTAGCTACAATTGTATTAAGCATATGTTCCCACATGCTAAACCCTTGTAGTTCTCAGAAGAGTATGTGCTCACTTTCTAAAAGCATGGATTGGTCAGAAATGCAATGTCCAATCAAAAACATCAAGTTTAAGGACAATGTACAGACCTGAAGCTTCTATTTTATTTTATTTTGCTGCCCATATAATCACAGCCCTTTCCCCCCAAACCTTCTAACAATTGTCAGTTCAAAGAGAAAATGGCATTGCCCCCGGTTCCTAATGTTTTCACATGCAAACAAATCACTATCCCATGTGATAGGAAAATTTTAAGATGTGTCTATGCCAAAAATATGGTAGCCATTTTTATAGATGGAACAGAGTTGAATTTTTATTTTAAAAATATTTTCAGAATTATTTGTGGTTTATTCTGTTTTTACCTGTAATTTATCTTAACCATTAAAAGTTTTATTTAAAAAAATTATTTTTGTTCAACATTTTGGGTTACTCTGAATAAGTATTTGCTGTTCACCTTCAGTTGTATCCAAACTATTGTAAGTAGAACTCGGTTCAGTGTAAGAAATCAGAACTCCAGGTATATTTGTGTTAAAATTTTGCCACTAAAACATAATAAATTAAATGCACTCATAACTCTGCCTTGAATTTATTTTTTCCTACAGGTGTCTATTGCAGGACAACCAGCTGGAGTTGAGTCTGCCAGAGTTAGAATACGGGTAATTATAAAATTTAAGCTAGACATACATTTCTGTTAAAAAAATAACTGGAAACTGTTAGATTGTTTTGCCATAATTGTTCATTACAGTATTTTTATTTTATTTTATTTATATAAATAAAATACCTTCCTGTACCTTTTACAAAACAGTCAAGCTTACTGCTAAGAAAATAATAAAAGTCATGTGTAAGACCCCTCAGCCTTCTCCCCAGTTAACATTATCTTTCTGCTGAGATCCCCCACCCACTCACAAAAAAACCCTGAGATACCCATTCTAATGAAAATACATTATAAATAAACTATAGATGTGAAATTGTCATTCCAGCTCTTTGTATAAGTCCTGACTAGTCATGGGGAATGTGTGACTTTTCAGCTACTGTTGGACTCTAGCTCCCCGCAACCTTGCCTTTTTAGCCATTTTTCAGAGAACTGCAGGTCCACATTCTCCCATCTCTGTCCAAATTAGTTTCCTTGGTTCAAGGCTGGTGGCAAAAGAAGTCATTGCAGGTAGAAAGTGTAGGAGATGGATTTCAAAATATGACTTCATCTTCTTTACTGCCATTCTAAATGAAACAGCATTGGGACACAAATATATGACAACTGCAGATCTTTAGAGAGTTTGAAAAACATTTCAAATTTCTTTACAGTATTATTTCAGTGCATTAGGAGTGTTCTAGTGGACTATTGTACACCTAATGCTGACTAGTTCTTTTTCCATTTTGATGCTATATGCAAAAACTAAATTCCTCAATTTTTTCTAATTTTTCAGTGTTCCTCTTTCCAATCTTTCCCAATTTGAGGGTGATACTGGGAGAAATAAAATCTCTGTGGAAAAGAGATGCAGGTTCTTTTCTAACTCCATGTGTATGTCCAATATCTATTGGATGGGATGCCATCTTTAACCATTATTAGAATAAGCCCATTAAAATCCATGGTACAAGTTAATCATAACTAATGGGGATTTTACTAATTTGGATGAGTCAACTTGTGTGTGTCTATGTGTGTGAGAGAGAGAGCAATTGTGACTTCTGGTGGGGGGATTGCAAACCCCGATTTAGTTGTTAAGCAAGTTTTTGATTGGTTTGAGTTGTTAAACGAGGCAACCATTCAGAGAAAATTCTGCTCTTTAAGTGAGTTAGTCTATAAGCAAGGCGCTCTTTATGTGGGGTTTTACTGTATAAACAAACAGCTGGGAGTTGGAGGGTAGGCAAACTGCTAACTCAGGGTGGGCAGTGCCCACCCTGGCCACCCTCTGGCTACAGCCCTGATTATTCCTAGTCCATAGAGGCTAATTTGTGACCCAGTAACTTCTTGATGTTGCCTTCCACTAGATTTTCCTCTGTTTCTGTATATTCTCCCCTGCCCCAAGTCTACTTACCCTTTAGTCCTCAGTCATAAATAAGTGAACTTGACCTGAACCTAGTGGCAACCAACTAGTAAGCTAATATTTTTCTTATAACTACATTTAGGAAAATTCTTCCTATTTTAATTGGCTGTACAAAGCTGTGGACTTTCCCTGTGAATAAATTCCCCAAAAGAAATGTATGCAGTTCTCAATCACAGGCTTAGTTATGTTCCTCCAAGTTATAAACTAAACTACCAGTCCCACAGTTGTAGTATCACACCTAGAAATGACATAACTACATCATTGCTGAAGAACACTGAAAGTCTTAGAGTCAGCAAAAATGTTGTTTTCTTCCATTACTGCAGAGACTGTGACAATGTCGCCATGAGATCAGCTGCAGAAAGCTGGTACTCATCTTACTCTTCTGAATGTGTAGGCTTATGATAACTGGGATATTAGGTTTAATGTCTACTGTTATTTTATTTTTTTCTCATTCCAGGAATTGCTCCCTTTGGTATTGATGTTTGAATTACCTATAGCTGGAATTCTTCAACCCATTCCTGACCCCAATTCTCCCACAATTCAGCATATATCGCAGACATATAACATTTCAGTGTCTTTTAAACAACGTTCTCGGGCATACGGTGCTACAGTTATTATCAGAGGATCTCAGAATAATGCTAGTGCTGTGAAGGTAACATCTTAACTAAAGTTATGCCAATTAACATGGAGGCATAAGATCCATTAAGCATCCATCTGGTTATCTGACCAATTTCCTTGAATTTGTCAGTCTCACCTAATAATAGGCAAAGTCTCTAGAACAATGGATGAGTTTTACAGCTGCTTCTAAAACTAACCTGTCTCTGAACAAATAGAAAAGGCTATACCATAGCCTTTCTTTAAAACAAAGTATGTTTTACACAATGAAAACTGTGATTTAAGTTATTCTGCAACTCTGTGCTATCCTAATTTTGGTGGATGTTTTATGTACCACATACATATTTTTTCATTTATAAGGAGCTTCTTTTCACAGATTAATCTAAGTAGGTAAAGCTGCATTTCAACAATAGGATTGCAGATCTCTATTTTACCAGTAGGGAGATCCTATTTGGATTCTAATGTGATTAAATATGACAGAGTGCCATTAATGCCTGGTCTTTTTAGTTTAGTAGTGGAGTATTTTGAAAAGAGGAACTGAGTTACATGTGTGTTACATGTGTGTTAGTTATTGTTATGACACATAAATGAGACAGATTTGTGGATCCACAGTTGGCAATGACACCAATGCTACATGCAGTAGTGTGTTCATCTACTTTGCCAAGCATGGAGGGACTCCTATGGGACATTTAAAAGAGAGGTTTCCTAGAGAGATCTTGATTTTTCTTCATTCCTGCTGTCTAAATTCCCTGATCTCCTTGCAATTTTCAATATGACATTTTGCAGATACACCTTGTTAAGCAGCTGCTTTCTGTTTTACTTTCAAGTGTCCATTCATTTGATGCAAGTACAAATTACCTCTCCTTGAACTATCTGTTCTGTTTCTCACATTTACAGCCAATACTCCATAAAAGTATCTTGGAGTGGTTTCATGGGGGCTGCCTGATTCGTTAGCAAAAGGGTCAGCCAGTGGCAGTCAAATATGAGTATAAACCAATGTCTTCTGAGTCCAGATCCAACTGCTACAACATTGTATCCAGAAGTATTTATGTTTCATTCTGCTCTTACTCTCGAGAAGTCTTAATTCGATTAGGTATGCAGAGTGTATGATGAGTGGCCTAATGAAAGCATTATCGCCTTTTTTCTTCTTCTTCAAATAGGAGGGAACGGCTATGCTTTTGGAACACTTGGCTGGTAGCTTAGCTTCTGCGATCCCTGTGAGCACACAGCTAGATATAGCAGCTCAACATCATCTCTTTATGATGGGTCGGAATGGCAGCAACGTCAAACATATCATGCAGAGAACTGGCGCTCAGATCCATTTCCCTGATCCTAGTAATCCACAGAAGAAATCTACAGTCTACCTCCAGGGCACTATTGAGTCAGTCTGTCTTGCCAGACAGTACCTCATGGTAAATTCATTCATATTAAAAATGTGGACATCAACAAAACAATAGCAATGATCCTGGGGTGGGTTTTCTGATAGCTGTATGACCAGTAGGGCTGTGGGTTTGTCAGGAAACACGATTTCACAAAATTCTCAATCAATTTTGTTAATTTAGCACATGTTTTTATTCACCTGAAACAAATTAATAATTCAGTTTTAAAACTGCATGTGTCTTAAGCACAAAAGTTTGCAAAAACCTTTTTGCTGAACATTTTTAGCACTACAACTAAAAACTTAAATTAATTGTGGATTGGAGCAAAATTTACTTCTGGTTGGGATATGTAGAAATTAACTGATGATGATGATGATGTACAATCATTAGGCTGGCTCTTCTCTCTGGGGTCCCAGTGGGGAATAGAACTCCCAACCTCTGGTTCTGCAGCCAGGTGCCCAACTCATCGAGCTATCCAGCCAGCTCATTTTAACTTAAGTTACATTGAATCATACTCTAATTGAAATTAATCTAAATTCAATTCTACATTTCCTATAGATATTATGAAGAAATATTTATTTTGAATTTTGAGACTAAAATTTCAGGGAGGTTGTTGAAAACAGCTAGTATCAAAAAAATTAACAGAGTGTACATCCCTTTTATAACCACCAAAATCTGGTTCTTTTTTCACAGTGGAGCAAAAGTTTGTAGTAGCTCGGTGGTTAAGAGGCTTGCCTTGTTAGCTGGAAAGCTGGTAAATTGGCAGTTCAAGACCTGGGTACTGAATGACGAATTGAGCGCCCATCTCTGTCCCAGCTCTTGGGAACATGAAAGGAGCCTCATTTGGGCATTCCCTAAGCAGAATTTCTTCCACAAAAATCCTTTCGACCCAGAATAATTTCTGACATGAAATTAATCATTATTGGAGCAAAGAAAGTACAGTAAAACCTCATATAACACTAAAACCTGGTTCCACAAGTCTTGGTGTTATATGATTTTTAGTGTTATCTGATCCTCTATGGGATCCATAGAGATACATTGTAACCACACAGGCTTTTGCGGTTGTTATCTGAAGCATCCCATAGGATCTTAATGTTATTTGATGCAATTCTTTCCCCCAGATTCCTTAATGTTATGCGATTTTAGTGTTATTCGATACTAATGTTATATGAGGTATTACTGTAATGCATAATATTGAAATGGTTAGACAACTTTGCCTGGCATTTTTGTTTTCTTTTTAATGAGCTTGCTTAGTAGAACAGCCAAATAGCTATCTAGAACAGGGGTCCTCAAACTTTTTAAGCCAGGAGCTGGGTCATGCTCCTTCAGACTATTTAGGGTGCCAGACTGGTGTCCCCCCCACTGCCCCCCGAAAGGCAGCAAAGGTGACCACCCCAAGCCCACCACATCCCAAAAAAGCACCCCCCAATCCCCCCACATGGCTCCTCTGCATACCAGCCTGGAGGAGCTCCATTGCATGAGTGAAAGAAACGTACCTGCAGCTGCTGAAATTCCCCCCACAGCCACCAGAAATACGACCGCTTCTGCCTCTGCGTCTGCTGCTGCCTCAATTCTTGTCTCCTCCACTTGGCTTGGCATGTCCCTAATGGCACTCCATAGCAAGGCGGATGTTGTAAGCCTTACAACATCATCCTGTTATGGAGTGCTGTTAGGGACATGCCAAGCCAAGCAGAGGAGACAAGGATTGAGGAGGCAGCGGAGACAGCAGGAGCAGTAGCTGGAGTGAGGGCATATGCTGAATGATTTGGTGCCATGGGCTGGATCTGGCCCATGGGCAGTAGGTTGAGGATCCCTGTCCTAGATGATGGTCTAGGCTTTTGTTTCAAAATTGATTTCATTTTAAAGGGCTGCTTCCCTTTATTCTTGTAATTTTTTGAGCATTCTGTACATGTTCCAGAGGAACTCTTAACAACCTGATTCCATTTATTTACAATATGTTTTTAGTATTAAAAATTTAGATAGTAATAAACAGTGAGGTTAAGGAAACATGATATTTACAATATACTCACAGAGTATGCTGTAAGGAATGCTGCTTAGTTTCTGCACAGAAATGACAGAAAAAGAAAAATTTAGTGCTTAGAAAGGCATTAGGGTTTGATGGCTTTGAATGGGGGGAACTTCACAAGTGACTATAACCCCCTTTGTTTCCAAGAGTTTATCATGACTTCTGTTTCATCTTTTAATTTACTTATCAGTCTCTAAGACAGGGGTGCCCAAACTATGGCCTGGGGGCCGAATCCGGCCCTCAATACCAATTCATCCATCCCACAAAGCCCTTGTCACTCCTGGAAGTGGAAGTAAAACGTTCCCATGCAGGAGCGACAAGAGCTTCATGGGCTGGATGCATTGGCATCAGGGGCCAGATCTGGCCCCCAGGCCATAGTGACCAGCCCTCTGAACCAAGTGACTGGCCTGCAGCCCAAAAAGTGTGGGCACCCCTGCTCTAAGCGCATATTAAAAAAAAGAAATTAGAAGCAAAATAAAGCAACAAAATGGCAAGCAACATAGAAAATAAAAACCAGAGTAAATAGCATAAAAACAAATTAAAAGGCATAAAGTCCACTTTCTAAAAAGGCTTTAATGGACTCAGTGGAGGCATGACTAGACACCGGAGTGCACGGAACGCTGTTACCTTCCCACTGAAGTGGTCCCTACTTATCTACTTGCAATTTCTTGCTTTCGAACTGCTAGGTTGGCAGGAAAGATATTGAATATGGCCCACAAATTAATTAGAACTCTGTGAAACAGGGCAGTTTTGTTAAGTCTGGCAATGAAGTGATCCATGTACCCCATTAAGAATCTACCTCCTACATTCTGCATGAACTGAGGTTACCAAGGGGCGTCTGATTTGTAATGCCAGGATTGAGTTTCTGTTTCATTGATCCTCATCCAGTCCATTACCCATCTCAGGAACAGTTTTATTATTTCCACAACCTCATTTGAGTTTAATGATGTTTAATAAAATAAATTAAACTCTCCAAATGATTTCATCTATGTTTTCATGTAGATTTAAAACTGGGACAAGAGACATATAAAAATCAATCCATATAGTCTGTATACATGTTTTGTAATTCTGTTACTAGGAACTCAGGAAATGTCAGGACAATTTCAAGTAACCATTGTGAAATAGACTGACTTGATTAGTTTTGCATTATTCCACTTCTTTTGGAACAGTTTGTGCCCTGTAGGATCAATGGAGCCTGTATTTGAAATATTGTGCCTAGTTCTGGATGCCACATTTTTTAAAAAGGATGTTGACAAAATGGAGCACATCTGGAAAATAGTGACTAGGACCGCAAAGGTTTTGAAAACCATGTCCACCAAGAAACATATGAAAACTGGATATGTTTGGCCTGGAGAAGATAATACTGTAATGTATTAAAGAGGAGACATGACAATAGTCTTCCATTATCAAAAGAGCTGCCCTGCAAAAGATAGAAGAGTGTTATCTTCTGTTCTTCCATACAGTAGAATTAGAATGGACAGGTGAAAATTGCAAGGAAGAAGGTTAATTCCCAGAAATCTAAGTCAGTTCCCCAAGGTATTGGTCAGTCAACGTGATGACTTAGGCTTCTGGGAATTGAAGTCCCCCTGTGGGGCATGGGGCCCATGTTGAGAATGACTGAGTTCAACACAATGAGAAAAATTCATAATAGTGTCTTATTAGAAAATGGAGTAGTTTACCTGAAAGAGGGATGAGCTCTCCTATACAATAGCTGCTTAAACTGTGGCTAATTGGCCACCTTTTGGGGATCCTATGCCACAGCTTCATTCTGCATTGAATACCCTGTACTGAGCATGAGATTAGAGGACCACCAAGATCCCATTTGAATCTATAGACTCTTAAGTTCCTGCTGTTTTTTTAAAAAAGTTGACTTGTTTCATTTATATTTATATTCAATTCATTCTATTATGTGGTGCCTATATTCATCAAAGTGATCTGTTTTTGCTTCATTTTACGAGAATAAACATCTTTCAAATGCTTCAGTTGGGAAGCAACTCAAATCCCATCTTCCTGAAGTTGATCCATTCATAGAAAAAAGGGCAGGTCTGTTCATTAGTCAGCAGATCCAGATGAAATAAATTGAGCATAAAATTAACCCAAAACATATCCATTTCTTTGATCTTATACAATTTAGCCTGTTCACTTTAGTATGTCTCACCAAGGGAACGGGTTGAAACAAAGGTGTCTTGACAATAAACTTACAAAGAAATTTTTGCATAAAACAGTAATGTCTTTATTTTCAGCATGGTTTAAGCATCTTACTTACTAAATACGATGCACATGTACATATATGCATGCATACACAAGTTCTCCATAGTTGCCATGTATGTTTTGGAACAGCTGACTAAACTTTATTTGATAGTTATTATCTCTTGCTGTGAAGATGTGTTTTTGTATCTTGCAATTTTTGTTGTTGTTATTAGAGCAATTTGTGCTCACACATGGCTTGAATTAACTTGGAGCATCCAGGCTGTCATTAAGGATTTGTAGGACAGCTTGCATTGGTTTGCCAGTGGTTTAAAATATCCTCCCTCCTGACAAAGTTGAAATAACATCTTTGTGTAGGATTATATAGATGGGTTAGGCACATGTTTTTATTTAATCTTGCACAGAGTGCTTTGTTATCTCTCCCTGTGTATCTAGAAAACAGTTGTCATAGATATTCACTGATTATACCTTGCAAACACGTTTGAACTCATGGAAGAATGACCTGACAAGTGACAGATTCCATTCACAACTCTCAGGTTCCATTCACACCTCTGAACTACCAAGTTAACTGCAGTATTCCTGCCTATTCCCTTTCTTGTAGTGGGGGGAAAATAGCAAAGAAACCATATTAAACATAGAGAAACATTTGTTTTAAGTAGGGATAAATTGACCCTGCAAAGATTTCTAAGAGTCTCTGAGTATTGCTGTTGCATGCCAAATGCATGTTCAAGATATTGCAAACTGTGAATAAACATGAAGAATAATTCTTATCCATACTGATAGGTGTCATATTTAAAATTAGCAACAGCTATGCAGTGTATAAGGCACTAAGTACTTTCTGGATTTTATTTCATATGTGCATTGTACTGGAGCAATTTTTATATTGAGTTTTGTATTTAATCTTTCAGGGCTGCCTTCCTCTTGTGCTGATGTTTGATATGAAGGAAGAAATCAATGTAGAACCACACTTTATAACTCAGCTGATGGAACAGCTGGATGTTTTCATTAGTATTAAACCAAAGCCAAAACAGCCAAGCAAGGTTAGTAGAAAACTTTTCCCTTTTTGGGGGGAAATCAGGCTTTTGTTCTGTAGCCCAGCATTGTAGAAAACAAATTACAGTGGCACCTCGCTTAAATAGCATAATGCGTTCCATGGGATCACCCTGTAAGCAAGTTTGCTCTTTAAGTGAAATACCATTGTATGTGACCAATTGTGACTTCTGGTGGGGGGATTGCGAACCCTGATTTAGTTGTTAAGCGAGTTTTTGGTTGGTTTTAGTTGTTAAGCAAGGTGACCATTCAGAGAAAATTCTGCTCTTTAAGCGAGTTAGTCTCTAAGTGATGCGCTCTTTATGTGAGGTTTTACTGTAATTCAGTTGAAAATAAAACTTGTTTATTACTAAGAAATATTTGATATGAAATGCTTTTGCACAAGGATTATAAATTCAGTTTGAACTGTAAATAGAGCGATCTAGATTGGAATGGGAAACATTTGTCCCTCCAATAGTCTGCAATTACAGCTCCCAGTGGTCTCATTCCATTGGACATGCTTGGGTCGGGTTGGTGAGCATTGTAGTCCAAAATATCTGGAGGTCCGATACACCACTCTGAATCTCAGCCATTTAACTTGGTGGGGAGAGGGAGGAGACCTACTAATTCAAAGGTTCTGTGGAAATCCCAGCCTCAGGTCCTAAGCAGGAGATGTTGGACAAGCAGCCCACCCTGAGTGCCTACCACAACAGTCACCAACTTTGCCTTCTTGCAAATAAGCAGTGATACCTGGCAGCCCAGTGTTGAGGAAAGGGAGCCAGAACAGCTTTTCAACTCCCAGTGCATTATATAGCACCATTGGTCACTAGGTCTGTGCATTTCAGTAAAAAAGTTCACATAGACGTGGACACCATTTTGAAAAACAGCAAATCCACATACTTGCCCTATTCCCTCCTGTGGTTAGAAGGGCAAGATTTGTTTGGATTTGTTTGTATCCTCTGTCTCTTCAAAAAAATGATGAGGAAGAACTACCTGAGGAACATGAAGATAATAGGAATAAGACAGAAAAACATGTCCTTCTCCTACCTGTTTTAGAAGAAGGATTTTCAAGCTTTTTAAAAAGAAAGGCCATTGAGATGTACAGCTCCTGTTCTTTCTGATAGCTGATGGAAACTTTTAAGAAGTTCACCCTACATTCTTCTAATTTCACTTTCTCAGGCATATTCATGGCTGTAGTCATGGGGGATGGAAAAAGCTAGCTACATCCAGTGCACACACCCTACCTTATCCAGTTAAGAAATGTTAGGACTTCCTACAGACAAAGTTATGCAGATGACAGGTCTTGCTAGTGGACATCACAGTGTTCGATTTGGTCTCTTTTTCCTAGTTATATGACATATGGGAAAGATTCTCTAAAAGAATCAGGAAGATCAGACTAGCTCCAGCACTGAAATAATTAATTAAATAAATAAATGAGACTTTAGCACTAGCAATTAACTCTTCTACTGCAGCTGCCATTATAACCAGAACTGCATACCTTTGGGCCAAAGACATTCTGAATAAATTTCTGCAGGGCAATCTCAAATTCAATGGAGCATTAAAAATTTAATTAATCAGCTACCTTTGCTGCAGACACAAAACTGCACTAAATTCAGTTCAGTGCTAGAACTCAAGAGCAATATCCTTTTTTAGATGAAGCTGGCTGGAAACTTGGTAAATGTACTAAACCAGGAAGTGTAATCTTTCCTTTACCTTTTTTTTATTGAGAAGGGGGGACCAAGCTATTGGGGAATCACTTAAACCTGACCTGGTTGAGACTAAGAAGAAGAAAAGTAATTTTCCATGGGTCATAGGAAGGAAGAGAAAGTCTACAAGTTTGGCTCCTCTTTTCATTCCTGCTAGTGTTCTTACAAGCCCTACGATGATAGATGTTCCTGGTGAGGGAGTTGAAAAGGTTTCACTTAGAAGGCTGAGCTATGATAGAATAACCATGTTTAAAAGTGACAGTCATGTGGAAAAAAATGAAGCAGAGTTATTTTTCTGTACCTCCAAATTGTTAGGATTCAAAGCAGTTGAGATTTTGAGTAAAGATTAGTATGTATTTGTCACTGGGGTGGATTATCTTGAAAGATGGTGGATTTCTCTTTCATTGGCCATTTGTAAACAGAAGATGGATGACCATCTCTCAGAGATGCTTTAGCTGTGGATTTTCTGTTTCATCAGGGGACTGGATTTGGTTGAGGTCCGTTTTAGCTCTATGTTTCTGTGAATACTGGTCTGATAGGAAATACTAGGCCAGACAACCCAATCGGTATAATGCCAGGAACACACAAGCAGAGGTTGTTCCTACAGTACATTGTCTTTCACGGAGCAGTAGACAGTGGATATCATTGGAACGGGGTACTTTATACACACATTAAAATATTATGATTAATTTATTCTGTCTCCATGGTCCAAGAAAACAGAGAAACACATTCTGATGCTTCAGCCATAGAAGCAGAACTATAGCCATCAATGTGTTCTTTATTATGCTAAAAAGGATAGAAGTGGAAGAACAATACAGTACATGGCTGAAACAGCTTATTCAGAAGTGAAAATTTTGAATGGAGACACTCAGAACAATCTGTGTTTTTCTGTAGAAGATGAAAACAATCTTAGGGATTGTTCCACCAGATCTATAAATGAATGTGAACTTTTGCAAATAAACTTTTGTAATGAATTAAAGCTAATTATTTCATCACTTGCAAGAATCATGTTTTCCTGTGCAATCATCTACTGGAAGTACGTACTGGGATGGCAAAGTGAACCAGGTTTATGTCTGTAGCACACCCCTTGCACAGCCACATCCTCTTGCTCTTTTCAGCTGAAACTGAAGTTGAAATGAACTTAAATAAGGGTTTAGAAACAAGTTGTGCAGCATAGTCCTCAGGTCTTGGTTTAAAAAAAAAAACCTAGCCTCTAAAAACCATGGTCCTGAATCACTAGCTTGAGAAGGAATTTCCCCTTGGTGTTTTTATAGGAGACCTTGAAAGAGATGATAAATAGTTGTCAGCACATAAAAGTTACAGATTCTGTTTTGTTTTAAGGTAAGAACAAGACACCTAATGCACATGAATCTACTGCCTACAGGGTGCAGTAGGGTTATGTGCTAGCTCCCTGCAAACCAAGGTTAATTAATTGGAAGTCAGACTCCTTTTTTTAATTCTGTTAAAAATTCCCTTCCTTTCCCCTCTTTTTAGCATACTTTTGTAGCACATGTATGTCGGGGAGGTGTCACCTTCCCACAAACAGAGAGAGCGGGCATGGCCCTGGGATGCTGCCCTGCTCGAAGATAGCTTTTTACCTTCAGAGGCAGAGATGTCTTAAAAAGATACTTTCCCAGTCCTGCCGGTGGATCAGAAATGTTCACTCCCTTTACTTCTCCATAGAGATCTTATCAGCCTTTGAGAAAAGTCCCCTTCCCAAGGCTGTGCTGGTGCAAAGATGCAGCCCCTGGTTTGGCCTTATCTCAGGTCTGCTCCGCTGTGCAAATTACTCCCTCCTGGTTCAAAGACAAAACTTTCTTGATGTCTTTGAGGCTTTTTATTGATGAAGTATTTTCATCCAAACATAGATCAAAGCAATCAATCTAAACATTCAAACCTAAATACACTATCATGACTCAGTGATAGAATCACATATCCTACACTAACTTAACAAGCTATGAAAATAGCTAACTTCACTAAGAAAGGATTTCTTCTCTATGGGCTTGAAAGCCCCCCACTTGGATATCTCCCCTATGGGTCAATGATGCTGATGTGAAAGGACATAGGCTTGTGCCTACCCTGGGATAGGTCCCCCTGAACTTTCAAAACTTGGGGTTTAAATATGTTTTTGGGGTCCTCACACCACTTCTCCAGAATGTTAAGCATGTGAGATTACCTCATTGATTTGAGTAAGTGTTGTTTACCCAAACAGGTGTTTATGATGTAACCAAATTCCCAGACATGAAATGATGTAACCTCAAATTCCAAGGTGTCTGTGCATGTGTTGTTATCACACTGTCTCCAGATGTTGGATATCCCATAATCTACATCTGTGTGAAAGTCACCTTTCTCTAAGGTGGTGGGTTATTGACCAATTGTAACGTTGGGAAATCCCCCTTGTTATGCGAGTGTGAGCTCCCTCACAGGTGTCTAAGTGACTGGCATTGCTACTTAGCAACCTAAATACTTAGTGATGTATTATTGTGTGGAATGTGTTTGGTATGCAGATGACATCAGTGTCTCCCTTTGAGAGTTAGCTATCCTCAAACCTACAGAGAATATACTATGTGAATCTTAACACTTAATAAATGTAAATAAAATTAAAATATGAAATCATCCCTTGTGATTATCATGACAATGTACAGTAGGAATAAGGCTTGTGTATGGTTTATGAAAGAACCTTGGTCTGTGGTAACAACAGTCTGTGTTACTACACAAGTACAACAAAGTTAATGCAAAGGGATATGTGTCCCCAGTTTTTAGTTAGTGATTTTCAGGGAACTGATGTTACATTTATAGCAGACCCATAGGTTATATAGTTACGCTAAGAGAGTCATTGGGTGTAGGAAATGTGCTCAGAAGGCCTTGAATTTGACAATAACTCACATGCCCTGTTTGTGGTGAGCTAAGATTACACACACACACACACACACACACACACACACACACACACACACACACACACACACACACACACACACACACACACACACACACACACACACACACACACACACACACACACACACTGTTTTTGAAGAGGGCTGAAGTATTGTTACGTGAATGTAAGTTGTTGGTGAATGGTAATTTGTAAAATGTGTATCAAGCAGAGAAGTGGAGGACAGTATGTAAACTTGGATAATGGGAATTGTGAAGTGTGAACTATTAAGGCTGGACAGATTTTTGGTTCTTGTATACACACAAAAATAGGGAGGATATCCATTTTCCTAACATGATTCTAAACTACATTTACAGCATTGGGAATTTGCTTAAATGCTAGTTTATTTCTTCTTTTGAAGTATTACAAAACTCAAACTGCATTTCAATCACTCTGTGTTTTATCCTGTGACTAAGAAAATAAGCAAAGTGTGTTTATTTTGTCATGCTGGTATTCTACAAGTCTTTGTTTTCAAAAAAACATACGCAAGGCCTTCTACAATTGGAGCTCTGAGTACTCTATTTCTGTTCATGCCAGAGAATGAGTTTGACTTAGGAATGGGTTCGCAAATAGTTCTTCTTATTGTTGCCAGCTGTAGAGAATTGTCTGAAATATTTTATTGCACTCTGTTGGTTGTGTGTTTCCTTTTTACAGTCTGTAATTGTAAAAAGTGTGGAAAGAAATGCCTTAAACATGTATGAGGCACGAAAATGTCTCCTGGGCCTTGAAAGCAGTGGAGTCGCCATAGCAACAAACCTATCCACAATCTCATGTCCTGTTGGCCTTCCCTGTCCTGGGTTGGATATCTTATCCTCAGCTGGGCTCGGACTTACTGGACTCGGTACAATCTATAATTCTTTATAAAGTGTTAAAATGTCATCTTAGGAGTTATAAAATGAAGTCTTAATAATGCATTCGACTGAAAAAGAGTAATAGATAAAATTTAGTATGCTGCTTTTAGTTATCTGAAATGGGATATAAATGGAGGTGAAAAGCTGCCAGCAATGAAGAAATAGCAGAAATAATAGACTCAGGGCAAAAAGAAAGAAAGAAAGCAATTTGCTTAATCGTATTAATTATTAATAGAATTTCTGATACATAGTGATGAGAATCTTGTGGTGCAGCTAATTGCACCTGGTTGACAGGGTGTCACATGCCCAACTGTGCAACTAAAAAGCCCCCTTGCACTTCATCAGCAAGCCACAATTAGCTGTGGCACGTTACTCAAATCTTTTGTGAACAGCAATAGGATTCTGGCATAATTAAACATTTTCTGAACTAGGATTGTTGAGCCCATGACATTGGAGATTTTAAAAGGATGGGGGAAATGAACAGCTATAATATCTCATATCTAATTAGTGTGCCAGCATTCAGGAAGGGAAACACCTATATTGGGAAATGTGAGGAGGACTCCTCTTTGAAATATCAGTTATTCTCCCAATGTGAGATTGAATTAAGATTGAAAAATTATCTTTATAATGTTTCCTGTACAAGCACGAGTAATATATGAGCTGTGTTTTTGTATGTGGCTTTTTTCCAGGTCTTTTGGGTCCAACTGCCTTATCTGTCAACACATCCTCCACTCCCAATTCCCTCTTGAATGCTCTTAATAGCTCTGTGAGTCCTTTGCAGAGTCCAAGTTCAGGTACACCCAGCCCAACACTATGGGCATCATCACTTGCCAATACAACTGCCACAGGTCAGTATAAGGCAAAAGTTCCTAAAATTGTGAGCATAGATGTTCTTGGACTGTTGTTCCTAGAAGTCATGACTATTGCTTGTTGGGACTTCTAGAAATTGCAGTCCAAGACTTTGTTTTTTAAAAACTCTGAAATAAGAATTTACAAACCATTAATTGTAAGAAATGTATCTCCTTTTTAGAGAAACATAACCTTCTATTTATGAAAAACTATCTATTACTAGGTTTGTAATAATAAAATTATGCACCGACCATCAGGTGTTCTTTATATAAAGATTTCTACTATACTGGGACATGTGTTATGCCATTCTGGAATGTCTGACTGTCAATTCATCTATTGTGCTCTGTGTTCTTGACTGTCATTTAGCCTGGATATGCAGGCTATATGTACAGAAAGCCTCACATTCAGTCTTTGTTGTCAAGGTAAAAATTGAGGCTTTGGAAATAGACTGTGTGTTACTGAAGGTAGCACTTCATTAGACAGAACATTGATAGAGACTCACCTTATCTACATAATTTGTATATTTGTTGCTCTCATTGGAAATTGACTATCCACTTAATCCATCTTGTCAGACAAAAATATATACAGTGGTACCTCGCTTAAAGTGCATAATGCATTCCACGGGATTGCTCTTTAAGCGAGTTGCTGTTTAAGCAAAACACTTGGAAAAAGCACCACTGCTGCCATTGTAAGTGAACATTGTGATCCAGCCCTCCTCTGACTCCAAAGAGGACCTGGATAAGGAGGCACTTCCTATGCCCAGCCCAGTTCTACCTGCAGCCCAGCCTGCGTCTCGCCCAAGTCTGTTTTCCCCAGCAGCTAAACTGTCAGATCAGGTGTCTGGCTCTGACAGCGATCAGCCCTCAATCAAGGAGGGGTCCAGGAAACAGTTACACCTGAGATGCAGGCAGAAGACCAACATCCTTCTTGACTCCAGACCGACTGCCTAGACCCAGACCTGCCTGCCATGACCATGACTTCTCTACTTTGGATTAGACTACTGACTCGGACTACTGGTAAACAGACCTCGGCTTGCCTTTTGGACTTTGATATCTGGACTATCATCGAACAAGACTCTCTTGTGTAGTACCGCCGTGCAACAAGTATGCCTGTCTGGGTGGGTCAGCACACTGACTGATTGTGACTTCTGGCAGGGGGAATTGTGAACCCTGATTTAGTTGTTAAGTGAGTTTTTAGTTGTTAAGTGAGGGCAACATTTCAGAGAAAATTCTGCTCTGAGTTAGTCTCTAAGCGAGGTGCTCGTTATGCATGGTTTTACTGTACTGAAAATATCAGTAAAGTGAGATATTAAGTATATTAGTAAAAATGAGTTCTGAAATGTTCTTGCAGGTTTCTCTGCTATTCCACACTTGATGATGCCTTCTACTGCCCAGGCAACTTTAACCAGCATACTTCTGTCAGGAGTCCCAAATTATAGTCAGAACACACCATCTCCTCCTCCTGGCTTAACCCCTGTTGATATCCATGTGAATGGAATGCAAGCAGAAAACAAGAAAAGCCCAGGTTCCTTAAATGGTCATGTAAAGGTAATAGAAATGTCTTTGGTGGAAATTCTAAGCATGCTTTCTTTAAAAAAAAAAGTCCCATTCAACTAATTGAAAATGCCTAGAAATGTAGAGCTGGTCTGTATCAAAATTACATGTACATTAATTGTTAGTTTAAAATTGATTAATTTGAAAATCCATTAATGTGGTGCTGGAGGAAAGCTTTTCAGATACCCTGGACTGCCAGAAAGACAAACAAGTGGATCCTAGATCAAATCAAGCCTTAACTGTCCCTGGAAGCAAAAATGATAAAGCTGAGGCTGTCCTACTTTGGGCAAGACTCTCGGGAAAAGACAGTAATGGGAAAAGACAAAGGCAGCAGGAAGTGAGGAAGGCCAAACATGAGATGGATTGACTCCCTAAGGGAAACCATAAATTATAACTTGCAGATGTTAAGCAGGGCTGTTGAGGACAGGACAATTTGGAGTTCTTTCATTCATAGGGGTTGCCATAAATTGGGAACAACTTGATAGCATGTAGCAACAAGTTAATCAAAACCTATGATTAGAAAAGAGGACAATATAAAATCTGTCATCCTGGTTATTAAATAAAACACATAAGAGTCTTTGTCAACCTGAAGATTATAAAATTTGACACAGTGGGTCAAGATGGATATCATAGTAAAAAAATGGATGGATGGATGCCTCTTTGAGTTGAATCAGAATAATAGGATTTATCTACTGCATCTTTTCCTAGCATAACTGCTGTGGCATATTCCCAAACTGGAGATGTATTAAGGAAAATTTTCACTTTGAAACTTGATATGTATGCTTTATACTGGCTATGGTATATTCTTTCTATTACGTCTTTTCCTTCCACTTAATATTGATCTCTGTATTTCAAATTGTAAGAAATGCCAGAAATACTGTATGATGCCAATAGACTAAGTACTGTTCTTTCTGTTCAAGGTTTCTTTCTCCTGTTATGTGACTAAAGTCATCTAGCAGAAGGGGAAAACTCCACAAATGACAAACTGACCTTAAATTATTGTAAGACACATGTGACCAAGCTGTATACTGATTCTAAACATAGGTGAAAATGCTGTTTAACTGATCTTTCCTGGAAAATAAATTGATCTGAATGTACTGTTGATTAAGCCACTTTATGAAGCTTTCATTGGATTCATGTTAGGATGATAAGGGCAGAGTAGATTAGCCTCAGTCAGCAGAACTGTTGCATAAGGCTAACTTTGGCTCACAAATACAAATCTTACCTCTCACGATATCTGAGTACCTTTAATACTGCTACTTGATCCTTTCCAGGAAAAGTAAAATACTGGACCAAGATGATGGTTTAGAGGAATTGCTCCCTTGTTTCTGATGCTGGGTGGTCTGGCTTCCACTCAAAGGCATCCTAGAGAGGGTGGGCATGGTCTCTTATGTACAAGACAGGCTCTCCCTTACTTATATACATTTTTCATCTTTCATAATAATTAAACAGTGTTTTGTTAGTTTAAAATAGACCTAAGCAATACATTGCTAACTGTTTTTGTTTCTGGTAGAGTTTCTTTTTTAATAAAAGTGTTTTAAAGCTTAAAGTGATGATTAAACATACTTGTAACTTTTCCAGACCTCAGCTATGAAGTATACTGCACTATCTGCCGCAGCCCTTGGTGAAAATGTATTAAATCCAAACCACAGTGATCCATCCAGACAGACGAGTAGCCATAATTCCTCTGAACAAGTGACCACCAAGGCAAATGCTGGCGAAGGTATAATGAAAATAAGGAATGTGTTTGTTCAGGTTGCATCAATTCTACAGTGTAAAGGGGCACTGATATATCTCCTGATGGAACAGCTAAGATAACCTTTGTCTTGATTCCTTATGGCTCATCTTCGAATGCCAGATGAGAAAGTGGTGTGCTAAAAAAGTGAAGCAGATTTTGATAAGCTAAGGAGATGCTGCCTGCTAAATCAAGACTCTCATATATGTTATTGAGAGGATGCCCAAGATCAGAATGTTAAGTGAATGAGCCTTAGCATCAAAACGAATTCGTTCCCTTGCACTTCTGTTCAGAACCAAGATTTTTCATTACAAGCATAAACTTCCATTACAAGAAGTAGAGAAATTATGTTTATTTGTTGGTTTGTTCTAAACTATAATTTTCCAAGTTTAGACTACAGTTATACCTTGCTTAAAGAGCATAATGCTTTCCACAGGATTGCTCTTTAAGCAAAACACCATTGTAAGTTACTAATTGTGACTTCTGGCAGGGTGGATTGTGAACCCCGATTTAGTTGTTAAGTGAGTTTTTAGTTGGTTTTATTTGTTAAGTGAGGCGACCATTCAGAGAAAATTCTGCTCTTTAAGCGAGTTACTCTCTAAGCGAGGTGCTCTTTATGCGAGGTTTCACTGTATATGGGAAGGTAGAGTTTGGAACAAGACATGAACAGGGCTTACACACAGAAGAGAAAAGGGAATGCACAAGCTTTATCCTTGTGATGGTAAACCTAGGCCAATATGTCTCCTGAAATGTCTGATAAATATGGCTGCTAAAAGTGGATAGATTTTGTTCTGAACGTTCCTGCTTAACATGGCTAGATTTTATATTGGGTCTTAAATTCAGTTTCTGTTTTGTAAATTTTGAAAGTGGCCTTTCATAGCTAATATAAGAAGTTCTAAGGAAGCCATCATAGCCTATCTTCTGCAAGAGAAGCGGTGCATTCTTCTGTCCCATGTCTGGAGATCTTGGTCACCTCACCACCTCCTTTCATCAGCAACAGACTATAAAGCTTCAGGCTTTTATTTTTACAGTGTTAGAAATATGTTTTTCTTTGGTTTCTGTTTTCAAATGAAATTCTGCTCTGAAATAAATACTAGTTTCCATCCTTCCATGGTGTGATTTCAGAGTACTTGAAGCCCTTAGAAAAGAAAGAATGTTGATGAATTGATATTAATTTTTTTCTAAGCTCCCGAATACCGGATCTGAGAACTCCTGTAGTGATATAATTTCTATTCATTTAAAACCAAATATGATGGTTGCTCATTTTTTATGTGCCCTTTTTCATTGCACCCTTTTTAATAGGTTGTAATGACGCTTTTGTGGAAGTGGGCATGCCAAGAAGTCCTTCACATTCAGCAAATACCAGTGATCTCAAACAGATGATGAGTTCATCGAAACAATCCTGTACAAAGAGGCAAACGGTGGAATTGTTGCAAGGCACCAAAAACTCTCATTTACAGTATGTTGTATTCGTTAATACATAACCAGGCAAAGGACTTGAGAGGCAGTAACATTTTAACATACTGTCTAGAATAAGGCAGGTTTTTTCATTAATAGGAGGTCTATTTAATAGTTAAAGCACAAGTCCCGAAATGGTGGGGCCTTTCCAGTATCATATACAAATAATAAAATATCCACACGTGTGATCCATCTCTGGATGCTCTGTACTTGATTTATATGCTTTTAGTAAGTATAAAGCAGGGATTCTCAATCTGTGACCAGTGGGCCAGATGCAGCCCATGGCAGTATTTTATGTGGCCCCCACTGCCTACACCACACCAGGAAGTGCCATGTGGTGGAGAAAGGGCAAGATGTCTGAGGGAGGATGACCCAGCCCCCAGCATTAAAAGGCATTTTGGACCTACTGAAATTTCCAAACACTCTCCAAAAACAGCCCTGGGTATACCATAGCAGAGTAATCAGAACAGGATGTAACGTAGCTAAGGTGTGTGTCATAGCTATCTTTGCTAACCTCACATCACTGAGACTGAGGAGAAGTAGTTACCATGGGAAGCAACTATATCATATTAGCACTTGCCATCTAATAAATGAGCAAATCTTGTTTTGGTATTACTATACTTCAGTCTGTTTGCTATGGTAGAAATATTTAATATGAGGATTTAAAAAAATACCTCTTTGTTTCCTTAAAACTGCATGTCATGTTTATCAACAATACTTAGATATTCTAGGTATGTTTGTCTAATAACAGAAATATGGTTTCTTTTCATAAAGTTAGCCAAAATTCTGTTCATACTTTGATCATAATTTTCGTGACTTCATCTTTTTACAGCAGTGCGGAAAGATTGTTGTCAGATTCTGAGCTGAGTGTTTCAGAGAACCCAGTGGCTGATAAAAAAGCCCCTGGAAGTGAACGAGCAGCTGAGAGAGCCGCCGCCGCCCAGCAGATCTCTGAAAGGGTGCGTCTTGCCCCACAGTCATCGTATGTCAATATGCAGGTACTCAGCATAACTCACATTTGCTTACCATTTTATGTGCAAAAGAGGTGTAGGCTGTTCTCAAACTCAGTAATATTGCACCTGTACTGGTATTTCTGCTCAGCTGCTTTATGTAACAACCCAGAGAAGTGTCTCTCTTTGGTGGGCACACTCTATCAATTAGAAACCTAATTTTCAGATACAGGAGGCTCTCACCTTCAAACGTACTGCCTTCCCATATGTAGGAAGGTAGTGGAACCAGAGATGAAGGGGGATTATCCCTTTCATCTATGTTGTATACCAGGAGTTCCCAACCTAAGTCCCGCAGGCTGGCCCCGGCCCCCAATTCCATCCCATCCTGGCCATTGCTGCCTCCGCCACACTCGGAAGTGGAAGCAGGTGGCCATCCTTGTTGTATATAGTCTGGATTGCCTGAACAGGGCTCTAGTTTCACAGTGTAACCAACGATCATCCATTCCATTGCTCAATAAAAGGTCTAAGAGGCAGACAAAAAGCCTTGCCACAAAGGAAGCTTTGTCTTCTGACAACTGCTTGCACTCTTTTCGGTCTCAGAGACCTGGATAATTAAGAGATAATATGTGTTCCATGAGGTGCTAAAGACCAGTATGAAAATTCAACCCTAAAAGTTGATTCCATCTGGCCGACTGTTGTTTTCTCCGAAACAAAGTGTTCATCAGTCTTATTGCCTTCTTAATAGAGATTCTGGGGCTTGAAGCTCTGACCTTTTCCACAGAAAGCTTATGTTTTGTCACTGAACTATGGCTTCTTTTGTAAAACTGGAATAAAATTTCTAGACACAGTGGTTTCATCCTGGGAATCAAGAGGCAAGAGATCTTGCCTGTCGCAAATGTATGCCTAGTCTGCTTCTAAGTATATCAGTGTAAGGATATGCCCCCACTCTTCTTATGAACATGGCAGGAAAAGAGACAACCAGTTTGTCACAAGAAGACCATGAAGAAAGTTACATTTGGAATGTTTCAGTTAGTTATTATTGCAAACTTACCTTCCCCTGGTAATTCTTGTTAGAGGTGCAGTTTTAATAAAGCAGCTATTTTCTGTTTCTCCAAAGTAATCAGATTATGAATTTTTTTTGGTTACTTTTTAAAAAATCTCAGTAATGTGAACAATGCTATTTGCCATATTATCATCTCACTAGTCACAAGCAAATGTGAGGAATATTAGAAACCAGCACATGAACTATGTGATATTTTCTACTTCATCATTCAGTGAGGATATATTTATTTATTTATTTATTTATTCTTTAAATTTATACCCCGCCTCGCTCAGGCGAACCTGACTCTAGGCGGCTTCCATAGTAAACAAAAAACAATATAACAAAAGAACAATAAACAATATCCCACCAAAGCCCCCCCCCCCGAGCCCTCAGTCTATCGCCACCCAAGACCCCCAGGTTCTCTCCCTTCGAGGCCGGCTGGCCGAGGGAGAGTCCAACAAAGTCCAACAAGACATTGGCGGCGTCTTGCGCGTCGGCGGCGGCGTTTTCGGGCCTCCCCTGGCCCAGGGAGGCTCCTTTAATCCTCCTCCCGGCCGGTGACCGGGGCCGGGAGGGAGCGGCGTCGGCGGCGTCTTGCGGCGTCGGCGGCGTTTTCGGGCCTCCCCTGGCCCAGATATATAGTATCTCTTTTAAAAGTTACAGTTACACTACAGGAGTATTTTCTACTTGGGATGTAATGCAGCTTTCCCTTCTTATGGAGATGAATTACAACTATAATTATATTTAACTTGTTTGTTTGTTGGATTTATATAACCGCCTTTTTCACCTAAGCAACCTAAGGCGGCTCAAAATATCAGCTAAAACCCATACCCAATACTAATTAAAACCAAATACTATAAAACTATCTAAAAACATCCATAAAACCTCCCCAATCCCCTTAGAAAAGAAGGATATCCAGGCAGGAGTAAATAAGAACCCCAGTCAGGGCAAAATAAACCGGCAGGGCTGAGTTGTGGTACCAATTGTACCCCACACCTGCTGGCATAGCCACGTTTTTGAGGCCTTCCTGAAGGGGATCAACTCTGCCTGGAGGCACAATTCAAATGGTAAGAGGTTCTATTGGGCCCGAACAGATACAGAGAAGACTCTCTTCCTGGCCCCAGTGAGATGTGATGTGCCTCCCTGGCTGATGGGACCACTAGGGAGTAACCACTAGCTACATCCAAGCTCTGGGTAAATGACCATTGTGGGGCTCTTTGCTGAATTAAAGATCCACTATCATAGAGAAAGAGTTCCAGAATTGATACACTCCATAAAATGACCTGGATTCTGCTAATTATGTAAAGTGGCATTTAGAACTGAAGGTGCTGTCAAAAGAAGGAGGGAGATGCTGCTAGATTTGAACATGGATTTGCAATTTCTGTACACCCACATTTCAAATTAAACCCTTTCGACTAAATGGGACTTATTTCCAAAGAGACATGGGTAGAATTGGGTTGTGGAACATCCATGCCTTTTCTCTATCATATACGGCATACTCCATTATTTTACAGAAAGGAGTTTTTGTCTGTAAGCATTAAAAATTAAAGTAATGTACTTTAGTTCATAACAGAACCAACCAGAATAGTCCATCACAATACTGCTGACTATGTGGAATGATGTGGTTACTCCCACATAAGTTCAGGAGCATTTAAAAACATTCATCCATGTGGTTTAGCTTCATGTTTATATAACTCACAGCCAGTCATCTGTTATCTAAGTGGATTGTAAAGCATGTTCAGGTTAACAGATTCAGTTCAGTGTTCTTAGGTAGCGGAGAAGTAGCAGCAATTATATTACACTAGTACAAGGAAGATCAAATTCTTAAGTACTACTATTCTAGCAGAGGCAGTGTTTGAAAACAGAGGACTTTAGATGTTACTAAACTTTTACAACTCTCATTAACTCATTTTAAGTGAAGTTTTAAGTATATAAAACGTTCATTGAAGTGCTGGCACATTGTTGTCCGGTGCTCCGTGTTCCTCCTAGACAAACTTACGGACCTTGATCAAAATCTTTGTGGTTTGAAGAGCAAAGAACTGGTGTGACATTTAGTAGAGCAGTGATTAAAATGCCTTCTCTGTGTTTCATTTTTTTAGGCATTTGACTATGAACAGAAGAAGCTATTGGCAACCAAAGGTATGCCTGACAACCATGACTTGTAGCAAATATCTATTTGTTAGAAGAACAGTCAAAGGGTTTTTTGCATTTTTCAGACCACCCACTCCCCTATTCCCTCCCTATCCTGAGAATTGGTTGTATTGGTTGCTCAGACGAAGAAATTTATCAAGACAACTTGTTTTGCAAGCCAAACCTTTCTCTGTATAAAAACTTAACATCCATTATTACATTTATGTGATAGAATGCTGTAAACATGACAAATCTTGGCCGCCTGCTATGCTTTTCTCAAAGCAGATAGTTCAGAATAGCTGTCCCACTGTTTCCAAATCCCCTGATGTTTTGTATGCTTATTTGTATTTTTAAATTGTATAGGTATTTGTTTACTACCAATCAAGTTTTCTTTCAGTAGAACTCTGTTGAGTACATTACTCATTTGTTTAAAATATTTCTATTGTAATTGATAATGCCCTGTGGGTTAGTTTACCTATATAAATTACAAATCATTCACAGGAACAGTTCATAACTTACACTTTGCAATTTAAAAAACCAAGAAAAACATCGGAAGCAGAATGAAGAGATTAAACTGTTAGATGTTAGGGCGTTAAAATGACATGAAATAAGACCTGAATAATTGCATTACCAGTAGAACTGAGGACTGAACACCTGCCAGGATAGTACTTTGGGTGAGAAAGCTGTTAACTTACTCTCTGACAAGACATTCCATAAGCACAAATGCATTGTAAAGAGTTCACAGATCACAGCTACCATAGTTTGTATGTGCCCCTGAGATTGTATCCTTTGAGGAAAGAAGTCATAGATAAGACTGTGGAGTCTTTAGGGTACCAGCTGCCTATGTCCCCTTCTTCCATGATGCCCATTACACATTCATCAAGTACTTGACTATACCTGTTTACTCTTTCTTTTCCTGGTGATACAGCTACTAAATATGTTCACCTTTTATTCAGTCTGTAAGGTTTTGGAGGTTTTTCCTACTATTAAAAAAGTGTGTCCCTCACATTAAACCTTCAGTTCCTACATGAGCTTGGTTGTGTCCTCCCCATCCCTCTAATGCTCCCTTTCTTGTCTTCACCCAGTTTTCTGAATCTAGCTTATGATTTTATGGGGAAAACATTGCTGAGCAACTCCATGATTTCATATTTGATCTAGGATTTTTCCCATATCCTCTTTTCTTTTGTGCAATCCCAGAAAAGTATTGTCTTGCCATATATATTTTGAGAGGGCTTTTATCTCTCAATATTTTAAAAACATTTTTCTGTAAATCTGTTTCCTTTCTTTATCCCGGGTGTTGTCCTTGTCCTTAAAGTTTTGTTATTTAGGAATGTCATACAAATGAGTCTACATAGGCTTACAACATACATTGTCTTACATATAATTTTTAAAAATCAATTTTTAATTCACCAAGCATACATAATCCTATAGTGAAATGTAAAGTGAATGGTAACTAGACCTTTGCTACATGCAGAGTGTGGCATTAGTTGAGATCAAATTGTTTATCTGTGAGCCATGTGCATTCATTCATTTATTGATTGATTGATTTCTACACTGCCTTTGTCCTATAAAGGGACTTCAGCATGAACATTTTTGTTAAAGTACATTACTTCTTATCCAAAAACATATGTGATAAATACTTAAAAGCATATGTTACTTTGTGTTTCTATTAAGCTATGCTTAAAAAGCCAGTTGTTACAGAAGTGAGAACACCAACAAACACTTGGAGTGGGCTTGGATTCTCCAAATCGATGCCGGCTGAAACAATTAAAGAATTAAGGAGAGCTAACCATGTATCATACAAACCATCAATGTCGACTACTTATGAGGTATGTATGAAACTCTGTGACCTCTGTGAAGCTGGATGTGACCCAATAGTGTGATATGGCTGCAAAAAAGAACAAATGCTATTTTAGGCTGCCAGTATCCAATATCAATTTGTCTTTGCTTATCTATTTAAGTGCAAATCAACCCAAATCCAAAATGTTTTCTCCCTAGCTTTCTGTATCCGTCTCTGACCAAACAGCTTTACCATCGGCCAATCCCATTATTTTCAGGGTCTGCCTAGTGATCTTTTGTGATCCTTTGGTATCTAGTCTGTTAGCCAACGGGTCTATCTGTTATCTTTTAGATGGGTGATATGGCCTGTCCATCTTCTTTTTGCCGCATATAGTTCATCGACTATATCACGCAGTCCGGTTCTTCAGCATAATTCCCTATTGTTGACCTTATCCCTGATTGTTACTCTGCACATCTATCTTTCCATTGTTATCTGCATTACCACCAGTTTTTATTCCTCTGAGTTTGTTATTTTAGGCTGCATTAACAGAAATATAGCCATGTGAAGTACTTATTCATTTGAGAGATCAAGACATACAATAATGGGTTCCAGTTACAGAAAGCCAATTTTCAGCTCAATATCAGGGGGGAATTCCTAACCATTAAAGCAATGCTTCCCAGTCTTGGGACCCAAGATTTTTGGGAGCTGTAGTCCAAGAACATCTGGACCCCAAGGTTGAGAACCACTGAGTTAGAGCAATATGAAAATGGAATCAGTGACCTCAGGAGATGGTGAGCTGTTTACACTCGTAGCTTTCAAGAGGAGGTTAGACAGCCATGAATTGGGTTTACTTCGATTCCTGCACTGAATTGGATTCAATGGTCTTATAGGCCCCTTCCAATTCCTATGATTCTATGTTCTCTCTGTGCATTGGGCCATTTGCCTGAACCTTGAATGTGTCATGAACAGAATTCTGTGCTAAGAATTCCATGGTTTTTCCTGGCAATTGGTTCCCAAACTGGAGATTGTGAAAAAAAAATCCTGTGATAGATATTGCTACAGAATTTAGAATCTCACAAAAAAGTGTACAGTAAAACCCTGGGTTACGACAGAGGTCCGTTCCAACGGCCTCCATTGTAACCACAAAAAAATGTAAACCGAAACATCCATAGGGATGCATTGAAAATTAAAAAAAAGGTCCTGAATTGATCATTGTAAACCAAAAAAAAAAAACATTAACAATTTGTAAACTGGGATGACATTTCCATAGGATTTGCCATTGTAAACCTCAACAAACTTAAACCAAGGCAGTTGTAACTCAGGGTTTTACTGTATGTGTATTTCTAATTTTTAATTTTTTAAAAAATTACATTTTGAATATTTTATTAATAGTAGGTTGGATAACAAAGGAGAGGTGGGGAAGAATGAAAGTCTCTTCAAAAATTAAAAAGGTTTGGAAAGCAGTGCATAGAACAGGAGCAGGCAATAGCATCCCCATGTACCTCCAAATTTTTCAAAGCAATATTTGAGGGAGTGGGGGAATGTTGAGCTTTTTAAAAATCCCTTTCTGATCTCTGGTGCTTTGGGGGAAATATACCATGTTTTAGAGCTTCATCCAGCACCATCGACCTCTTTACCTAACAATTCTCAAAATTTTAAAAGTTTTTTTCCTGACCACTAGAGGGAGGAGGTGGCCTTTTCCAGTTAAAACCTCCACTCACCACCCACCCATGCAATTGTGTATGGATTTGTTTTATATAGAGGGGGACTGTAGGTTGGGTATATGACCCCTAGACATCTAGAGATTGCTCACTGCTTTTTTGAATACAGTGGAACATTGTTTTAAAAATGGCTCAGTTAACATAAAAATTGCATAACAAAAGGAAATCCATAGAAAATAGTGGCTCGGTTTATGGATTTTTCTTCTCCGGAACTGATTAATTGATTTTCAATGCATTCCTATGGGAAACAGCATTTCAGTTAAAGTATTTTGGTTTTCAATGCATTCCTATGGGAAATTCAGTTAAAGAAATTTTAGCTGTAAGAAACGTCCTGGAGAACACATTAATTACATTAACCAAGGTTCCACTATACTAAGAAAAAGCAATATTCTATGAGCCTTACAGATTATGGTTTCAAATACAATTTATGTCACATTGTCTCCTTGATCTGCACAGCAAGCAAGGAGCAGAAAAGTATAAGAGAAAGATAGATAGCTATGCTACATCAAACTACATTTCAAGTTTCAAAACTTTAACTTTGTAGCCAGCTAGATGCCCAAAGAACTATGCTGTGTCCTCTTATGTTTTCACTGCAAGTGGCCAGTAAACAAGAGGTGAGCCTGAAAAATTACTTTATCCAACTACAGTTCCTAGTATGATGCTACCTTTTGGCTAACCAAGAGTCATTCCAGTTTTTCTGACATTAGCTCCAAAAAAGAAAACGGAGACTGGAGAGAAGAGGGTGTTCCCTGTGACAGTGAAACAGCCACAGATCGCAAAGACACCTAGGCCACCTTCTATCCAATACTACTACTTCTACTATATCCATATCTGAATCAGAATATTGGCAATCCTCATGGCAATCAGCCATGAAGACTGTCATGAGAATATAATATAGTGGCCTTTCATCTGCCTTTTGCATCACAGCATGACATCCATACAACTGATTCAGTTCCGCGTGTCTATCCAATACACAGAAATGAATTACAGTTATTAAGGGGGGGGGGGTTTATATATTTTTCACAAAGTAATGGAATTAATTCCTTCTAATCAAGTCATACAGTTATGTTAAATAGGAGGTACATTTTCACTGAATTGTTACATATATTTAAAATGGGATGCAAATAACACACTACAGTAAAACCTCATATAACACTAAAACCTGGTTCCACAAGTCTTCGTGTTATATGATTTTTCGTGTTATCTGATCCTCTATGGGATCCATAGAGATACATTGTAACCACACAGGCTTTCGCGGTTGTTATCTGAAGCATCCCATAGGATCTTAATGTTATCTGATGCAATTCTTCCCCCCAGATTCCTTGATGTTATGCGATTTTCGTGTTATTCGATACTAATGTTATATGAGGTATTACTGTACTTTTGTTCGTGTTATTCCACCTATGCATATTTAGAAGTTATGCTGCTCTGCATGTTCCAAATAATCTTGCAGCCATTTTCCTCTTGACTTCTTTTTTCTTAGGAGTTTATGGGGAGACTAAAAATGTTTTCTGTGTCTGAGTCACTTGGCTCTAGACCAGAAACAAACCACAGCCTGCGTTCTTTGCTCTGTAAACTATTACTTCAGAGACTCAGTGCTCATTGTTTTGCTGTGTTTGAGACATGTGGGAAAAATAAAAACCATGAATTCTTTTGTTTTCCTGCTTAGCCTGTGCTGTTTTCTGAACCGGCACTGGTTTTAGAAAACATCCCTCTCATGGTATTCTACATCATTGATTCAAAACAATTAGCCAAGAATTAGCTGTAAGTGCAGAGAGCCTTTGAGGTGTGATCACAGAAGCTGCCAGTGGGTGGCAGTGAAAAAAACACATGGTGTGATGGGCAATAGCGATGGGTGGGTTCACTTCTAGATTCCAATTAAGATAGACCAAACAAAGACACTGTTGGTGTGGTCTCATTTCCTTTAATAAAAAATGCATTGCAGAACAATCTGTCTACTTTTAAAATGGATGTTGATTGCATTCCTGGTGCTTCCCATCTAAAAATTAAAGTTTAGAGTAGAACAAATTTTTGCAGCACCACATTTCACTTTCCATTGTTGAGTTCAAACCTTATTGTAGAGGACTTGCAGTTTCTAACAACCTGTTAAGTTTTTTAGATATTCAAACAGTCTTAACTTAGTACCTTGCTCAGTGTGTATTTTCTCTATGTGTTACTTGATGCTAGGACAGACCTAAAGAAGCTCCTGATTAGGTTGAAAGATGAGAGTGAAAAAGCTGGCTTGAGACTCAATATAAAGAAAACCAAGATCATGGCCACAGGCCCTATCAGTCACTGGAAAATAGATGGGGAAGAAGTAGAAGCAGTGACAGATTTTACTTTCTTGGGATCAAACCTCACTGCAGATTGTGATTGCAGCCATGAAATAAAAAGGCAACTGATTCTTGGGAGGCAAGCGATGAGAAACCTGGGGAGCATAGTGAAAAGTAGAGACATCACATTGAAAACAAAAATTCGCATAGTCAAAGCAATGGTATTCCCGGTGGCAATATATGGTTGTGAGAGCTGGACCATTAGGAAAGCTGAGCGCAGAAGAATAGATGCCTTTGAGATGTGTTGGAGGAGAGTTTTGAGAGTCTCCTGGACAGCGAGGAGAACAAATAGGTCAATCTTAGAAGAAATCAACCCTGACTGCTCCTTAGAAGGTCACATTGTAAAGATGAAGCTAAAGTACTTTGGACATCAAATGAGAAGAGAAGATTCGCTTGAGAAAGCCTTGATGTGGGAAAGGTGGAGGGCAAAAGAAAAAAGGGACGGCCCAAGATGAGATGGCTAGATGGTATTGTAGAGACAATGGGCACAGAGCTGAGCGAGTTGAGGGGGATGGTGGAGGACAGGAGTGCCTGGCGGACGGTGGTCCATGGGGTCGCAGAGGGTCGGAATCGACTGTGCAACTGAACAACAAAAAAACTTGGAGGTTCTTACTATGATTAAATTTCATATAAATAAACTTGTCTGAAGTTGCTGCTGTCAATGGAAGGAAAAGTCCCTATAGCATCAATTATTGAATGTTTACTAATATTTTTAGCATTTGCAAACCTATGTGACTCTTCAAGAAGATCAGTGCTTGCCAGGTGCAAGCTTTTTTTTAAATTGATGTCTAGAACTAATGTGTAAACCCAAATAGTTTCTTTGTACATTTCTTGCCCCCTTATTGACTGGATGCTTTCTATTGTATGAAATGTTGTTTGTCTGTCAAAGCCATCACAAAAAGGACAATGATCTTAGCCTCCCCATTGATTTTCATAAGGTTGTATGCTTTTTTCATAAGGTTGTGTGCTTTTGCTTTAAGTTTGGGGTGTATTAGAATATGTGCTACATCTCCTTTGGTGTGACATGAAATAATACAGAAATTACTATTCCATTTTTTCAACACACACTTTTTCTGGATTGATTCCTGAACTAAATAGGATGTTGTCATGTTAAAGAGAACGTGAGGGAAGGATCACAGCAAGACACATTATTATAAAGCTGGACTGCTTTAAGACAAAAGGATGAAGGAGGGTTTCCTCTCCTAGTTGTCACGTCACATTTATGATTCCTGGTCTTTTTTTTCAGGGTTCATCAATGTCTCTCTCGCAATCCAATAGTCGGGAACATCTAGGAAGTGGGAGTGACTCTGATAACTGGAGAGATCATAATGGCATTGGCCCTACAGCTCCCGGCGACTTTGTTTCATCTATTGGCAGCCCAAAACGGAAACAAAAATCAGGTAATGATTTGCCAAACTTTTTTTTAATTTTGAGAATGAGTTTCTAAATGCAATCATGTTAGGGTGTGATAAAAATTACTCCAAATCAAAGGAAATAAAAATGAAAAGTCTACTTTATTATTTAATTGTAAATGTTAATTTATACTGGCAGATTTATGTGTTACATGCTACTAGAGTAAATCTACATGCTGTTGACAATTACAGCCTCATGTAATAATCATCCTCTCTGGTTTCTGTAAAGCAGGGGTGCCCAAACTTTTTGGGCCACAGGCTGCTCATGTGGTTCAGGTGGCTAATCATTGTGGCCTGTGGGCCAGATCCAGCCCCCAATGTCAATTCATCTGACCCGTGAAGCCCTTGTCGCTCCTGGAAGTGGAAATAAAATGCATCCAGATGGGCACGTTTCACTTTCGCTTCCAGGAGCGATGAGGGCTTTGCAGGCCAGATGAATTGGCATCAGGGCCCAGATCTGGCCCACAGGCTGTAGTTTGAGCACCCCTGCTGTAAAGTTCCAAGACTCAGTGTGAGGCATAGAAAACCTCACAAAGCAAAAGGCTTGACAACAGAGCTATAATTTTCAGCAATAGAGCCATATATTGTGATCACATGTAGTTTCCCCTTAATATCAGCTATCCTTTTAAATCCTTCAGTAGCACTTTTGTTGACAATATTAATAATAATAATTTTGTGTCAGAAATTATTCTGGGTTGAAAATATTTTTGCTGGAGAAACTCCGCTCAGGGGATGCCCAAAAGAGGCTCCTTTCATGACACCAAGATCTTTTCCCACTGAAGTGGACCCTATTTATCTACTTGCAATTTCTTGCTTTCATACTGCAAGGTTGGCAGGAGCTTGGACAGAGACAGGCACTCAAACCGTCATGCAGTACCCGGGTCTTGAACTGCAAACATGCCAGCCTTCCAGCTAACCAGGCAAGCTTCTTAACCACTGAGCCACCACAGCCTCTGACAGTATTAATGTTAAGGTTGGATTGTTTGGTATGGGTGAGCGAGGGGATTAAAAATGACAATCATGAGAGTTGGCATGTTATTTGAGTCTTTCAACAGTATCTCTCTTTCAAGTGAAATGCAAACTGACTGAAAACTCTAAAATCCTTCCTCTGAACTTGCAGCTGAACATTATCTCAGCAGCAGCAATTACATGGACTGCATCTCCTCACTGACGGGAAGCAATGGCTGTAACTTGAACAGTCTATTTAAAGGGTCTGACCTGCCTGAGCTGTTCAGCAAACTGGGTTTGGGCAAATATACAGACATATTCCAACAACAAGAGGTCAGTGTCTGGAAAATGCATTTTTTTGTTGTTGTTCCTGCTAGAGTGTTTTGATTGTGCTCCAAACTAAATTGCTCGATTGCTACCATATGCTGTGCTTTTACTGAATATTCTATGTAGACCACATATTCATTTCTTGAATGTAGGAATATTCAGCTTCAGACCTCAGTATTTTCATAGGACTGTGCTGAGAGAAGCAAATGTGTGTTCCAGGACAATTGTTCACAGGCATACTTGGATACAGGGTGCATGGAGTATATGAATGTATAAATGGCCAGTGTATTCTTGTGGGTAGAGTGTAAGACTGGGACTCAGTGAAACTGAAAGTGGTCCTAGCACAACCACACTCTACATATCACACATACTTAAAAGCCCTACTAGGGTCACCATAAGTAAGAACTTGAAGGCACATAGCACACAAACTGCTGAATGGGTGCCCTTAGTAGACAAACATGCTAGTGCCGTGAGCATAAAGCCACAGCTGAAAATGAGGTGTCTGCCTCTTTTACTGCAGTAATCACTGCATCTCAGTCAGAGCCAGCCCTAGCATTAGGTAGTGTGAACTGGCAACCTTGAGCAGGTGTTTCTTTTTATGTTGTAAAAAGGCAGCAAGTGGTTTGTTATTGATGGCTAGGTTTTTTTTAATTCTTACATGTTTACTCACAAGGATTGATAGAAAACCTTGAAATAAATTCAGCATCAGTTGTCAAAACAACATAGTAGGAATTGGGTTCCATGTACCATGAATTCAGTTGGCTGGTGACCCATTTAAAAATGTCAAGTCATATAAATGAATGGCCTTTTTAGCTTTGGAGTATTAAGATATGTATTTCATTGCTTTGCTACCTAAGGGCCACTTCCCTTTGGGTTTTCACACACAGACACCAAAACAATTAATAAGAATATCTGTCTAAATAGATACAAAATGTTAATTAAACCTAAGGTTGAATACCATATATACTCGAGTATAAATTGAGTTTTTTAGCCCCCAAAATGTGGTCCAAAAAGGTGACTTGACTTACGCACGGGTCAACAACCGTGAGTGTCCCAAAACCACGCTGGATTCGGTGTGATTTGGGAACTTAAAAGTGGTTTTAGCTTCTGGAGAGGGGTAAAGGAAAACATATGATCAGTGGGCCATTACCACAGGTGGCCACAAGAGGGCGCAAATTGTGATTTCCCATTTAAATGCATTGGAATTAATTTATTCTATTCTGAAGCTTTTGTTTGTTTTCAATGCATTTCTGTGGGAAACCAATCCTGTGCATAAAAAGAAAAGATTTCACTCACCTTCGTGTCTTTGTTCCTACTCCATGTGGCCAAGATGGAGGCGAATAAACCAATCTTCATGCTTGCAGGGAGAGCAAAAGAGCATCGCTTCCTGCCTTAGTGCAATTGCCCACTCACCCACTTCTCCTGCAGCAGCACCACTGGTGTGGGGGTGCAAATACAGCTTTAAAAATGCAGTAACTACCGTAAATACTAAAAAATATGCCCACATAAATGTCTAAATTAATTAATTTTACTGTATTTTCATGTATTTTTATTATTGAAACTCACTAGCAGCTGCTGCATTTTCCACCCCTGACATACTCTGGACAATCTATTTTCCTAGTTTTAGAGGTCCCAATTAGGTACCTCGACTTATATTCAGGAAGACTTATACTCGAGTATGTGTGGTACCTCAGCGCTTCATATATATTTTGATCAGAGACCTACACTTTCTTCTGACATTAATGTGTTTATTTACATTAGACTACATGCATCTGCATACAGTTCTGTCCATGTGCCCTTTATTTCTTCACAAGCAGTAGCTGGCCACAAACTGAGCATACTAAGATCTCTTTTACATCTGTAGTTTTTCCCCCAATTTAAAACATTAGCAATTGGCAACTTGCAAAATCCTTGCTGTTGCCAGTCATTCTTGATTTAGAAGGCTATAAATCTGCATAGAAATGGCACACAATAAGCTAAAAGAATTATGTTTATTTTTTAAAACTTTTACAGTCATTTGCAATTGTTCTGATAAATTAACACTGTCACTTTAGTGGTATTCACTGTGCCTGTTCCTAGTTGCATTTGTATACAAACATATGTAGAGCTTCCTGGGGAAAAGTCTCACCGAACATAGAGGAACTCACCTCTATAAGAGTCAATTGCACATCTCTGGTTTTCTTATATTATTTTAATAAACATAGTCTATAAGGCTGAAAGCATGCTGTTTATTCAGTGATTTATGTCCGTTAAATTCCCGTAATGTGTACAGTATGCTTTGAATCTTCATTTGAAACAACTTTGTTTTTAGTTATTTCAGTGTATGTGCTTTTACTTCTTATAGATTGATCTTCAAACATTCCTCACGCTCACAGATCAGGATCTGAAGGAGCTCGGAATCACTACATTTGGTGCACGAAGGAAAATGCTGCTTGCAATCTCAGGTAAATCTCAGGAAATTAAAAAATGGCTATTTTGTACATGCTGAAGAGTCTTTTGTATTTTCCCTTTCTCTTGATTGAGTGAGTTGTTATTATAACAATTGTTTAGTGTTTATATAATATTCTGGAGTGTTCAGAGTGCTTCAGATACAACTTCAGTAAGATAGAATACCACACAATGATACAGTCTTTATTATAGTCAAGCCTATATGAAATAGGAAGAAAATGGAAGTTTGCCAGAAGTCACCTGTGAAGGTTAATTTTATTGAGTTCAGCAGGGCATATTCCCAGTTACATAGATACAATATAAGATTCCAGCCCTTGTAGGTTTTTGTCCAGGTTAAGATTTGAACCAAGAAGCTTTCTGCCTTCTATTGCACATCTCATTAAATCCTTACAGGGCTGGGGCATGTGAATGTGGTGCTACTCTCACCTACATAAGTTGAAAGCTCAGGGTGTCCCCATTAAAGTGCCGTGTTAGCCATCTTTTGATTTGGCACTGACAAATAATTATTACTTGCTACTCTCCCATGAGAATCCATTTGGCATTTAATCTCCACTTGTGTGTACTAATTAAAACCATATTTTCTGTTCAATATGATAATTAAATCCTTTCTATTGAATCCTGTTTAATTTCTTCATTTAATTTGTTGTTGTTTTCCTCCCACGGGCAGAACTGAATAAAAACCGAAGAAAACTATTTGACCCTTCCAGTATACGCGCTTCATTCCTGGAAGGTGGCGCAAGTGGAAGACTGCCGCGTCAGTATCATTCGGACATTGCTAGTGTGAGTGGCCGCTGGTAGCAGTCATTTGAGGCTCTCACGGCAGACTGCACAAATAGGCATGGCAATCCTGTGGACAGCCATCACTGCACATCACCCTCTGCACTTTGGGAGTTTAGGTACCAAGGACCAAAGCCTTCTTCTCTGCACAAATATGTGTGCCAAAAAGAGAGAGAGTGAAAGAGAGAACACTTGTCTGTCTTTCCAAACACCAAATGTGGATTATGTTTTACTCATGTAGATTGGACAAAAATTGCAATAATATAGGGTTTTTGTTTAGTATTTTATTACTTATAATAACTATATTGTATGCACTGATTTTTTTTTACTTCTTTGAATGGAAAATTAAGGGCTGGGATGCCAGAGGGACATAGTATGTGGTTTTTATCAAGAAGGTATTTCTGGTACTGCTTAATAATTAAGGTCTTTCTGCACTTTACGTGTTCTGATAGCTTGTCCTGTGGAAATTTTATTGTTTCATTTTATTTCCACAGAAAAATATTGTTATTGGCACTAGTCAACATTTGCCAGGTGTCTTCCCACATTAAATTAATTTTTTCCCCATAAGTGGTACTAGTAAATGAAATTTTGACATTATTATTTTTCCTTAATCCACTATAGTGAAGTCTTCCACAATCAGGTCTCTTAGTGTTCGTGTCAGGTCTCTTTTCATTTTGGGGAGGCAGTCTAAGAAATCTGTAACCTTGTGCACTGTAAAAGATGCAATGAAAGAACAAAATAGACCTTATTGCCATCAGTTCATCTTAGTTAGCTGCTGCCTGTAATGCTAAATCTGGTTTTAATGGTTGCCTCAAAAGGAAAAGACTATTTTAGTATAAACTTCCACTAAAGGACACTTTATTTATAGCAAATGTCTTATTTTTAGAATCCGTATACTTACAATGCCTAAGAGAGTAAACTGAACTATAGTTTATGATATAGAACGGAAGGCAGTTCATCATGCCAGAGTCCTGGGCTCTTGCTTTGTTGAAACAAAGCATTAATTGCATTTGACAAGAGAGCACTGTTGCATTTATTTCAAGGACAGAGCTTACATAAATCTTCATTCATATAGAGCAACAGAAGTAAAATAATTGCAGTGACATCTTTTTTGGTTTGCAATTGTCACTATTGTGAGCTGTGGACATTTCGAGATGCGCTGTTTCCCAAAAATCTGTATTGACTATCACCAGAAGGAGTTCATGTTCTACATGGCTAGAGCTAACAGTTGTGTTCTTATACTGTGAAAGGTCAGGAAACCTGGTTATACTGTACTATTTCTGTCGTTTTGCAAAGGACTAGGTATAAATTTATGAAATGAAGGATAGCATAAAGTGCCTCTCTGCAATTCAGTATGACATTTCCAAACATAAATTTAACTAAAGAAAAACATTCCCATAGTAAATATTGTGAATTATTTGTACTGTAATTTCTTATTTATGTACAATGTACAAACCCTTTAAGGTGGATGTAAACCACTCTTAACGAAGGCATTCGATTTAACCAATTACCATAGTTGTATTTTATATATGCAAAACTGGGGTGAGAAATATGTTTTGACACTATCTGTGGATAATTCTTTTCTGTGGTGAAGAAAAAGCACACAAAGGGAACCTTTAAAAAGTGAGACTATATAGACAATGTTATAATAATAAGTTGCACATCAACATTAGTTTTAACAATAATACCTTTTTAACTGAACAATCTCTCACTGCTACTGAAATGGTCACTGATCTTTCTCTGGTGTTTGAGAAAAACATAGGGCAGATTAGTGTACTTAAGACTGTGTTGCCTTTGTCTGTGTTTGAGATCGTTCTCAAAACCAAGTGTCTTTTTATCCATGTACTACTTTTCAAACAATATATGGTCCTGGTTCAAAAAACACTAACATTTTATCACGAATACTCCCTTTGGTATGAGTCTTTCATTTGTGTAAAATTAAGCACTTGTGTTAGCAGATCAGGACCTTTGTTTGTCCTATAAACTATTTTACCCAAAATTTAGAGCTAATTTGGTTTGATCTGTGCCAGAGTTACCCCAATGAGGACGAGCTGACATGGTTTACATTCCACCGCCCTCCCATACCAATAGGCAATTTTCTCCCACAGAACTGTGCATATTGACTCTTTTTCAATTTGTACTTAAAATACCTTGTCTTGTGACAGTATTATAGCTGGAAGTTACAATTAAGTTACTATGGTTTATGTGGAAGGGAAGAATTACCCAAATATAATAAAGATAGGGCTGCACATACATACACAAACATACAACACAAATTCCACACTGGAAAAACAAATTTCTCACTCCTTTTGGATTCACAAAAGGGAATATGGCAATGCAATATTCAGTATTGTCAGTGTTGTATTATGCACAAACATGTTGAAACATTAGTTTTAAATTTTGTGCCTTTATAGCGACCAGTTATCTGTAAATATAGAGCAGATACAGATTGTATTTTTGGGAGGGAAGGGGTCCTTTTTAGTGATTTTTAAAATAAATAAAGATGAAATTAAACATTTAAAAATGGGAAATGTTGAAACTAATCAAATGTTACATGAAAGAATAAATTTATATAACCCCTGTGTTACACTGCCTATCGTATGTAGTCTGTCATTTTGTTTTACATATACAGTAAATCCCTGACTTACATATGCCTCAAGTTACATACAATTCAACTTACATAATGATTTTTGCACTAAAACTATGTCCCAATTTACACAAATGTCCTGATTTACATAATGTAATTTCCTATAGGTTTGCTTTGAGTTATGTAAAAAATTCATTTTTCCTATGAGTTTGCTTCGAGTTAAGTAAAAAATCATTGTACATAAAAGCCTATAGAACAGACTTTTACATAAGTAGGGGTTTTACTGTAATTGCTGCAGAGACAACTTCCTGTTTTTATAACTGGAATGATTTTCCCAGTGGCAGAGTAAATAAATGCTTAAAAACATCACCGTAAAGAATATCAGAAAACAAAACAAAATAAAAAACACTGTAGCACTTTAAAGACTAACTGCTATATTTTTATTGTTCGCTTTCGTGGATCAAGTCCACTTCTTCAGACAAATTTCACTCCTTGTCTGAAGAAGTGGACTTGATCAACGAAAGCGAACAATAAAAATATAACAGTTAGTCTTTAAAGTGCTACAGTGTTTTTTTATTTTTGTTTTGTTTTGTTTCTGATATACCTGAACCACAGACTAACACGGCTACTATTCCAAAAACTGTAAAGAATATTCAACATTCTTCTGAAAAGGAGGATCTTTTTTGTGAATAGAAGCCACCTCACCCTTTATTTTCACATCAGCAGTTGGCTGAAAAAAATAATTGCTTACTGTATATACTCAAGTATAAGTTTAATTTTTTAGCTCCCAAAATGAGATCCAAAAAAGGGGCTCAACATATACTCAGGTCAACAATCCTGAGGGTCAGAAAACACAGTGGTGCACATTTAAACATACCTTTTGTTAAAAGCACTAACACTACCATAAAAACTCAAAAACATACCCACACAAATGTCTGAATAAATTAAATTTACTATATTTTCATGTATTTTAATTACTGAAATTCACTAGCAGCTGCAGCATTTTCCACCCCGACTTATACTCAAGTCAATCTATTTTCTTAGTTTTAGAGGTCCAAATTAGGTACCTTGACTTATATTTGGGATGATGTATAGTCGAGTATATACGGTAATTATATCTCCACATGTGGAAATACAGAGACTGTTCAGGGGAATATCCTACCATATGAATTGGCATGTGTGTCTTTTGTAACCTCTTACACACACACGCACCTGCCATAATGCATTCTTTTCTCATATTCTGTGAAATAATAGCCTTCAAAGACAACCGTAGTCTATATTTTTGCTCAACAAATATATTTCCTCTTTACTTGATTATTGAGGAGAAGCTATTTGACCAAGTGATTATGAACTTTTATCCAGAGAGTAACATGTTTGGGCCAGGTGCTAAGCAATCTAGGTAATTAGCTGATATCTCTTGGGGAAACCAGGTTATTTTTATTTACAGTTGGTTTTGCATTCATATATTTTTATTTTTAAAAGTACTAACTACTTTTCAAAAGCAAATTTTATTTAACTAAATTGCTGGAGCTTTGAACATTTATTTGTATAATTGGTTTTTTTTAAGACTTGGAGCATTTAGATAAGTTCACAGTATGCTAAAACAGCACTTGAGCAATTGCATATTAAAACAGCAATAGAACTATTGCAGAAGAATATTAGTATTCCTCATTCTTAAGTGATAAAGAGGATTATCTCATAAAATAAAGGTCTTTCGAAGTGAACTCTATGAATTGAAAAAGGTGCTCCATGCATCTTCTTGGTAATCAAATTTATTACCAGTGCAAGCCATCATGTATATTAGAGCAACTAGCTAGAAATAATCAGGAAAAGGCTGTGTGGTCCTTAAAATAAAACAAATGTGAGAACAGGTCATATCTTTATTAGACAACTAAAAATTGAACAAACAGCTAGTTTCAATTAAAGTTCCTCTTCAGTTCCTGAGCACCAGATTTTGTGCATAGAATTGGGGAGTTTTACTCCTCTTAGTTAGCAGAGTGTGGAGGTACACAGAAAGAGCCTTCTAGAAGATTGTAGTATTTTTGAACCACAATCGGGCATAACTTGGTAACGGTAACCTTGTGTTGCCAGCTAATCTTTGTCATACTAGGTCAGGCGAAAGGAACTAAAGAATGAACTTGACAAAAGGTGGCTTCATTTTGTCAGTTTCACGTCTGGCCTGGACAAGGATGAAGAAGCAGAACTAGCACTTACAGAAAAAAACACTCTAGGAGCATTTAAAGTAGGAAAAAAGCTATCTTAACAAATACCACCTGTAATTACAGTCAGGAGAAAAATTAAGTAAAATTGAGTCTCCAGCATGTGGAGAGAAACTCCATGTCTGTTGCTTGGTTGGAGGACAGAGGGGTGGGAATCAAAAAAATTGAAACAATAAACAGGACCCAACAATTTATGACAAATGTGTGTGCCATGAATTTTACTTCTTAACTTCATTGGCTTCGCAAATTACTTTTTAGGCAGTTTTAAAAATGGAAAGAACTGGATATGCTGGTGACATTTAAACTCTGGAGAGGCATTGGGAGTACAAGATGAAAGAAACACACTTCAAAAAGAATAGCTTCAGGCATTAATAGATCATGTTCTGTGAAAAGCAGAAGACGGCAGGAAAAGAAACAGTCCAGGTTCAGTGGAACTTCCTAAAAAGATCCAACAGAGTCACAGTTTTGAGTTGTCAGCACAAAAGGAGGAAATAGAGAAAAAGTAAAGTAGAGGTGGTTGCCTTTAAAGAACTGCAGGCAATATGAAAATGGAAAGCAGGGGCTTCCCAGTAAATATAGCAAAAATGGGCCACATAGGATAGATATGAAAGAATGAACAGAACTAAATTGAGACTAGAAATCAGTTAACTGCAATTGCATGGGATGGAGAAATAATGCACACAAGTTTGTTGGGTGTTTCTGAACCTAAATAGAAATTGTTCATGTCATTGTTCTTTGTGTGAGGCGCCTATCTCCAATACGTGATGCTAGCATACCTTACAAAGGTCAATATAAGGAATGTTGAGATGATGGCTGAAAGTGGCTATACAGCAACTCTGGTGAGTGCTATATCCCATGATGAAATGGCATTTCCTCAATTTTTCAAGGTTAAAATGAAATTATTTCCTGCATACTTTTGTTTGCTGCTCTTGAAGCAATTTAGCAATAAATGCATGAAGCTTTAGTGTGTTAATGGAATTCTCTGTGTTAACTGTCCTCTTTCTTGGCTTTGGAAAACAGAAACTCTGACCTAACTAAACTGCTGTAGTCTTTGAGTAATGTTTCAGAACGCTGCTCACTCTATTCTCATTTACATCATTCCCATTCTCCTTGAAAATAAGTCCATAATTATTTCATGAAATATTCTGGAAAGTAAGTTTTCAGTGATAGTATTACATTGAGTGGAAATATCACAGCATTCCGGTCTCCAGTAATGGGGAAAGGTATTGTATGCCCCCCCCCCCAAATTTTTTAGCATATCCCAGTCAGCATGGACAGGACTGTTCTGAAAATGGAAATATTAAAATGGGAATTTTCCCCATTTCATACAAAGAATACAGAAAGTCAGTTAATTGCAAACTGAGAAAGGCAATCTTAGCATAATTACAGGCTTCCATTTGGCTTAGGAAGTAGCTTTTAAAAGTGTGGTTTGTTTTTGTGCTGCTCTGAGGAGGGAAAAGCTTTCTCCTTAGTTCAGGAGTGCCCAAACTACGGCCCAGGGGCTGTATGTGACCCCCTGATGCCAATTCATCTGGCCCATGAAGCCCTTGTCACTTTTGGAAGTAGAAGTAAAATACCCCCATATGGGCACGTTTTACTTCCGCTTCCAGGAGCAATGAGGGCTTTGCAGGCCGGATGAATTGGGATCAGGGGCTGCATCCGGCCCCTGAGCCATAGCAAACAGTTCCCTGAACCATGTGACCGGCCCATGGCCTGAAAAGTTTGGACACCCCTGCCTTAGTTCCTATCAGGTCTGTTCTGAGTGAGAAGGTTCATTATGTCTACTAAATTTTTTAAAATAATTATTTCAGGTACTTCTGCGTTTTTCCTCTTGTTTGTGATAAATCCACAAGCTTCAGAGGCTATGCCCTAATACAATGGCAAGTAGAAAAGATGTGCATCAGAATGATTCAAAAAGAAATAGTAGCAATAACTTTGTTTCCTCAGTTTTTAGGTCATTGTAGGATTTCTTCTCCCAAGATTTTTCCTCCTAGTTTCCGGAATGGATGAGGGTAAATCATTACTCTTCAGCCTCATGGAATGCAGAGAACCTCTGAGCTGTTTGTGTGACAACAGCGGTCATGATGCTTGTGATGCATGTGGCATGAGATTACTACAGGACAACAACTGTCAACTAAGGAGTATTTCAGGGCATCTGGTATATATAAAACCCAGTGCCTTGAATGCTGCGATTGAATCATGGTCCTTTGTGGAAATTGGTTACAGATTTTCCAGTTTTTGTTTAATCAAGTCTTCATCATATCCTGTCTCTGACCTTTTAGTGTTAAAGGCCCAGAACAACTACTGGAAGCACACAATGCTTTGTAGACTTTCTGGTTGAACAAACATAGTACTGCTGCCTGGTCTTCATTTGAAGTGATGAATGTGGATGTTTCCTAAATCTCTAACCAATACAAAAGGAGGACTCAAGGATGATTCCGTGAGTCTGTAGACAACTTTACATAGGGCAACAGACACATTTAGTGCTATCAGCCTTTGGCTGCGAGAGCCATCTCTCACTTATATGTAGTTTTTACTTCTGTTTTACTCTTTTCATCTCCATATAGTGAGAGGTTTAGGGTAGCTTTTCAGGATTGCTTTCCCTCAAAAGCACCAGAGCACCAGTGTGCGCATACACAGAGAGCAAGAGTGAGAAAGCAAGAGACTAGAATTGTTTCTTGGTAGAAAGTGAATGAGAGAAAAATAGGTCCATTCCAAGGGATAACTGTCACAACTCTTAGCATCCAAGATTCTTAAGATATATTAGATTATTTCTGTCACGTTTCTGCTGCTTCTGTTGGTTGGTCCAGAAACCAGGCTCTGGTCTCCTCCAGAATCCATATTAGGATATCTGAGAGTAAATAAAGCAAAAAATGTTGTGACACCTTAAATACTAACTCATGTATTTAAATGTGAGCTTTTGTGGACCAAGTCCACTTCATCAGACATAAGAGTGAGACCTCATGGCATCAATTTATACACACATCAGGTACACTGGCACACAATAATTCACCAGAATATTAGGAAACTCAAGTGTCCAGGGTAGCAATTCATTTGAATGCAAAGCATTTGGAAGTTGTGGAGCCAGAACCTATTCCACCCTCAATGTTCTAGAGCAGCAACTTTATTTTTGCTGTGGTCTTAAAGCTTAGGTGGCTGGGTGACTTAACCAATTCCTAGCTGCACGAAGCATTTTGTTTTGGTCTTCCTAAGTCTGCTGCCTGGTCTTCAAGAGTGATTAGCATACCTTATGTGAGAAACCGAAAGGATTTTTTCCAGTTTCGGGCAGAGAAGGAAGTTTGGATCTCTAGCACCTCCTCAGAGGCTAGCACAGTCCTGGCTCCATTTAGTTTATGGTTCACTGAAGTCAGAGGTTGGCCTCTGTTCCAGGAGATTTTAATAAATGATGTTAGTCGAAGACTTTATGAAATACTGTTTCCCATGTACAGATACTAAAAAAAAAAACCCTGGAAGAATTAAAGCCAAAATACACCACACACATTGATCATGACAGAGCTGACCATTTAAAAAAATTGCATTTGTTGAGTCGATGTTACTGTGATCCAGAAGGATTTTTTGGAAAGGACATTAGCCTTTGAGACATTCATGCATGGATCACAAGTATGTTTAAAAAAGAAAGGCCAAGGGGCTGCCAAAGGAATGAGGAATTATGTAAAACCAGAGCAGTCTGCTCACCTGGAATATGGTTGCCTTCGCCACCTACTTTCTGTTCAGTCACACATAGTTCAAGAAAACGCCTGATGTCTTCAGAGAGGACTCATAAGTGGCACCGTGAGCTACAGGAGAGAACAAAGCAAGAGCAGCTTTCCTTCCACTGACTACCTTATTGTAAAACTTGAGCAGAAGGAAATCCTGGATCATCATCTTCCATGTCTAGATCAGACATGAAACTGCCAAAATGCAGGTATCATATATACCTGCATATAAGCCAAGGTACCTAATGTTGACCTGAAAACCCAGGAAAATAGATTAACCTGAGTATAAGCAAAGGTTTTTCTGCTTTGAAACAATTGCAGACACAACACACAAAAAGCTGGTTAGGTAGCTCAGTAGATTAGGCATCTGGCTCCAGAGCCAGAGGTTAAGAGTTCAGTTCTCCACTGTGCCTCCCAGAAGAGCCCACCTATGTGGCCTTGGGCAGGTTACATAGTCCCATGATGATCCCAGAAAAGGGGAAAGACAAACCTAGAAAATCCTGAAACTATTCTCCATAAGTCAGAATTTACTTGATAGTACTGTACTATGATTACTAACACAGAACTCACAAGCATGATTTACAGGCAATAGCAGATGATAGAGTGTTTCCACACATGGGGAGCTGAAAGTTAGGATTCTTCCCTGCTGAGGTAGCATATGCAAGTATTGGCCAGAAAGGAGGACACGACACTGCTGTGGTATGTGGTGCTGTTTTTGATGGCTGGCCAATTAGTACATGCGTGTTAAATAAGCAATGATCAGGGAATAGTGAAATACATCCAAGAACACCACAAAAACTCATGAAGGGCCAGACTACGATGGACACAGGCATTCTGATCTGCATGTTAGCTTAGTTGAAACCTCCATGATAGAAGTGACTTGTTCTCAAATAATTGTGCTCACTGTTACAGTCTTGGACACTTTTGTAGATTGGCAGAATTTTGGCACATGCTGAAGTCATTAGCATGCACAGAGTGTAAAGACTAGAGGTATGCTCAATCGCATCTGTCCTACATTCAGCACTGTTGCCATTCCAGTTGCTGAAAATAGAGCAATCTGCTATACTTAGAACCATAGAATCGTGAAATTGGAAGGGGCCTATGAGGCCATTAAGTCTAAACCCACTGCTCAATTCAGGAATCTAAATCCAAAGGTAACACAAGAAGGAGAAATAGAGTGCAAGAGAAGCAAAGTTATCATCTTTAGTGGTTGTATTTCCGTTTCTAATTCAAAATAGCTGCTCATCTTTTTTCCTGTAAACTTCATAATCCTGCTCTCCAGAGATCAATCCAAAGCTTTCAACAAATGCTTAGATTTAGGCTTAAATTCTGGAGTGAAAAAGTCCTTGCCTCTTTGGCCACTCTAACTACAGCAAGTGCCTGGTAGTCTATAGTAAGCCTGGACTGACACCTACCCATTCCATATTTTTAATTATCAAGATCTTACCTTCCTACCTACCTACCTACCTACCTACCTATCTTCTATCTATCTATCTATCTATCTATCTATCTATCTATCTATCTATCTATCTATCTATCTATCTATCTATCTATCTTTTCTTTCTTTCTTTTTCTTTCATAAATCCCAACCACAGTATATGCTGAAGAGTATATCATGTTAACAATGAACCTTGCATTGGAATTTGGTTGATAAATGTTTGTGTCTTCTTAGTCTGATTTTTTCATTCATGTTGTGGACTATTTACTTAATAAAGATTTTTCAGGGTGAGAATAAGGGACACATAAAAAGTGCTCAGCACTTGCCTGTGGAATTTAATAACTCTGAATATTGTTGAGAAGTCTTGAGAAATCTTTTGCAATTACATGCTGGCATGGCTACATTGTAACTGTTGCCATTTGCTTCCCACACAAGTTTAGTCTCAAAGGTATCTTGGCTCGTTGAACGCTGAGTAGTTAATGGTCTGTAGGAAAATGAAAAACATCTGAGGCCATTATTCTGTGTTGTGACATACCTATAGTATGTTACTATCTAATATATAACTACACTATGTATAATCTGTTAGTATAGTTCTTTCTCTGTAGCAACCGTTAAGCAATGTGAAATATAGACATAAATATGGGATAACAATTTATATAAAATAGATCCATCAATTGACTGTGCTTTTCCAGGATATAATGAAGATTTGCCAGCTTTCATTTACGTTGGTTACACTTATGACAACTTTCTTTAGTTCTTATCTAATATGTTAGCGAAATGTCACTTCATGCATCCTATGTTCCTTTTCTTCTATTCTGGCATTTTTGTCATTATCCAGTTCATTATCTATGTCAGTGGTGGCAAACCTATGGCATGTGTGCCAGAGGTGGCACTCAGAGCCCTCTCTGTGGGCACCCGTGCAGTCACCCCAGCACAGAGTCCGCCCCCCCTCTACCCAGCAGCCCAATGGGAGCACTTCCTCTCTCCCCCCAGCACAGAGTTCATCCCATCCCTCTGTCCAGCACCCCAGTGGGAATGTTTCCTTCCTCCCATGTTGCTGTGTTGCCACTCTGCAATAAATAAATGGGTTTTGAGTTGCAGTTTGGGCACTCGGTCTCTAAAAGGTTCGCCATCACTGATCTATTGTCATTGTTACATAAGAAGCTACTTCTAGATCCGATGTATGGTTTTTATAAAGAAAATTTCAAAGATTTGCAGACATACAAATAAATTCAATAAATCCACACTGGTATGGAATGTCCTCAGAAAAACTGTTCCGAGGAGTTAGGAACAGGAAGACTATTGCCATGACGATAGCCAATACAGTTGTACCTTGCTTAAAGAGCATAATGTGTTCCACAGGATTGTTCTTTAAGCGAGTTTGCTCTTTAAGTGAAACACCATTGTAAGTGACCAATTGTGACTTCTGGTGTGGGGGGGAATTGCAAACCCCGATTTATTTGTTAAGTGAGTTTTTGGTTGGTTTTATTTGTTAAGCAAAGCGAACATTCAGAGAAAATCCTGCTTTTTAAGCAAGTTACTCTTTAAGCGAGGCACTCTTTATGTGAGATTTGACTGTATTCTGAATATGGCACTTGAAGAAGAAGAAATCACACTATTAATATCAAACCAATATTTTTGAGCAGCTGAGCAGCTGAGCAAGTCAGGTCTGATATTTCTCTTTCCCTCTTACATCTACAACAAAAGGAATTATTTTTGTCATTTGTTATTTTCTAGTGAGAGAGCCCATTATATGATCTTGACCCCTGTTGCCATGTGCTTGTCATCGTCTCCTGAAGAGGTGAGTGACCTGTTCAGCTTGATGATCATTTGATGTCATTAAATGTCAGAGCAATGATTCTGTTTTTGAAAAATGAAAACCATGATTATTCAAAAGAGAAACCCATGGTGATGACAGTGACTCCAAATGTAGATATCTGGCACTTTCATTAAGCAAGGTGAGGCAGATATTTCAGGAAGCTGATTGGGAGGCAGGAACCAGGGAAGGATTTTTGAAAATATCTAATGAGAAGAGAATAATTTAATCACATTCAACTTGCCCTGTATTTCTTCAGCTAATTTGTTGCCATGTATGTGGAGGGATGACACCCACCATTTTCCAGGACTGAAAAAAGATTGAAATGTAGCCCAGCTTCCTTTTTGCCTTTGAAAAGGAGGGGCTCTATCGTGTCCTTTGCCACCAGTAACAAACATCTTGAACAGGCCCTACCACTGTAGTTATATTCGAAGAAATGGCTGAATTCATGTTGCTAAGCAAATTGAGTCACAACTAGAGTAACCCCTCTCCTACTTGGATGTACACTTTAATATGGTGAGGGGTTTTGAGTGTGTCAGATATTTTGAGAGCACTGAACTAAAGTGGATTGGAATGGGACATTTTCAATTGGATAACTACAGGATTTTACTCTGGAGATGAACAACGCAAAAGAAATGGAGTGGCTCCAATATTGAGGTAACGCAGTTAGGAGCTATAGTGAAAGGTCTGACAAAACAATATCAATCAGAAATCTGGAGGAAACAATTCCATAATTGTCATTTAAGTCTGCTCCAACTACTGGTGCTGAAGAATATCAATCTGAAAGCTTTTACTCAAGGATCTAGGAGGAAACTGATCACACATAAAAACAAGACATGCTTATAATAATAGGTGACTGGAATACAAAAGTAGGGGATAAAGCAGAACCAAATGTTATTGGAAAATTTTGTCTAGAGAACAAAAATGAAGCAGGAGAATGATTCAAAAAATTTTTTTGTGAATCTAACCGTCTGTTTATTTCAAATACATGCTTCAAGCAATCATGTATACAAGAACATAACCAAGTCAATATAAAAATCAAATAATTGGAAGTAGGAGATAGAGCAACTGCATTTTCTCTGCCACAATGAGACCAGGAGCAGGCTGGGGCACTGATTCTTCCTCTTCTTCCTCTTCTTCCTCTTCTTCTTCCTCTTCTTCTTCTTCTTCTTCTTCTTCTTCTTCTTCTTCTTCTTCTTCTTCTTCTTCTTCTTCTTTTTCTTCAACGGGGTGTTTGGGAAGGGTGTTGGGATCTTTCCTGTACCCTTTCAAACCCCCCGCTGATGCGTGTGCACCTGCAGGGCATTTGGGAAGGGTGTTGGGATTTTCCTCATACCCTTCCCAAGTGCCCTGCAGATGCAGGCGCATCAGTGGGGGTGGGGGTTTCAGTGTACATGTGTCAAATGGAGTTTTGACACATGCGCACTTCCGACCAGCCATTTTGGGCTGCCCGGAAGAGACATCTGGAGGCTGGCCAGAGAGGCAACTGAACCAGTCGCCCAGGGGTTTACTACCCTCCCCCCCGGGTGATCCCCTCCGGATTGCTGCTACCGGTTCAGCCAAACCGGTCCAAACCAGGAGCAGCCCACCACTGGATAAGAGGATGACATAATTTTTTGAAGAAGAATGTTATGATGAAGAACCTACAGTCTGTCAAAATCCTTAACAATAGTGCCAACAGATATATGTGATTGTTGTTTTTGTTGACTGTAAGCCACCCATGAGTCGCCACAGCGAACAGGTGATTATATAAGTCTAAATTAATTAATTAATTAAACAATTGCCCACAGACTGGAAAAGTTCAATATACATTTCAATCCAACAAAACAGGTGATGCTAAGGAATATAGTAAGTAGAGGATTATTGCTCCAATTTCCTCTAAAAGCAAAATTATGCTCAAGCTGTTTTAGGCTTTATATGGAGAAAGAATCTTAGAAGAAACTGACCTAGATTAGAGCCTAGCTCAAAACTGGGAAATAATGCATTATAAGTAGTAAACACTTGTAATTAATTCCTCTTGCCAACAACAAAGTCACAATTAACTTACATGATTAGGTTAACGTAATGACAGATACTATCACTCTGTGAAATAAATTATACTCTAATTACTCTTATAGTTACTAGAGAGCAGAAGAGGACAATTGTATGGTTCAAGTGCTGGCTAGTGCTGTGTCTCATGTGTTGTTGTTTTTGTTTTGTTTTTTGATGTTGAGGCTACAATGAGGTAGATGGGCAGAGAGTGTGCATAGTATTTATTTATTTATTTATTAGTTCAAATTTATATTGCTGCCCACTCACTGTAGTGACTCAGGGCGGCTTACAAACAATACATTACATTACAATATGTTAATGGGGGTCAGGAGGAGGGGCGGCGAAGTCCTCAACCTACCCTGGCTTCTTCTTCCCTAATTCACAAAATTAGTGGCTATAGAATTAAGATAAATATAAAGTATAAATATTTTCAAACAAACAACTGCTTCAGTATCTACCACCCTTCCCACCTGTGGATCAATAACAGTAACTACTGTAATCTTTTAAAAAGTAAATTTCTAAGCTCTGCCCATCACTTATATACTGAAATCCCCATTTTGCTGATACAGTTCGTTGTTTCCTGGCCTGTTGAATTGTGTGAACATTTTTAATGTATTAAGATTACTAGTCACCATTTTGCCAGGCTCTGGGGAAAATACTGGTGAGCTACACACTTTAGACATTGTGGTTTAATAATGTTGTTAAAAGTACTTTATTAATTTTTAGAATCAGTAACTGACTTGCCGGAGAGTGTCACAAGCTATCTGTCTAATGGAGGATAAAGGAGACTGAGCATGCAATAAAAGTCAGTGCTGAAGAAGGAGCCTTTGGCTGCCAAATGAGGGCTCAGCTCCTAGATATGGTCCACAATAATGGGGGGCTTTGGCCTGGAACTTGGACATTTCCGTAGCAACCAGCACTGGGAGAAGTTAAAACAAGAGAAGCAGAAGGAACTCTTTTTCTGATGAAGCCTTGGCCTTTCCTGTCAAGCTTTCAAAATAAATTTAGTTGAAGAAGCTAAAATAAACCTTGGTGTTTCAGTTAACAGAAGGATAAGCAGTACAGAGAAATGCCCAGTCCAGCAGCTTTGGTACTACAATCATCTGTACGATGGGTAGCGTAAACATTGCAGTAGGAAGGAATGGGACAGGAGGCCTGGCTTTATCCATCTTAGTGCTAATCTCCTTCCAAAATATATAAATGGATGCTGTTGTTGGAGAAACTGTTACCTCAGGCTTTTCAGTACAGGGGAACAGAGTACCCCTTAACACACATTCTTCTTCTGGTCCTGTTTAGACAGACAGCTTTGAACATAGTACAGAGGTAAAATGAGAACTCTGCATTTGCCAGGAATTTCCTGCATAACATCTCCAACAAGAATGCCATATATTTCCTCCTGGGATGTCTGAGCTCTACCCCCAAACCTGTCAGTTGTCTATTTACCTATTACATTTGTGTCCACTCTCCTTTCAGTGGACCTCAATCTGGCACATAGTAATGTTGCTCCAGGAGAAACTTCCTCTAAGCATTAATGTTCTTCCCTGCCCTGATATGATCATAGGACCAGCACCTCCATATTGTGCTCAATTTCAGGGAATTTCCCATCATTTCAGAGAAATGTCTATGCACCTCTTACCTTGCTGTTGATTGCACAGTTGTTTGTGATTTTGCCAACTCTAAAGAGCCTTTTTTTAAAAAAAATCCTGCTTTTCTGCCTCCCCCATTTCCATCTGGAACAATATTATTCATATTTCTAAAGCAATTATATGTTGTAATCTACAGTAATTAAAATTCCAGTTGTTTGTCTTAAAATGCCAGTATCCATGTTCAGAATTATTTTACAATCTAGGACCCTCATGTAACTTATGTATGTCAGAAGGAGGCCACTGTGTAAATCATTAATTGTTTAATTTTAATAGCATTTTAAAAAATGCAGGGAGTTGCAGTCTTCTCATTGAGTTAACTCTGATGATGCATTTACCACCAAGCAATTACAAGGTGCATCTCTTTTCTGCAGAGATAGAGCTTCATTCTATGATCCAAACCTTGATTATCTCGAGATTAGATTATAAGGTCTTACACATTGGGATACTGCTGAGTATGATTTGAAAACTTCATTTTGTCCAAAGGGGCTGATTTACTAACTGGCTCTGAGTGGTATGATTCTATTTTGCTAGCAGTTCATTTATTGCACCTCCTCCAGTTTTCTTTAATAATAATAGTGTGTCATTAAATCAATTCATAGTTATGGTAACCCTTCCTAGGGTTTTCTAGGAAGGGAATGCACAGAAATGTTCACCATTTCCTTCTTCTGTTGGCACCTTGGGACTGCATAGCTTGTCCATGGCTACATGTTCATGTCTGGTAAAGATGCAGGCACCAATGGAGAGCCAGGTTATGACTCAGAATCTGACTCAGAAGAAGATTATTCAGACACTTGTGGCTTGTCTTGGGTTTGAGCAAGTAGTTCAGTATATGTGAGAAAGATGGGCCCAGCAACAAGAATGATTGCTGTCAAGGTATGAAGATTTTCTTCATCTCTTTCTTTTCATGTCCATTTTTCACGTTTCTCTTGATCAAAAGCTAACAATGGCGTCTTCCTTATAGGTGACTTTATCTTCAGTGTTAAAATTGGAAGCAGCATCAATATGGACACAGTTGGCATCACAAGTTGAGAAACAGCTGTAGGAAGGAAGTAATATGGTAGCAGTATTCAATGCTACCTTGAGGATTGTGTTAGATTTCAACTTACAGCTCAAGGTAGAATCAGGGTGTAAGGACTTCGTCTGAGCAGTCAAATCAGTAGGTGGTAGACACTCTCCCCAAAAGTGGAGCTTCAGATTTTTAACAATTTTTAGCACACTTTCAGGAAACCACAACAGATTGAGCATTGTTGAGTAAGATGATCAAGACAAAACAGATATTTCTTATGACTGTGCAAGTGTACTATTTCTTACCCTTCCATTCAACATATTACTTAAATACTGCACAAAAGCCATAGAAAATGATGGAAACATATCTAATCTATTTTTCCTTAAACCAACTAATATTAACAAAATAGATGATGGGGAAATAATGACAAAAATACTAATCATTAATGTTGAAAGCACAAAATAAAACCTCAGAAGATTCCTTTTGAGGCAGATCACTCAGCAGATGAAAAGGAACTAAGAGAAAAAATTTAAGAGCATGCAAAGGCTGTCAAAAGACAACTAAGCCCTGGAAGATTCGCAATGCAGCTCTACAAAGACACAAGACCTGTGCAGTATAGATGAGTCACACAGATCACAAAGAAGTTGTCTTTAATGATGAAGGGTTCAAAATGGAAACATGAACAGAGGGTTGCTATATGGCTTGTCTCATCAGATTTTTCATCGCTTCTCTTTCAAAGTGTTATAGCTCACTCAATTGCTCAGTTTGGACTACCAGGTTACTTTCTACATATGGCACTAATAGACAAACTTTCATTTCTCAATTATGGCTCATCAGATTGTTCACTTCTAGTTTACTAATTGTGAATATCCCTTCTGTCATTAATCTTATTGCTTCCTACTTTGTAAAATGTAAAATATTTTAACCAAGAGATTCCAGTTATAATTACACTGGGGGTCCTGTCACACTTTATTCAGTGCTGGGGGGGGGGGAGGTATGTTATGGCCTCCATTACCATTTACAGACACCACAGTCCTTCTGTTATGATTATTTTCAAGGAAAAAAACAACAAACAGGATATTGGAAGCAGAATATTCAGCAGTGTTGTTGCAGAAAAGAGGACTGACCTCTCCCACTGCTGCCACTCAGACCAATTCTCCAATTAGATACACCCTTATTCAACATAGCATTGGTCCCAGAGGCTCCAGCACAGGATAAATGGTCCATAGGGTCGCAAAGGGTCAGAATCGACTGTGTGACTGAACAACAACAACAACAACAAAGAAAGGGGAATGAGTTTCTCAGTATAAACACCATCACATTCCAGGATAGCAAATCAAAGTAAACTTACATGACAGAAAGCCTTCGATTAAAAATTAGAATTTACCCAACAATAACATACACAAAGTGTCCTGGGAGAAAATCCCCCAAATGGTTTAGTTATGTGGGGCTCCTCAGAATGCCAGGAAGGTCCGCTGCTGAAGGGATTAAATGGAAAACCTTTAATGGGGCAACAAAACTCAACTTTATTTCACTGGAAAGGCACATCCAGAAATTATTCCTAAAGCAGCTTCTTTGCTTACATGCCATTACTCAAAATAGTAAGGGAAAAACAGCACAGCAGAGGGAAAATCAAAGTTACATATAACTCCTCATAGGTTTAGGAAGTGAGTTACTCAGGAATAAGCATAATCCAAAATTCATACTTTTATATGTGGTAGTTATGCTGATCCACTCAGCAATGCAACAACATTCTTTTTTTAGACAACTTCTCCTGACATTGCATTTGCTTGTGGTCTTTTCCAGGTTGCCTTAGTGCACCACCTGGCCTCCAGCCTTTCTGTGACCAGGACTAATTTCTGGACTGCTCCTTGTACCAGGCCCTAGATGTACTATTCTCTCTGAAATTAACTAACAGCCCTGATCATAGATAGCATAGTTTCTTCACAGCTAGAACACATGCAACTCAGTGGTGGGATGTCAAAAATTTTACTACCCCACCATGACATCATCACAGTGTGGGTGGAGCTAACATCATGGGTGGAGCCGATGTCATGTCATCATGATGTTGTGGGCTGGGCCAAAGAAAACAAATTAAAAAATAATAAAAATAAAATAAAAATAAAAATAAACACACACACACACACACACACACACCCCTCAACCCACCGACCCACCCACCCACAACACAAACCTGTAAATAAATTAAATAAATAAATAAATAATGCATTAAAATACACCCACCCACCCACCCACAACACAAATCAACCAGAACTTTTAAACCAGAGTTTAAAGCTTATTCTGGCTAAACTTTCTCACACTAGGTCAGATGGAAGGAACTACAGAATGAACTCACCACAAGATGGCTTCATTTGGGCACTTTTCAACAGTTAAAGAAATTAGGTACTAAGTCTTTGCCTAACCAGGTCTCTAGGCGATCTAGGGGAGCAGGCTATAGGGAGCTTCAGGTTAGCAGCTTCTCTTCCTCCTCCCCTCTTGGGAGGACAGCAAGGAGGCTGTGCATATGCGCCAAGCACTGTAGGCATGCATGCACACCAAGTGCTTGGCGCGCATGTGCAATGGAGGAACCAGTGAAAAGGTAAGCCCCGAAGGTGGTTCCCCCCAAAAGCTGCAACCGGTTCTCCAGGACACTGGGAAAAGTTACTACCAGTTCTGGAGAACTGGTGAGAACCTGTTACATCCCATCACTGATGCAACTGATTTCTTGGTTTGTATTCAGATGGTTTTCAGTCACGTCAGAAACCATAGCTAAGTCCCTTTAGTCCTCTAGGACAGATGTGGGCGTGGGTATTCCTTCTTGTTTAATATCATCATGTGGAAACTTGTACTATGTTTTTCTCTCTTATCCTTGATTCTCTTAGTGTACCATATACTGGCCACAGCAGGGGTTTCCAACCTAAGACCCGTGGGCTGGATCTGGCCCCTGGCGCCATTTCATGTGGCTGCCCACCCCTCCAAGGGCATTTGAGAAACAAAATGGCTTCTCCTTTGAAGCTGTTGAGACAAAATGGCCACCTCAATTATGCAGGCAGGGCAAAAAGGCCATCCAGCCTTTGAAGCTGCCTAAGAGAGTGTGACCCAGCCTCTGGCTTGAAAGTGTTGGGAACCCCGGGATACAACTTTCCCCACATCAACAAAGCGAGATACCACCATGGTGGAATGCTTCTTGGGATCATGTTTCTCCAAAATGGAAGACAAACACATACAATCAGGATATAAAGCATACAGAAGGATGCTGCAAGAAGAGCCCTCTGGCACATAAGAGGCCTGGCTGACTACCGAGACAATGACACCAGGAATAGGATTAGGAGACTGAGGAAAACTCAAAGGGATCTCCTCATTATTTGAAGTGCCATGACCAGTTTTGATTGATTGAAATGTGAATAACTCTTTCCTCTAATGATCAGATTTGGGCCAAAGAAGAGAAGAAATGCATAGTGAAATGAATGCTCCTAGTTTATACCAATTTTAGACTGTGGACATACCACCCAGATAAGGAATGAACTGGCCACAGTTTCCCATTCCTCTTTAAGGACTGAATGCATTGGCTCCCAGTGAGTTGAACAGAACAGCAGCATTAGTGGCAGAAACAGAGCATAAACATGGAAAAGTAAAAGAAATATGTTTTACCTTTTGATGCTTCAAGTCTCTCAGTTGCAGCAGCATCACAACTGCATGTATGTATGTATGTATGTCATGCTACTGTTGCAACAGCCTGAATGAATGCCATTGCTTTGCTTATGAGTTCTGGTTTTCTTTGACTTCACGTAAGGGGAGAACTAGTAGTATGACTGACCGAGGGAGAGAAAAGAGCAGAATGTAGGACCTTATGTACACCCTCAGCAAGAGTAACCATTTTCAAACATAAGTGTTTTATTTTAAGAAGTTTTGTAAAAAGTTTGCTGAGTTATCCCCTCAGGTGCTTTGTAACTATTTCTGTAGATGGGCTTTGCTGAGTTGCCCTTGTGCTCTATTGTTTTCAAAAAACTGAAAACACAGCTTGTATGGCTTGAATTATGAATGATCTATTATGGATATTTGCTGGTCTCAGCCAAAAGTTCGGGAAGAATTGGACACATCTGAGCTACTTTATTTATTTCCTAAGGTGAAAGGTTTATACAATCTGAAGAGAAACCAGAGTAAGTTTCCTAAGGAAAAGCGCTGCCCTCCCCAGCTAACAAAACAGAAGCAGGGTCTTACTGAAGTCTTCATTCAGATGCTGGCCTTAGATAAAGCAGATTATTGTGGAAATATTATATTTCTGTGGAAAATACTGAGGCTGAGAAAGAGAAGCAATGGAAGAAGTGGGGCTGAATGATTTAGCAATCCACTTCCCAATCCTAGCAAACGTTTTAAGAGGGGCACTCCAATTACCAGGCTTTAGAGAAGAGATTTTAGCTTTCAGCTTTCTCTGCCAATTGCACCGTGAATGCTACTTGGAAGGTTTTAAACTGGTTTCAAGCCTAACCTCCTAGGCCCTGAAACATTCTTTCTGAAACCTTGCAGATTTTTAGGCCATATAAACCTTTATGATTTGTCCCATTCTCATAAATAAAATCAGACCTCACAGTTTATTAGACTGTAGTTTTGATTTAGCCACCTTTCTCCCGACACACCCCAGTTGGCCCAGTTGATATCAAGTACAATTGTACCTCGCTTAAAGAGCATAATATTTTCCACAATATGTCAAAAAAATTGCTACCCCACCATGGGTGGAGCTGACATTGTGGGCAGAGCCAATGTCATGACATCATGATGTCATGACATTGTGGGCGGAGCCAAAGGGGAATTTTTAAAAAAATTAAACAATTAAAAAATAAATAACAATTAAATAAAAATACACATTAGAATTAAAATAATTAGCCAACCTACCCACCCACCCAAAACACAAACCAGTCACTTACCTGGCCTGGGGTCGGAGAGCAGGCACTAGGCAGGCAGGCAGGCACTAGGCAGGCAGGCAGGCAGGCACTGTGACGCAGCGGCCTGGCAGCGCGGCACGGCCTGGCGGGGAAAGGCCGCCACTGCCACCACCGCTTCTCCAGGCCATCCTGCACCCTTTCCGGGAAAACTGTGCATGCATCAAACCTCCATTTGACACATGTGCACTTCTATTTTTTAGTGCACATGTATCAAATGGAGGTTGCCCGGAAATGGCTACCCAGAAATACACATCTGGAGGGTGGATGGAGAGGCGACCGAACCGGTTGCCCGGGGATTCTCTACCACCACCACCCCCCCCCCCCAGCGATCCCCTCTGGAAAGCTGCTACCAGTTCGGGCGAACTGGTCCAAACCAGTAGCAGCCCATCACTGGTTCCACAGGATTGCTCTTTAAGTGAGTTTGCTCTTTAAGCAAAACACCATTGTAAGTGACCAATTGTGACTTCTGGTGGTGGTGGTGGGATTACGAACCCCGATTTATTTGTTAAGCGAGTTTTTGGTTGGTTTTATTTGTTAAGTGAAGCGAACATTCAGGGAAAATTCTGCTCTTTCAGTGAGTTATTCTTTAAGCGAGGCGCTCTTTATGCAAGGTTTGACTGTATCATCTTTAGCCATCACTTTGAATGAACTCTTGGTTCCTTATTAGCTTGATAATCAGCTATCTTATTTACAAACCTTGTATGACTGGAGATCAGAGAAGTATTATTTACACAAGTATACTTGTATGATTTAAATTCCCTCACTTTAAAAATAATCATTCTTCTGTACGTACATATAAGGAATCATTTATGTCATCTGCTGAATCGTTCTCTTAGAAACAGGCAACTTATGAATGACCAGTTCTAAGCACAGAGGTTGCTCAGAAGACGGACACTTTGGGGGGAATCTCTCTGTTGGTGCAGCTTTAAAATGCCTTTTTGTCAGAGCTGTGGCAGAGTGATCTGAATTTACATAAATTAGATATCACTCCAGTGCCATGGTCAGATCACTATCTGGTGGCTCTAGACTTCCTTGGGACTGGACTCCGCCGCAGGGAGGCAGGGCCGATTAAGTGGGCCCGCCCCCGGCGACTAATGGATCCAGAAGGATTCCAGAGGGAGCTGGGGTGTTGTCCTCTTGACCTGCAAAGCGCTTCATCTGAGGCTCTTGTCGATGCATGGGATAGGAGGGCGACGGCAGCCTTGGATGTAATCGCACCACTACGGCCTCTCCGAGTCCGTGGGGATCGATCTGCCCCTTGGTTTTCAGAGGAACTAAGGGAGCTTAAACGGGCTAAGAGACGCCGAGAGCGCCGCTGGGTGAAGACTCGGAGTGAGTCCGACCGAACACTAGTTAGAGCTGCTATTAAAGACTACCTAGTGGCGATGAGGGTGGTGAAGCGCCAATACTTCACCACCCTTATTGCCTCCGCAGATAATCGCCCAGCTGCCTTGTTCCGGGTGACCAGGTCCCTTCTCGGCAGAGGGGGGCCGGGCCCTGGGTGGCAGGGTTCGGCTGAGGATTTTGCTGATTATCTGGCGGAGAAAATCGCTCAGATCCGCTCGAGGCTTAATCCCGGCGTGGAACATATGGAGCTGGGGTTGACCATAGCACAGTCTAGCCATGTTACCTGGGATCGGTTCAATCCTGTTGGCCCTGAGGAAGTGGACAGGCTTCTTGCATCTGTTCGTGCCACGACCTGTGCACTGGACCCATGCCCCGCTTGGTTAATTAAAGCCTCCAAGCTTGGGGCAGGTGGTTGGATTGGGGCGATAATCAATGCTTCTCTAAAAGAGGGGCACTTTCCAGCACCGCTTAAACACGCTTTGGTGCTCCCCCTCTTGAAGAAGCCGTCCCTTGATCCCATGGTAATTTCCAACTACCGTCCAGTGTCCAACCTACCTTTCTTGGGTAAGGTTTTGGAGAAGGCTGTGGTGCAGCAGTTGCAGGAGGTCCTGGATGAAGCGGATTATCTGGACCCGTTTCAGTCAGGATTCAGGCCCGGATATGGTACTGAGACCGCACTAGTCGCTTTGGTGGATGATCTCTGGAGAGAGCGGGACGGAGGGGAGCCGTCTGTCCTTGCTCTTCTCGATCTCTCAGCGGCTTTTGATACGGTCGATCACGGCATCCTTCTGGGAAGGCTCCAGGGTCTGGGGATCCAGGGCACGGTGTTGTCCTGGTTTTCCTCATTCCTGAGGGGCAGGACCCAGTCGGTGTGCCTGGAGAAGGAGAAGTCCAGCCCTAGGCCCCTGCAATACGGGGTGCCTCAGGGTTCGGTACTCTCTCCTCTCCTGTTCAACATCTATATGAAGCCGCTGGGTGAGATCATCCGTTCCCACGGGGTAAGGTATCATCAATATGCTGATGATACCCAGCTATACATCTCTGCCCGTGGGGACCCAAGCGGTGCGGTGGAAGTCCTCTCCAGGTGCCTGAAGGCTGTAATGGTCTGGATGGGGGACAACGGGCTACAGCTGAACCCCGGCAAGACTGAGTGGCTGTGGGTAAGGGGTCCTGTGTTATCAAAGGAGCTTCCACCTTTGGTTCTGGATGGGGCAGTCTTGCCCCAAACAGACCCGGTGCGTAATCTGGGGGTCCTCCTGGACTCACGGCTACTGTTCGAAGAGCAGGTGGCAGCCGTGGCCAGGAGGGCTTTTGCACAACTTCGTGTAATTCGCCAGTTACGCCCCCTCCTAGACCGGGATGCCCTGCTCATGGTCACACATGCGTTGGTCACCTCCAGACTTGATTATTGTAACGCGCTCTACATGGGGCTGCCCCTGATGACCATCCGGAGACTCCAGCTGGTCCAGAATGCGGCGGCCCGGGTAGTGGTGGGGTGTGGGCGCTATGCTCATGCCTCGCCGCTGCTCCGGGAGCTGCATTGGCTGCCAGTATGTCTCCGGGTGCAATTCAAGGTGCTGGTTATTACCTTTAAAGCCCTATATGGTAGTGGGCCAGGATACCTAAGAGACCGCGTCACCCCAAGATCATCTGCCCGGCCCACCAGGGCGGATCGGAGAGGCTCCCTTGTTATTCCCTCGGCGAGGAAGGCGCACCTCGCCTGTACTAGGAGGAGAGCCTTCTCCGTGTTCGCCCCGACCCTCTGGAACCTCCTGCCCACCGAATTGCGCCTTCAAACGGAGCTCCTCCCCTTCCGAAAGGGCTTGAAAACCTGGCTGGCGGGACAGATTTGGGGACCCGGGACCATGGGCTCCCATACCAAGTGGCTCATTTAAGGACTGCCCCCCTGGGTTGGATCATGGGATTTACTGTTATCTATCCCTGTGTTGTTTTTAATCTTTCGATTGTTTTAACTTTGACGTTTTAGTGATAGTTTTATTCTTGTTTTATTCTTTTTATTCTGATTGTGGGCCGCCCAGAGTCGGGTCCTCCCGATTGGGGCGGGGTATTAAATTTAATAAATAATAATAATAATACCTGAGCAGGAAGTATGGTTGATCTTCCATAGTCAGGAGCTGGAATCCATTCTCTCTTCCATCTCCTGCTGGTCAATGTCCTTTTTCTGCAAATCTAAGGAACAATTGATGTATCATGATACGCATGGTGGGGAGAAGAGGGAAAATGTTTCATGGTGAGAATAATAGGAAGCCCTTGATAAAATTATACAGAGACAGCCCCACATTTGTTATCCTTAACCCCCTAGATCAGGGATTCTCAACCTGTGGCCCATGGGCTAGATGTGGCCTGCAGCACCATTTCATGTGACCCGCCACAGCCTCCACCACATCAGAAATTGCCATGTGGTGGAGGAAGGGCAAAATGGCTGTCCAGTCCCCGAAGCTGTCTGAGGGAGTGTCACCTGGCAACCTGGCTTAAAAAGGTTGAAAATTCCTGTCCTAGATAGATAGATAGATAGATAGATAGATAGATAGATAGATAGATAGATAGATAGATAGATAGATAGATAGATAGATAGATAGATAGATAGATAGATCTCAGGATGCACACATGCAAAGGGAGATAGAGATTGCCTGATGGAGGCAGGGAAAGACCTGGGCAACAAGAAATGGGCAATCTAGAGCAGTGGTGCCCAAACTAAGGCCTGGGGGCCGGGTGCGGCCCCTAATGCCAATTCATCTGGCCCACGAAGCCCTCGTCGCTCCTGGAAGCGGAAGTAAAACGCCCATATGGGCCAGATGAATTGGCATCGGGGGCCGCACCCGGCCCCCGGGCCTTAGTGACTGGCTCCCTGAACCACATGATTGGCCCACGGCCCAAAAAGTTTGGGCACCCCTGATCTAGAGGAAGGAGGTGATAGTGGAGTGGGTTGGAGATAAAGGATATAAAAGAAGCCCTTGTGGAGATAGATGAGGAGGTAGCTGGTGAGAAAGGAGAGAAGGAAGAGCCTCAAGTTGGGAGGAGGAAGGGACCTGTGGCAGTGCACCTGAGAGCTTTGAGGAGGACTATTACACTGAGGAAACCCACAGCTCGAGAATGAATGGGAACATGTTGTAAAAGAAGATCTCTAGACCAGGGCCCTAATCAAATTAAGAGTGCCCAAAGGTGAGGGAGAGAAATGTCATCACTGTATGCCACCACACTGACCTAGTTAATGGGACACAGAGAGAGAGATATAGTATCCCCAAACTACACCATATTTGCAGAACCAAATCCTATGTAGCTGAGATGCTGGTGGAGGAAGAAGCAAAGGAAAAACCTGTGAAAAATCCAGTAACAGCAGGACGTATTGCTCACCAGAAGGGAGTATGCAAAAAATACCGGCCTCTGACCTCATTGTGAGCATATCAACACTCATTACCCCAGGCCTACAGCTCTGGCACTTAGTGGCGTACGCAAATAAGAAAGATTCAAGCACCTCATCCTCCAAGGTCTGATCCCTGGGGTGTGGGGCAAGCTGAAGAAAGGGTAGAGTGTGTAAAGTCAACCAGCCCCACTGTAAAGAACCAGCTTGAAACTCCTGTTTGAGGCACAATAAAAATCATTTGTTTGAATTGCCAGGTGTTGTGGTCCTAGATCAGGGAATGATCTAGATTACCCATTGCGGTAATACATTTTGTAAGCCGCCCAGAGTCGGGTCTTCCCGAGTGGGGCGGGGTATCAAATTCGAACAAATAAATAAATAAATAAATAAATGAAGGAGGGACCTCCTGTTGACCCAGGGTTCTGTGGCATGGTTCACAGGGAATCTGAAGTCCAAAGGCTAAAAAAGGCTTTCCTCTTGTGCCTCGAGGAGCGACTGATGCTAGGCTCACTGGACCAATAGACCAAGTCAGAACAAGGAGTTTCCTGAGTTCAGGTTGTGATCTCCGCTTCCCCCTCCACCTTCCCTCTGATCCTTGGGCAGCAGAATAGCAATACATCGAGTCTTAGGATGTCGATATTTTAGTCTGTAATTGCCGCTCAGAGTCGGGCTTGCCCGATTGGAGCGGGGTAGCAAGTACGAATAAATAAATAATACTTAGCTGTTCCTATTTCTGCTACTTTCTCTCCATATGACATCTCTCAACACTAACGAAAATACTGCTGGATTTATTAATGATTGACAAGCTGAATTTCAAAGGGCTTTTTGGTATGCGTGGCAGCAAACGTGAGTCTTGCCTCATCTGTGTTCCTGAATGGCTGACTAGATTAGCGCTCTCTCCCTTCATGCCTCCCACACACTTACATGTCCATCAAGGAGATTTAAGTGCATTTGGGGGGCCGATTTCTTTCCATTTTCAGAACCTACTTTTCTGCTTAGATGAAACCTTCATAGGTATTCCCCAGCCAAGTACCAGTAAGTTCATCTCCTCCCAAAGCAGTAAACAAGGCAGCACAGAGATGGTAGTAAACTAAAGGAACTATCACAACAGTACATACTTTCTTTTCCAGGAGATAAAAACAACCCTGGTGCTCTTGTTTTCCTCCCATCCCTTTGGGGCTGCTTCATGGGCACTCATATGGCTCCTTGCTCCTCATGGGGAACATGAAGGTTGAGCTCAGTTGATAGAGACACCCAGGTTGCCAATGGCAACCACGTTCAGACACTGAAATAAGAACACTAGAACTTTGAGCCTCCTTCACAGTGAGCTGGGCTGGCTGAGAACTTCATTGCCATGGCAGCCAAGAAAACACACAAAACCCAGAGTCCAAATGTCCATCCTTCTGGACTGATACACAGAATGTGGATTTCACAGGTCCCAATAACAGCTAGCCGGGGCAGAAGAAGAGGGGGAAAAGGCCCATTGTTTTATACACCCTCTTCCTGCCTGTTTAATAAGAATCGAGATAAAATCAAAATCAAGCAGGTGAAAACGACCAACTAAGGAGCACACAAACCCAGACAAGGTGGATTTATTGTGGGGATTAATATTCTCAAATAAGAGATTTATTTATTTTAAAATCCAGATTTCTGTAATACTAGGTAAAATCTACCACCACTGTATCCCTCAATTAGGCCTGTTTTGTTGTCTGTAGCATCTTTCATCCATTAAATCTCAGGTCAACAAGTTGAAAACAAGAACTTCAGTTGTAACATGCGCCCCCTTCCTTCCCATCCCTATTTACTTCTGAAATGTGTTGTCTGAGGAAAAGATAGTATTCACATGTTTGTGTCCAAGATGGTGACCCCTGCTTCTGTCTGAAAATGAAGACCATCCGTGAGCATAAAATGAGTGTGGAGAGTGAGAGGGAAGACATCTGTAGACAAGCCCTCTAATCAGTGGTGAGCAGCAATAGGTTCACACACACACACACACGGGAAGGGGGTAGCAAAATTGGGTGGCCCCTGGGCAGGGTGATGGTGAAATTGGGTGGCCTTCGGGCAGGGGGGTAGTGAAATTGGGTGGCCACACCCACCTCACTGCCCTGCCTCATCAGGTTTTGTCTCTGCAAGTGGTTCAAGGTCTCCCTTGCTCAAAAGCCAGTCATATCCCACTCAAGGTGCAGTGCTCATCTCCATTTACAGCCAAAGAGCCAGTGCAGCCTGTGTTTGCAGATGCATACATGGCCATATGGCAGGCATGACTAGATTGCCCAAGATGTAGGCTCCACCCACAACATAAGCTCCACCCATGATGTAGGCTCTGCCCACTGTGTGGTAGCAATTTTTTTTGGCTGCCCACCACTGCCTCTAATCCTAAAAATATCCTAATGGCAATTATTAACCTGTGGTCTGATAAGTAAACTCAGCCCAGAAACTGGTGCAATAAGTTTAAACAAACTGAATTGGGGACCTATATCAATTGATCAAACCTGTGCCTCTGCCTCTAGATTAATTAGAGAACTGGGATGCTCACATTCTAGGTTGTTTGTTAAAACAGAACGGTGCTGTAGGTGCAGTTATGGAGACAAAAGGAAGCTGAACTTGCCCATGATGGCAGAGTAGCAAGATCTTCAAGGCATCCAAAATCAAAGAATCTAAGGCACCTCACTCTGTGGCAGGCAATGAATGTGAAAAAATCCAAATCTGTGGAGGAGACGAAAATGAGAAACAAGTCCTGAGAAGCAGAAAAGTGGCAAAAAGTGGCAGCAATAGCAGCACATGAACATGGAATTGCTGGCCAGCATGGCTTTTTGTGTATAGATCAAATGTGCAGAGCTCTGCAATATTTGGGGAAATCATACCTGTTCCAATGTAAGGGGTCTTGGAACTGGATTATTATTTGCCAAATGCATGATCCCTGAATCCTTGACTGCTGAAGTAAAAGCAAAATTTATATGGAGAAGGTGCATTAAAAAACAGCCTGTTATATACTTAGCTGAACCCTGCTCTCCTCTGACACCACATTTCAAAGGCACCTATTCTTCTACACTCAGCTTTCCTTATGGTCCAGCTCTCACAACCATACATTACCACCAGGAATACCACTGCTTTGACTATGCTAATGTTAGTTTGCAAGGTGATGTCTCTACTTTTAACTGTGTTCCCCAGGTTTCCCCTAGCTTGTCTCCCAAGAATCAGTCTCCTTTCTATTTCATGGCTGCATGATTGACTTACATTAAGTCAATCAATTTGTCTATCTAGCTGTACCATATCAAGCTGTGATTTACTGGCAGAGGCTCTAAATAGTCTCAGCTCTCTTTGACTGTACAGTCCACCATAGAAATCCGAGACCCTCTGCCCACACATTATGTGCTCTCTTTCTTGGAAAAGATTTTTTAGGGCTACAGTCTAATCCCTGTATCTGTGGATTCAGTTTTCCTGCTTTCAGTTATCCATGGTTTATCGCAGCCCAAAAATATGAAATGAAAAATCCCAGTAATAAATGATTGAAACAGGTGGAGATCCCACCTGCCCCATCATATGATGCTTTTAGGTTATTTTTAAAGATCTATACCCAGTGCACTACTATCTGCAGTTTTGGGCAATTAGTAAGTCTTGGAACATATCTGGCTGCCTACAAGCCTGAGCTACATCACAGACCTTACAACCCCTCCTCTCAGGGTCCTGTCATTGTCTCATTTCTAGATATTTTTATTTGATACCTCAGCTACAGATACCCAGTGTGGTGTAACAGATAGGGTGATGGACTAAGTCTTTGGATGCCAGGTTTTGAATCCCCACTCAGCCATGGAAATTTATTGAGAGTGTGGAACTGGTAAAACCTCCCTTTAAATATGTCACTTACCTTGGAAGCCTTATTATGGTTGCTGGAAGTTGGTTCTGACCTGATGGCACATAACAAGCAAAACAGGTCAACCACAGATCTCTGACAGGTCAGCTCTATTTCTAATAACAGTTCAGAAGAACACATAAACATGCTGGATTCCTTATGAGAAAATGAGAACTTGCACCAAGGAATAAGTAGGGATGAAGGAGTGGGGGTGACCGCCCCCAATTTCATCACCCCTTGACTTTCTTACAAGTTACCTGACTTTTTTTGCAGAAAGCTTCTGAAGCCAGGATGTAAATTTTTTCCTTATTACCTTCTCCATGCCTCCCATGACCCACTGTAGCAGAAATGCAATCAGTTGTCTTTGTACTGATAACAAGTCACTGAATAACAAGTACATCCATTATTATAGAGTTCACTGCACATTAGGTAACATGATTACTTAGGCATAATTGGCATTTCAAACCTATGACTCATAGACAGCTATCTCAAAATATTTGCTGCTCAATAAAAACTGTTTGAGGTCTAGTTAATAAGTACATGCAAGGAGAAATGGGGCATGTATTTGTAAAATGCAGCCCAGCAAATTACCTACAGCAGGATTTAAGCAGCTTTAGTGGATGCAGGATTACAGTCCTTGGCCTTCATCCAGCAGTCTTTTTGCATAAGAAGCAATTATGCTAATCAATCAGCAGCTTGGTGAAGGAAATGAGGTGTATGAGAAATCCTGTGCTATCTCTGACAAAGTAGCTGACTGGAGCTATTTTAATTTACCCTGGGGGGGTTTCACTGATGCCGCCGCCACCGCCACCACTTCTTCTTCTTCTTCTTCTTCTTCTTCTTCTTCTTCTTCTTCTTCTTCTTCTTCTTCTTCTTCTTCTTTGTTGTTCACCTTGATTTATCATTTTATTTATTTATTTATTTATTTATTTATTTCTCAATTTTTATACCGCCCTACTCGTTTGGACTGACTCACAAACACATATAAAGCAGCGAGTTCATAAACACAACATGTAAATATCAAAAATAATCAGTATCAAGACCACAAAACAGCAAAATATCACAACATCATTACAGCATCAAAAATCATAACTAAGTAGGGGCTGTGGTGGTGGCTCAGTGGCTAAGAAGCTCGCCTTGTTAGCTGGATGGCTGGCAAGTCGGCAGTTCAAAACCTGGGTACTGCATGACGGATTGAGCATCCAGCTCTTGGGGATATGAAAGGAGCCTCATTTGAGTGTTCCCTGAGTTTCTTCCACAAAAATCCTTTCAACCCACATTAATTACTGACATGAAATTATTATTATCATAATTAAGTAGCAACCACTTTTGAACTCACATTTGATTCACAGCCTTTATTATGTTTGAAATTGCCATCAGAAATTCCTCAAACAGGGGCTGTGGAGTGACTTGGCATTTCACGATTCTTACTGGATATAGTACAAGTGACATTTCAGCACATTGCTTCCCTTCGTTCCTTCTTTCCTCTGGCCAATTCTTTTATTAATAAATGTGACTCAGCAATAAGGTGATATGATGATCTAGTGTTAATCACATGAATTTAATTTTTTTTAAAAAAATTAAAAATTCAGAAGACAATCAGAAGAGGGAAAAGAATTTGAAGGCTGTTCTTCTGTACATCACACCAATTGCCTATGTCACTGAAACACCACATAGAGACATTCCCTGCCCTGTCTCCACAAGAATGTATCACAATTAACCACATGAGAAGAAGCCCATTCGAATATTTCCAGCTTGAAAAAGTAGAAGCCACCACCCCTCAGCTACATGGGAGGGGGGGGGAGCCACATTGGAAGCAAAAAGGGCTGGACCAATTCAAATCAGTATTTGCATCATGCAGTCACTAAAAATATTTAAAATCCATCTGTTGTATAAGCAAACAAATCCTGTGGTATTTGACCATGTAATTGTGGCTTTTGCTGAGACTTACAGAAATCAGTGAACCTTGCATTAGACTTTCTTCTGTTTTTTTTTAAATTCTTCACTTCAAAAATCTCTTGAATGAAAACTATAATACATTTTCCTACAGTACTTGTATTTCTTCTGCCATATCTGAATCTGAATATTGGCGATCATCATGGCAATCAGCAATAAAGACTGTCCTGAGAATATAATGCAATGGCCTGCCATCCTTTTGCATCACAGCATGACACCCATACCACTGATCCAGTTCTGAGAGTCACTTCCTGGTCCTGAGCCCTTTTGACACGCAAAGTCTTCCTCAGCCTCAGGCCAGTATTGATGCCCTCCATCAAGATGGATTGAAGTGGAACCTAATCCACTTGGAGACCATCACCCTTCCCTGTGGACTTTGTCACCCAAGGCTGCTAGTCCTCTAGGTTGTTGGATTAGTTGACTGCTGCCTGACACTCAGCGTTCCATTGCTGGCAGTATGGTCTACTCTATTACCATAGCAGGATAAACTGACCAGACATATCTGAAATAAATAATAAAATGAGATTGGTGACTGGGACATGAAGCTGGAGATAAAACACATTAATCACACCTATCGTGCAGAGTAATGGTGATGCACGCTGAGGTGTTCTGTGACTTGTAGTTTAAAATAGTAACTTGTCCAAGCTTTGTTTCACCATGTGTGGTCCCTTACTGAGCTATACATATGGGTCACCAAAGTAGGGCTGGCACAACTGTCCTGGAACAATTAGGTGCAGACTCTATACTACCCAATAAAATAAATAAACATTTGGGCTTTACTTTCTACAGGCTTTGTTATCCCTGCTCTTCATACCATTTCCATAGTATTATTTTTGTTTCTCCCTCCCTTCTTTCCATCTTTCTAATTGTGAAATTTAAGCTACAAACTCATCAGGTCAGAGAGCTGTATTTTCTGAGTTACACCAGGGTGTGTCTGCACTGGCTGAGGCTTGGTTCACCATCTCTTTTATGCTTGTATACAGTTTAGATGACCACATGAAGATCCTGGATTGTTTCAATGCCAGTGGACATACTGTCTGTCAATATGATGCAATTTGATACATACAACTCACAGCTCCCCTGCCTAAACTAAACTAAAAACTAAACTAAACTGAACTGAACTAAACTAAACTAAACTAACTAGCTAACTAGCTAACTAACTAACTAAACTTTCTTTCTTTCTTTCTTTCTTTCTTGTCTGTGCATAGATGATTTAGCACTAAACTAATTTACCAGTGAAGTGGTAAGGTGATCTAATGTGAAATTCAGTAGTTTATACTTTAGGAAAGCTTGGGGAAAGATCATGTCAGGTGGGTATTCTCCCCATTCCAAACATAATCCCCAGCTTAATACATCACCATAACACCACCCAGAGTTTCTCTCTAACACAAATAGAACAAAACAAATGATCACTTAGTGAAAACACTATTTGAAGCATCCTAGCTTTTAAAAAAGTTAGAAGCTCCCAGTGGCAGGCTGAAAAACTCTGAATCAGAACCAAAAAATGACCAGGATAGACTGCCAAAATATAGCCACTTCCAAACCAAAGTCCTCATTGGTGAATGTTTCTGGCAGTAATTGGCAGACCAGCAAATGAGTTGGTTTCTGTATCTCTCCACATTCACACAGTGTGTCGTTGTCCGCCAGCAGCTCCCACTTGAGCATGTTGGTCTTACATTTAGGAACTCCATCACTGAAAAACACTTCAAATTAATGCTATTTGTGGAGCAAATTGCAAAATATTTCTGAATGTACTTGCAGCCTTAATCTGAAAGGTTTTGTGTGGATAAAATGGGGGGGGGGATGAGACTCATATATGCTCATTTAAGCTTCCTGGAAGAAGTGGATTTGATCCATGACAGCTGACATAAAAATACATTAGTTAGTCATTAAAGTGCCACAATTTTTTGATCTTTTTGTTTTGTTTTGTTTATTCTCTGATATGCTTGAAACACAGACTAACATGGCTACTATCTCAAAAAAGTCAAATACACCTGTTTGTCAGCCAATCTATCAATTAACAAAGGAAAAAGATGTTAAACCCACCCCACCATTCTCAGCCCTGTCTTCCCAGATTTCCTGTGCCTTATCAGTCTGACCTATGAAACAGGAAATGTTGGAGGCATAGGAGAGAGGGTTGTGGTCTCCTACACCAGTGGTGATGAACCTATGGCACGCATCCCAGAGGTGGCACTCAGAGCCCTCTCTGTGGGCACCCATGCAGTCACTCCAACAGAGTTTGTCCTGCCCCTCTGCCCAGCAGCCCAATGGGAGTGCTTCCTCCCTCCCCCAGCACAGAGTTCACTCTGCCTCTCTGCCCAGCAGCCCAATGGGACCGCTTCCTTCCTCCCCTGTTGCTGCATTGGCACTTTGCAATAAATAAGTGGGGTTTGGGTTGCAGTTTGGGCACTCGGTCTCTAAAAGATTCACCATCACTGTCCTACACCAATGAGTGGCTTAGTTTGAGGCAGCACAGATAATGTGATAGCCTTGTTTTTTTGTTTTTGTTTTTTAAATTTTTATTTATAACTTTTTAACATACAAAAAATAATGCAGCATAAAACAGTATGACAAATTTACATAGAAATCAACACAAAATACGTAACATATAAGGAGTACAATAGACATATACACTACTCAACAAACAATATCCATTAAACTATTACTGATGAAATTTATACAGTTTAAATTTACTACATATTACTTTTATCTTCTTTTGTACTTATTCTACTCACAATATAATTCACCAATGTGTTATATACATTGTCCAGGGGTTGCAACATTTCATATCTACCAGAAATTGGCTTGGTCTGGTACAGGCTTGATACCTTTTATTTTATTTTTATTTTTATTTTTTTTTATTTTCATGTAAGCCTCTTGACTTTTTATTTTTTCCCCTTTTTTTCTTTTTTTTTCCAAATAAAAATACAAACATAACAATACAAAAGATTACAACATAAATACATAAATACACTAGTACCCCGAATAACGTTATGACTTGGTTCCACAAGTCCCGTCGTTATTCGGTTTTTAACGTTGTGCGATACATTGAACACACAATGTTAAAAAAAGCCCTGTTTCCCTGGAGGCTGCAGGAAGCGAGAACATCGGGATTTGAATCCTGACATTTTGGCTTGCTGCTGCCTCCAGGGAGGTGGGAGAACTTTGGAAACAGCTTGGAGCGGGTTTCCCCACCTCCCTGGACCCGGCGGGGGGGTCAGAGACCCCAAAATTGGTAAAAAAAATGTCCGTTTTTTTACCAATTTTGGGGTTTCTGACCCCCCCGCTGGGTCCTGGGAGGTGTGGGGACCCGATCCAAGGTGTTTCTGGGCTTCCCCGACGTCCTGAGCCAGTGCAGCAACCCAGAACGTCGGGATTCGAACTCTGACATCCTGGCTTGCTGCACCGGCTCTGGACGTCGGGGAAGCCCAGAAACACCTCCAGAGAGATCAGAGGACCCGATCTACAGCTGCAGGGTGGCTGGGGAAGCTGACGGGGACTCCCTGTCGGCTTCCCTTGCCACCCGCCCATGCCTCCGCAGCTGTGGGGTGGCTGGGTAAGCCGATGGGGGAGCCCCCCGTCAGCTTTCCAGCCTCCCCACCCCTGCCTCCGTAGCTGCAGGGTGGCTGGGAAGCTGAACGGAGAACCCCGTTCAGCTTTCCACCCACCCTGCTGCTAAGAACGACTGTATCGTGTAACGTTAAAATCGCGTTACTCGATACAAGATGTTTCCGAAAATCTTGTAACGTTATGCGGTTTTAACGATATACGGTACTCGCGTTATACGGGGTATTACTGTACATAAATCTTCACATTATAGAAAAGGACAACAGAGAACATGTAACATTACAATGCAATACAACACAAAATATAAAGAAATACATTCACCCTCACCCAACCCTTCACCTCCCAAAAGCCCATAACAACACAACATATAGAAACATTCCCCAGTCACCCACCCAAAACCCTTCACCTTCCTATCGTCTTCACTCCCCTATCCTTCCGTTGAAGGACCACCTCCGAGTGTCGAAGAAGGGGAGGGAGACCGGAACTAGAGCAGGTTCATACTGATGTTTATGGACGTCAAGCAAATCTAATTATTCCAAACAATACAGCTATTTCTTTTTCTCCTTTCCTTCTACTGATGGCTGTCATACCATTATTCTTTTCATTACTTTTCCTTTGAATTATTTCTATTCAAACTTTCAATATTTATCCACCTTTAACCTTCTTTGGCAAGAGTTGTATACATTTTCATAACATTTTTATAGCTATACTATCCTTCAACATTTAGATCAACTGAAGAGCAATGAGTTCTTCTTGGCAGTTTAAACATTGAATTATCTTAATTATCTAACTATCACATATTCTACAAATTCTATTTTCATGAACAATGCCTTTTCTCACATTCAATTCCCATGTTAATTTATCATTGAGTGCTAATTGCCACATTTCTTTATACCAATCTTCAATTTTTAATGTTATCTTGTTTTTCCAATTTTTTGCAATACATTGTCTGGCTGTTGACATCATTATATTCATTAATTCCTTATCATCATTACTCATTTTAAATTTATGCACATCTGTTAATAGTACTAATTCCGGCCCCAATTCTAGTTGCAGTTCAAACACATTCCTAATTTCTTTTTCTATTTCCCCCCAAAATTCTTTCAACTCCTTGCAACTCCACCACATGTGTACATATGTCCCCGTTGCTTGACCACATCTCCAACACATATTACTTATCTTATTATCTATTTGATGCAACTTGACTGGGGTCAAATGCCAGTGCCATAAAAGTTTGTAATTGTGTTCTTTGACTCGTACTGACATTGTTCTCATAATCCTTCTTTTCCATTTTTCCTGCCACTTCTTTTCTGAGATTATTGTATTTAAATCCTCTTCCCAGGCATTTTTTAGTATCTCCTGTATCTTTCCTGTTTGATTCAAAAATTTGTATAACTTACTTATAACCCCCTTAATGCTAATCTCTCATTTTAATTAGAATATCTTCAAATGCTGTTGTGTCCCTTTCTAGGCATCTTTCATGTGTGAACTTTTTATTCCATTTATTTAACTGATAAATCTGAAACCAGTTGAACCCCAGTTGTGAAAAAAGTTCCATTCTACTATCATATTCTTTACATTTTTTTAACCCAATCTTTAAGCATTAGGATCCCCTTTTCTATTAAAATATTTTTAATCCTCCTATTTATTTTTACTGGGAAGGTGTTAAAATCACCCAATTCTAAAACTGGTGAAACTCCTGGTGCCAAATCTTTCTTCACTTTATTCCATTCCTCTAAAGTTGTTTTTAGCATCCTGTTTTGTATTCCTTTTTTTCCTGCTTTCTTTTCTTCTTTGTTTAAAAATATTGCCTTACCATCTTGAGATAACTCTTTCATCTCAATCTCCTCCCAGACCCTTTCCTCTTTCATTAATATTTTTATAACATTTCCAATTTGAAAGGCTTTATAATAATTTTGTATGTTTGGTATCCCCAATCCACCTTCCTTTTGAGCTAAATACCATAATGATTTGACTATTCTTGGTCTACGAGTTCCATTACAGAATTTATTTATAATATTTTGGTATTCTTGCAGTTCTTTAACATTATGCTTTATTAGTAATACATCAAATAGAAAAGTTAATCTGGGTAGCAACATCATTTTACAAAGAGCTATCCTGCCAAACCAAGGCAGATTTAATGTTTTATAATATGGTATTTTCTTTTCTATTTCCTTTTTTGTCTTCCATAGTTTAATTTCTTGAGTTCTCCATATTTAGTTGTTATTGTTACTCCCAAATATATTAATGATCTTAATGTGATAGCCTTGTACAGGCTTATATCCCCATGTTTCAGGCATTAGGCGACTGGTGGATGACGTTCAATCTACCCCATTTGAAGGATTCCCCCCCCCCCCCAGCTGAACCATGGAAAATCATTTGAAAGTGTGGTTCTGCTTTAAACCAAAGCATGTGGTTTCTAGAAAACATAAAAACCCCACATTTTAAAAAAATTAAAGTACATCCAGCCACTTCTTTCAAAAGGAGGGGGTTGTTAGGTATGGAGTGGGCCTATTAATGGAGAGTGGCCCAATGAGCTATCTAAAGTTGTCTCCCCCCACCCTTGAAGTTCCAATGCATAGCTCCGTTTTATAAGTAAAAAAAAAGTTTAGTTATTTTTAAAATTATGAACCACTTTTGCCGTAAACAAGGCCCTCAAAGGTGGCATACAAAACAGAACATTAGAACAGATTTAAGCAATAATCTAAACCAAAAGCAGCACTATTTCAAGACTCAGAGGAGCAGAATGAAACCTTCAGTCTCATATTGGTAGGCTTGCATTCTTTTGCAGTTTCATCCATGTTGCACAACAAAAATAGGAATGTGGGTGGCCTAGTTTCTATGTGGGCCTAATTTGTTGAACCAGGCTTGTTTATCAACCCTACGTCTCCAATTTTACCACCAGTTACCACATTGCTAGCTAGAGCTACCAACCTCTATGTTTCCCATAATTTCCACTGCATTTTTGTTTCTCCTGGGCTGTACAGGCAGTTGGGAGTTCAAAACAGCCAACTTGGGATGTTGAGTCTACGAACCACACTGCTGCTTCTGCTGCTGCGTCTGCTTCTTCTTCCATGTCCTGATCAAACCCTGGACTGCCAAAATGAAGCCACTTTCTTTGTTTTTTTGTTGCCCAATCCCAAGTCCTCATCGGTGCATGTTTCTGGCAGTAATTGGCAGATGAGTAGATGAGCTGGACTCCAACCCTCAACCTATTCAGGGTCCTCCAAGTGATGTAGGGGAAGTTGAGTTCCTCAGCTACATCCTCCTTTACTGATGTTCCTTGCCCAGTGAGCTCGTTCCTCCATTTTTTAATTTGGCTTTGCTCTTGTGTACCCTCAAGAATGTTTGTTCTTGCCATAAAGCTCTTTCTGGATCTGAGCTGGTGGGCTTGAGGTTCATATCCATTCAGAGGGTGTCGAGGGTCATTCTCTTGCTTAGTTCTCTCTGTGTCTGCTTCTACTCTCCTGATCTTAGGTGGAGTAATACCAATAAAAGGGCATATTTTCTCAACTGTTGGAGGCTTGAGCATCCTGTCACTATTTGAATGATTTCATTAACAGCAATGTCAACTTGTTTTGCATGTGTGGATGCGTTCTATACTGGAACTGCATACTCTACTGCACAGATGCTCAGGGCCAAAACTGATGTATGCAGCGTGGATGGTTGAGTTACCACACTCCTATGCTTTCATCACCAATTGTAGTCGTGTCTTCTTGTGATCTTGGTCACCTCACTGTGTTGTCTTGAGGCTTCAACGATCATCAGTTCTATGCAGCCAAGTTGAATAATGTCTTGCACGTTAGGAACTCTTGCTGCTTTTCAGTTTGATTCTTGCTTGAAAAAGCTTATATATATGAGCTGCCACTTGTTTTTTCAAATTAGAAACTGGATTTTGAGAGCATAGCTGACTGCCAGATACATTGATGTCAGAGGAGTTTAGAAAATGTTACTTTTTTGGAGTGTGTGTGGTTGGATGGAATAATCCTTCAAGGAATGGTCCAAAAATTGTAAGTTTTTAAAGCTTTGGTGTGTATGTTGAACAGTCGAAAAGAGAGACCTTACTGGAACAATTCTGTAGGTAACTGAACACAATCTCTCGAGTAAAGAAAGAAGCTAAACATAAAGTGTCTAATTTGAGACAACCATAATCTTAGTTATAGGAATTAACATGAAAATATAAGCTTGATCTTTAATAATTATTTTTATGGAATATTACTTTTAGACATTTGCAGTAAAAAGATCTGGCTAACTGAATGGCTGGTATAATAATTTAGATCTTGCTTGAACAGCAGTGTCGTGCCTTGAGAATTATTACAGGGCAGAAACATAGCAGCTTCTGCATATTTATGGGCATGAAAAATATTTCCTCAGACCAGGAGTTCATTCAGGACATATATCCTGACTACTTCATGGCAAGATAATTAACCAAACAATCATGACAGTAGCTTAGGAATAAAAAGTTCTATTCGTAAATCATAGACATGAATGGACATTTGATATTAAGTAAGTGATGCTAAATATTTGCATGGGCAAACTCACTAACTAAAAGAAATGTGGTGTTATTTTTTCCTAAGCTGGAACCAAGTGGAAGTATGTTTAAGTCAGGAAAATGAAAAATGTTTAATATTATTCTTCATTTCACTTTCCCCTGAGCACGTTCGTAACACGCTGGAAGCAATTTTCTCCTTTGTAGTGGCCCAGCCCTGACCATAGCCAGTAAAGAATAAAAATATCAAGAATTTTTTAATCTCCAAAATGTCCACTTTGGCAAAAACCATATTTGGGTTTATCAACCGTTACAGTAAAATACTTCAAGTTTCCAGGCAGGAAATCATTGTACCCAACATGTCAAAAGCACTCCAATGTCATAGCCTGTAAATAAAACCACCTAACAGCCCCACCTTTCATGTATCTATATCTATATCTATATCTATATCTATATCTATATCTATATCTATATCTATATCTATATCTATATCTATATCTATATCTATATCTGAAGCAGCAACATTAAATGGAACTAAAATATTCATCTCTTGTACAAGCTTAGTCTTCATGCTCATGGTATATGACAAAAGACTCAAAATACTTAGGAAGACTCAGGTGTTACTGTGTCTGTGAGCTGCATAAGCTCTATGCATATGTTCAACTTTGTATTTATTCTAGAGAAACTCATGGTCTATGTACACTGATAGAGCCGGCTTTGTTGTAAACAGGGTTGCTAAGATTGGGGCGGAAGCGCAATGTGCCATTTGATGCAATCCTAGTATCCATACAATATACTGACATCAAGCAACTCCTCAGTTCCTACTGCTATTAATTAATGACTTTTGCTCATCCACAGAGGGACAGAGGAAATGACGTTGTTGCTGCTGTTGCTGCTGCAGCAGCATTATTAATTGATCGTTGCTGATGTGTTGAATCAGTCAGATTAAACATGCAGCGCGCGCACACACACATACACACAAACAAGCACGAGATGTTGGCAGGGCAAACTATGTGAAAATAAATCCATGAGTTCTAGGTCACTTTCTTTACTTGGGACAACTATTATTAAAAGTACAATAGCTCTCCTCCACCAGTGGTGTGATGTCATCACAGTGTGGGCAGAGCTAACTTCATGATGTCATGATGTCATGGGCGGAGCCAATAAAATAAAATAAAAATAAGCACACACACACACCCCTCAACCCACTCACCCATAAAATAAATAAATAAATAAATAAATAAATAAAATACATTAAAATACACCCACCCACCCCAAAAACAAATCAACCAGAGCTTTTAAACCAGAGCTTAAAGCTTATTCTGGCTAATCTTTCTCACACTAGGTCAGATGGAAGGAACTACAGAATAAACTCACCACAAGATGGCTTCATTTTGGCACTTTTCAACTTTTCAACAGTTAAAGAAGTCTTTACCTAACCAGTTCTCTAGGATAACATGCCTTAATGTAAATGTAAAACAGCTGTATCTCCTTAAGGGTTCTCCAATTAGAACAGCACTTGGAACAGCACAGGTGTAGCTTATTGATGAGGTAACTCCAAGACTTTGCTTAAAAACCCCAAGCCAGGCCACCAGGCCTTTTTAGGAACTATGGTAGTACGTCACTATAGGTAAAGGTATTAAATACACATTAAAATACACACAGACGCACCACGTCCAAAGGTGTGTCACTTACCCTGGGGATCAGGCTATAGGGAGCTTCAGGCTAGCAGCTTCTCTTCCTCCTCCCTGCTTGGGAGGACAGCAAGGAGGCCGTGCATACACACCAAGCACTGTAGGCGTGCATGCACACCAAGTGCTTGGCGTGCATGCACAGTGGGGGAACCAGTGAAAAGGTAAGCCCCGAAGGTGGTTCCCCCCAAAAGCTGCTACCGGTTCTCCGGGACACTGGGGAAAGTTGCTTCCGGTTCCGGTGAACTGGTGAGAACCTGTTACACCCCATCACTGTCCCCCACCCACTCCTTTCCCTTGCAGCTTCAGAAGATTGAGTGGCAGTCATTAACCTCTTGGATGTCTCCTTGTCAGTTTGGGGTCCCACTTAACCTTAATGGAGTTCCCAAGAGCACACCTTGTGATTTTTTGTTCTTATCTCTGAAGCCACCTAGATCTGGCAAAAATACCTTTCCTGAGTGCTAGGTCATTATGTTGTTTGTTCACCCTTTTGTCTCTATGCCAATGGTGATCTGGACTCTTAAAAAGGTAGGTTGTGAGTATGAGAGAGAGAGGATCAATTGAAGATAGGAGATACTGCCTTTCCTTCCCCCATAGAGTAGCTGACTGGATTGGCCTCTGAATATGACTTCAGTGTTGGCAATGAGATAGAGTCATTCACTGATGAAAGCGATGGGCTCTTTTAGGGATGCATGAGAAGCCATGGGGCAGACATTCTCCTGAAACTGACAGAAGAGAAGGCAGTACTTGGAGGGTCAAGAGGAATGGCTGGAGAGCTGCTGCCACCCCTCACTGGTATCTAAGACAGTTCCCTCACTCTGCCTAATGGTGAAGCTGGCTCTCGAGGCAGTATCCAAGGGTCTCTATTCTTCTTTCATGTCCCAATCAAAACCTGCATTTACCACTGCCAATTAGCCTCCCAATTGCCCCCTTCCCTTCTGGTTTCATATGGGGGGGGGGGGTTCGTCCTTTTTTTTTAAGAACTTATCGCTGCCAGTGTCACCCGTTAAGCTGCCAGTCTCCATTTCATTGATTTTCAGGAATAAACTGTCTATTTGGATATGAGTAGCAGCCAACAACGATGATGACAATGATATTTGAACAGTATTCATTTCTTCTTCTACAGTTTTATTTATTATGATCTGTTAAAATAAGGCAAACTTGAGATAGACATCAAGATCAGAAAAGACAATAGATTAGGTTGGCAGAAAAGGAGAAAGCAGCCTGGAACTTTATCATGCATGCGTAGTTAAGATCCAAGATAATTCAGCCATATTTTCCAAGCACCCCTCTTGAGAAACTGTAGAACCTTTCTGTTGTGCTGGAACAGAATGAAATTGTATGAAGGACTGTGTTAGGGGGAAAATATTATGTGGCATTTAGAAATTGAAACCCCACCCTGCCGCATTAGAACAATAGAAGAGGGACATTCTTTCCATGACCCAGAAGAGCGATTCTCCAGCATTCTCCCTTCTACCGAAATCCTGGCCACATACAGAAGACTCTCCTCTTCTGCTGTTACATTTCATGTGAAGAAAGCAGTGACAGAGGGAGTGCAGTTAGCATGGGCACGAACCTTTCCTTACAGGCAGAACACCCAAAAAAGCTCTAACTCTTCTTGTTCTCCTACTCCTCCTCCCATGTCTAGGGCAGACATGAAATTGCCAAAATGAAGCCACGTTTTGGTGAACTCATTGTTGCAATTCCTTTTGCCTGACCTAGTGTGAGAAAGATTAGCTGGCAACACGAGGTTGCTGCTACCAGAGTATGCCTGAATGTGGTTCAAAAATACCACAATCTTTGTGGAGGCTCTTTCTGTGTACCCCGGCTCTAACCCTGAAAATGGGATATTTGACCATTTTTCTTTCCATCTCTTTCTCTCAATGCAGGTAGTGAAAACATATTTATTTTCTACACACTTACACATTTATGTTGTTGTTGTTCAGTCGCACAGTCCATTCCAACCCTTTGCGACCCTATGGACCATTGCCCACCAGCCACTTCTGTCTTCCACCATCCTCCTCAACCCGCCCAGCTTTGTGCCTATTGCATTTACAATACCATCTAGCCATCTCATTTTTGGCCGTCCCCTTCTTCTTTTGCCCTTCACCTTTCCCAGCATCAAGGCTTTCTCAAGTGAATCCTCTCTTCTCATTTGATGTCCAAAGTATTTTAGCTTCATCTTTGCTATTTGACCTTCTAAGGAGCAGTCAGGGTTGATTTATACATTTATAATACTGTACTGACTTATTTCCTTATAGAAAAGGAAAATCCTTCAGAGATAAAGATTCTCAAGCTCCTCAAAATGGAAATTATCCTGGAGCAGGCAGTAGAAAGGCATTAGAGCTCCAACTGGCATTGCTCCAAAGGGTCAAGAAAGTTTCTGCTCAAATTCTCTTTTGTCTGCATAGCTTTTTGGATGCATTGTTGACTTCTGGCATCCAGTCTGTTTCTGCCTCACTTCTTTTGTGTTGTTCCTCCACCTTCTTGCCATTCCTTTATCTTCCTGCAGTAGAGGCCTATTTGTATGTTTTCATGGTCTGGAGTAGATTTTATTATTGCTTTCCTGTATTGCTATTTGGCAGGAATTCCTGACAATGAACATAATCGAGGGTGAAGACAAACATTATACAGGAAGGAGACTCAGCATTACTTTGTGCTGCAGGTTGAGCTGGAAGGCAATTCATGTAGTTTAGAAATTCTTGCTGAAAATATCTTTTTCATCTTTCCTGACACAAGCTGTGAGATAAAGTGCACCTTGCTTCAGAAATTCACATGTATGAGAGGTTAGAGTACGGTACATTTCTGAGAAATAAAATACTTGCGGGATTGTGCCACTGGTTTTAAAATGTGAGTGAAAGTCCATTTAGGACCCAACTTTTTCTTCTTCTTCTGTGTCTAAGGCAGATGTGAAACTGCCAAAATTAAGGCACCTTTTGGTGGGTTCATTCTGCAGTTCTTTTCACCTGACCTAGCATGAGAAAGATTAGCTGGCAACACAAGGTTGCCATTACCATGGTATACCCAATTGTGGTTCAAAAATACCACAGTCTTTGGGGAGGCTCTTTCTGCGTACCCCAGGACCCAACTAATAAGGATTACAAAATATAATGTATTTATATGCTGCACTTCTACTAAAGGTAGCCAGAAAATCATCAAACAATGTTGTAAAATTGTGAAATGTAATTTGTAGAAGCACAAGGGGAAAAAATCTCCCCATTTTTACATTAGTGAAGTCCACCCATTCTCCAGAGAGTTTGTGGCTGTTAGCCCACCTATGCTGCTTCATTAGTCCGTACACAGATTTCCCCTAAGTTCAGAATATGGGCTCCTGAAAACCATTTTTAGAATGTAGGAATAGAGCACCTTGGATCTAACAGAGAGAAGGGAAAACTAGGAGACTGAGTCTTTGTCAGAGGTAATAGTTGCCCATATTTGTCTTGGAAGGAGATTCCTTTTGTTTTACTTCTTGAATCTGCCCTGTAATAATATATTTACTTGTTGCGTGAGCTAGAGATTTATTTTCTGGTCTTTCCATTGCTTCTGTTTGCTCAGATCTGTGTGTGAGTTCCTAACCTTGATTGCAGATCCAGTAGCCAGCTTTCGGTTATAGAATCAAACAAAGGCACAGAGGCAGTTTGATGAGGTCTCAATTCTTTAAGGCATAAAGCTTTGTGATGGGCAGCCAAGTGCTTGAGTATGTGATGGTTCACCAAAGCAGTTAGATGAATTTACATTGGAAAAGAAATGTTACTTTAAGACCACTTTCTAAATTCTCAATCTGTCTTCTGTCCACCTTAACCATTTGCAAGATGGAGAGAAGACAGCATACTATGTTATCTTTGGCATAGCTGACCTTAGCAGAAGGTATGGCATATAAGCAGCTGACTACACTCATTGTGGTGAATGTGCAAGTTGAACCTGGAGATGCTAGTGGACTTTAAATAATATGGGTGAAATATTTACAGGATCCTTAGAATAAACAAAACAGCCCTGCCAGGATTGCATAGAAGGACTACTGTACATATACAGTTCATTTTAAGTTGTGTACATTAAATGAAGGCTCTAGGTAGAGGGATAGGTTTTGTTTCAGATTATCCAAGAATTAGATCCATAATTGAAAAGAAAAGGCTTGGTTCTGAATCAGCTTGAAAAAAAGTAGGAGAGTATAGAAATACAACCCAAACTGCATGCTGCAAAGTATATACAGTACCCTTAAGTTCCATTCACTGACACCAAGCTAGAGCACAAGATGCTTGTAAGGAAAATGAAGTAGTGCAAAATATATCTTTGAAGCAAAATGGGTCTGAAACATTCTTTATTGCCGAAGTCAGAAGTTCCACAGTCCTTAATAGCTCCAAATGTACATTCTTTAGGGCCCCCAAATAAAATACAAGTCCAATTCCAAATATGTATGGTCAGGAGCTTTTTGGTGTAAACCTGTGCCAGTGGAAGCTGATGGTGCAATCCTCTAGCACCAGTAAAATTTACTTCAAATTGATTGCACAATTCCTATCACCAGGGTGAAAGTGAGCCCTAAGGGAGCCTTGAGACCTGAAGGAAATGGGGGAGAGATAAGCTTTTGATTAATTTAATCTAAATTTTGCCAGTGGCAGAAAATTACATCAGCAGTTTGCACCAAAGTGAAATTACGTAAGAGGATTTTGGTCCATATCACTACATGGATTCACCCTGTGCTTCTTCCATACAAACACATTAAAATTCTATTACTTGAGCCAAGGTCATAATGGACTCAATTATGCCCCAGAAAAATAGCAGCTCCAGAGAGCGCTCTCTGTTAAGTGAAAATTTGAACTACAACTTATTATTATTATTTATTATTATTTATTGCATTTGTTACCCCGCCCCAATCGGGAGAACCCGACTCTGAGCGGCTTACATCAAAATAAAAAAATAAAAACATAGAACAATCTATATCAATAAAAAACATCAAGAGTTAAAAAGTCATCAAAAGTTAAAACAATACACAAATCCCACATTCAGACCCAGGGGTGGCAATCCATTAAATAAGCCACCTAGTATGAGAACCCACATTCCCGGGTCCCCAAACTTGTCCTGCCAGCCAGGTTTTTAAGCCCTTCCGGAAGGGCAGGAGCTCTGTCTGAAGGCGCAGCTCAGTGGGCAGGAGGTTCCAGAGGGTTGGGGCGGACACGGAGAAGGCTCTCCTCCTAGTGCAGGCGAGGTGCGCCTCTCTCGCCGAAGGAATAACAAGGGAGCCTCTCCGATCCGCCCTGGTGGGACGGACAGATGTTCTTGGGGTGACGCGGTCTCTTAGGTATCCTGGCCCACTACCATATAGGGCTTTAAAGGTAATAACCAGCACCTTGAATTGCACCCGGAGACATACTGGCAACCAGTGCAGCTCCCGGAGCAGCGGTGAAGCACGAGCATACCGCCCACACCCCACCACTACCCGGGGCGCCACATTTTGGACCAGCTGGAGTCTCCGGATGGTCATCAGGGGCAGCTCCATGTAGAGCGCATTACAGTAATCAAGTCTGGAGGTGACCAACGCATGTGTGACCATAACCAGAGCGTCCCGGTCTAGGAGTGGGCATAACTGGCATATTACACGAAGTTGTGCAAAAGCCCTCCTGGCCACGGCTGCCACCTGCTCTTCGAACAGTCGCCATGAGTCCAGGAGGACCCCCAGATTACGCACCGGGTCTGTTTGGGGCAGGATTGCCCCATCCAGAACCAAAGGTGGCAGCTCCTGAGGTAACACAGGACCCCTTACCCACAGCCACTCAGTCTTGCCGGGATTCAGCTGTAGCCCGTTGTCCCCTATCCAGACCTTAACAGCCTCCAGACACCTGGAAAGGACTTCCACCGCACCGCTTGGGTCCCCACGGGCAGAGATGTATAACTGGATCATCTGCATATTGATGATACCTTACCCCGTGGGAACGGATGATCTCACCCAGCGGCTTCATATAGATGTTAAATAGGAGAGGAGAAAGTACCGAGCCCTGAGGCACCCCGTATTGCAGGGGCCTAGGGCTGGACTTCTCCTTCTCCAGGCACACCGACTGGGTCCTGCCCCTCAGGAATGAGGAAAACCAGGACAACACTGTGCCCTGGATCCCCAGACCCTGGAGCCTTCCCAGAAGGATGCCATGATCGACAGTATCAAAAGCCGCTGAGAGGTCGAGAAGAGCAAGGACAGACGGCTCCCCTCCGTCCCGCTCTCTCCAGAGATCATCCACCAATGCGACTAGTGCAGTTTCAGTACCATATCCGGGCCTGAATCCTGACTGAAACGGGTCCAGATAATCCTGATAAACTACAACCCCTTCATAAGATTTCCCACACACGATGGGCTGAACTGATTCGTTCACAGAGTTACAATGTATGTCAGACATTAGGTTTGCACAATGCCTAGAACCCATAAAATGTTCTCAAGTATTCAAAGTGCTTCACAGCAGAAGGCATAAAACATGTGCTGTACTCTTAATCCTAGCATACAATTAGTGCAGTCATCATTCCTTCCATTGAGATCTTCTCAGACTGCAGGGAGAAGTGATTGTGTATGCACTTGCACAATTGGTAGTGCACAAAACAATAGCACTAACTCCAATTATCTCAAAAATGCCACTAAATGCCACCCAGCACTAAATCTGAAGTTGTGCAACTGCTAGCACAATGAGTCTTGCATTAACATGATGACATTGATAATAAGCCCTAAACTTTCCAAAATGCTAAAATATTTCTGAGCAGAGTTTAGAAAGAAACTGTTTAGGAGGATTGTTTTATTGTACTCATTACACAGTAAAGTAACTCATTACCATTACAGTAAAACCCTGGGTTAAAACTGCCTCAGTTTAAGTTTGCTGCGACTTACAATGGCAAATCCTATGGAAATGCCATCCCAGTTTACAATTTTTTAATGTATTATTTTCAGTTTACAATGATCAATTCATGACCATTTTTTAAAATATTTCAATGCATCTCTATGGATGTTTCGGTCTACAATATTTTTTTTGTTACAACGGAGGCTGTTGGAATGGAGCTCCATTGTAACCCGGGGTTTTACTGTACATTACATTGTTACTATCGTGGAAAAAATCATGTTATTTCCAAGTACAGTAAAATTTCGCATAAAGAGTGCCTTGCTTAGAGAGTAACTTGCCTAAAGAGCAGAATTTTCTCTGAATGGTTGCCTCGCTTAACAATTAAAACCAAACGAAAACTCGCTTAACAAATAAATCGAGTTTTGCATTCCCCCCCCCCACTAGAAGTCACAATTGGTCACTTACAATTGTGTTTCGCTTAAAGATCAAACTCGCTTAAAGAGCAATCCTGTGGAACACATTATGCTCTTTAAGCGAGGTACCACTGTACTGCTTCTGAGCAGCAACATATAGAATTGTGTAGTTAAAACAGAGTTTGCTCTCTGGATCAAACTGGCAGCTGAAGAAATAAGCAAAAGAGATGAATCTCTCCATCAAGGATATTATTATCTAATTTTCAGCAGTGAGAATCCCAGAAATTTTTTGCCCAATTACACCATGTTATTCTGCAAGACACTACGTGTACTGACTAATATCTTCTAAGCTGTCTGATTTTTTTCTAGTTACAAATATATATATATGAAGTTCTACAGTAGAAATCCTTACCAGTTCTTTCCTGTATGCTAACTCTTCCACCCTTCTATTTATTTTACTATAAGAAGAGACCAAAAATGCAATTTTCCTGGCGCCATCCTTGAAGGTTTGGTTCTATTGTATGTGTTTTCTTTTTTAAAAAAAGGCACATAACGTTTTGAGTAAGTTAAACCAATTGTGAGACTTTTCAGTTATTTATTATTTCTTTTGGCAGGGTCTGAAACTATTTGAAATGAAGCCATCTTTGCCTGTTATTTTATTTTCCTGTTTCGCTCTGTGAGGAATGAGAAAGGGATCAGGAGTTGCCAAATGCTAATGGATAAAACCAAAGTAATGGCACATTGCCGTGTATGGCACAAGTATTCTTTCTACAGAATATCACTGTTTGAAGAGAGTCTTTGTTGTTGAACTGATGTCAGGCTAGATTCATTTTTGCCTCTCTTTCTGGCTTTTCTGTAAAAAGCAGTGTTTTTATGTTAAAGATTTTTGGAGATTTGGAAAGGGGCAGGGAAATGAAACAGTGAACAGACACAAACACAATTAGAGGTTGGGATAGTGAATCAATGTAACTTTGCTCTGTTATAACTGGGGCTTCTCTGAGATCCCTTCTGTCTACAGCTCTGCAACAGAATTGTCTGTGTCCCCAGATGTTGTTTTCCTGTGGATTGCCTGTCTCTTGGTTTACATAAAAGAGGAGGTCTAGTTTCAAAGTTGTGCTGATGCTTGAAAACATTCAGGGAGTGTCTCTCAAAAGGCTTTTGTGTCTGGCATCAGCTGTCACTGGCTGAAGCGCCGTTTTGATCTTGAGTGCCAGAATGATTTTTGAAAGAAAGCAGCACTGACTTTTTGCTAAATCCGGGCAATGGTGGGAATAAAGTCAAAATACCTTGGATCGTTAGAGCTAAGCTGGTACGATGACTTTCCATCACTTAAACTTGGATCTGATTATGTTTCTAAGCCCAGAGTTATGGAATCATAGAACAATTTAGGAAGGGGCATATGAGGCCATTGACTACAGCTCCCTGTTCAATACAGGAATCCAAATAAAATCATATCTGACAAATATTTGTCCAATTCTCTCTTGAATGCTCCCAGTATTGGAGTGCTCACCACCTCTCAAGGTAGTTGGCTCTACTGTCTTACTGCTCTAACTGTTGAGCGGTTTCCCCCTGATATTCAGCCTATATCTGGTTTCCTGTTGTTTCAGCCTGTTATTACGTGTCAGCACTCTGTGATGATCAAGAACAGATCTTGTCCCTCGTCTTTGTGACTGTCTTTCAAATATTTGAAAAGTGCTATCATATCTCCACTCGGTCTCCTTTTCTCAATGTTAAACATGCCCACTTCTTTCACTCATTCTTCATTGGGCTTAGTTTCCACTCCCCTGATCATCCTTATTGCCCTTCTCTGAATTTGTTCCAGTTTGATGACATCCTTCTTAAAATGTGGTGTCCAGAACTAGACATAATAGTGCCCAATATAGGGGGTATCCAAGACTAATTGTGGGATTGGCAACTGGAGCAAGAGCAAGAATTTGTGCATCATTTCCCAAGAGTTAAACTTTGCTTATATGAATTATATTTATAAACAGTTTTAAAATATGCTGTGGCATATTGGTTAGAGTGCTGAATGGTCACTAGGAAGATCCAGACTCTAATCCCCATTGAGCCATGAAATTGGCTGGTTGATCTTGGGCTATCATAGTTTCTCTGCCTCGCCTACCTCTCAGGGATGTTGTGAAGATAAAGTAGGGAAGAGGAGAGCTTTGAGCTCATATGGGAAAAGATGGAATAGAAACGTGAGTTATGAATAATAATAAGAAGAACCAATAATAATGGAATAATATATACAAATAAAATATATCTGTGTCTCCACCATAACTCCAGTACCATGCAATCTAGAAACCTGCCATTTGTAAAGTATGGTAAAGGGGGGAGGGCACTAAGCCTGTTCACCTCAAAGTTCTTTTTCTGGGGTAAAAAAAGAGTAACCAACCAATTAATTAATAAATTTAGAAATGTAGCCTAATTGCACCACTCAGATGATGAGTCACTAGACCATTTGGTGCACTACACAATAGCAGGAAGCCTTGTGATTTGGCCCAGTTGCTTCCACTCTGAATGATGTAAGGCTGTGAAGGACCAACCTACAAATATTCGTTTCTGGTCCAACTGCTGCACCAGTATAGTTCCTGTGCTGTATAATTCAGTTACTCAGCAAACCTTCTTTATTCTTGACTCTCTCTCTCTCAACGCACACATGTACACATGCACACATGCAGCACTCAGAGTTCATATGTACACACACACATGCATAGATACATATGTACAGAAATAATGGGAATGTGTAAATGCTTGCTTGCCTGCTTCCTTCCTTCCTTTCTTTGTATTTTGTAACTGCATCAGACTCCATTGGGTGGGGAAGAAGTTAATACCTGTGGGAGGAAAGGGGGCAAAGAAATTGTTGTGAGAAAATGGCATGGAGGTGAAGATCACCTATCTTTCCACTTTGTAATCCACGCTATAATGGCTTACTCAGAAAGAAAGTCCACACACATACACACACAGAGAGAGACACAATGAGTTCTTTATTGATCCTTTGGAAGGAAAGTGACTTTAGGCCAAAGTAGGGGAGCCTTGCTTTCAGATCTATTATTGAAAACTGAATCAAGTTCCTGTTTCAGAAGAAAGGTGCACTGGAGAGGCATTATTTAATTCTGTAATTGCTATTGTTATATAGTATTGTTACTAATGAAAATGCCTTTTTGAACATAAAAACCACTTTTCTCCCACCAGGTCAGCTGAATTACTTAGGTAAGAGTAAAAGTAGAGGCCACCCTTGCTCAAAAGCCAGTCGTATCCAACTCTAGGGTTCAGTTCTCATTTCTGTTTACAGCCAAAGAACCATCACTGTCTGAATCTGCAGACATTTCTGTGGACATGCGGCAGGCATGACTAGGCAGCACAGAATGCTGTTTACCTTCCCACCAAAGTGGTGCCTATTTATCTACTTGCAATTTCTTGCTTTCAAACTGCTAGGTTGTCAGGAGCTGCAGTCCTTGGGTCTCAAACTGCTGGCCTGCTGACTTTCCAGTCATCAAATTCAGTGCCTGAACCACTAAGCCACCACAGTCCCCGATGTACTTACAGCAACCCAAAGTGTGAATCAGGTCAATATGTTTGTTTTCATTCTGCAGATGGCATACAGGCACAACTCTGAGCATTGACATAGAATAAAAATTTTTAGAATCTATGTTTTATAGCTGGGGATGTCCTTGTTCACTACAGTCTCACTATGTAACTCTATCTCAATTGATCTATTTGTGCAGCCTCTCTCTTGAAATTTTCTTTGCCACAAAACAGGTGCTTTTGACTATTGTCACTGGAATTGCATAGTGTTGGACTATTTGTGTGTGGCTTGGGAAAGCTGCAGGTCTCTGGGTCTGAAACAAAAAAATGTCCAGCATGTGCAAGCCTCCAAAAATATTGTTGTTGTTCAGTCACTTAGTCGAGTATGACCCTTTGTGACCCCATGGACCACTGTCCATCAGGCACTTTTGTCCTCCACCATCCTCCACAGACCGCTCAGCTCTAACACCCATTGTGTCTACAATGCCATCTAGCCATCTCATTCTCTGCCACCCCTTCTCTTTTTGCCTTCAATCTTTCCCAGCATCAAGGCCTTCTCGAGTGAGTCCTATCTTCTCATTTAGTGTCCAAAGTACTTTAGCTTCATCTTCAATATTTGTCCTTCCAAGGAGCAGTCAGGATTGATTTGCTTCAGGATCGACTTATTTGATCTCTTCAAAGTATATTGTTATTAATTTTCTTCCATATTTTGAATATGCATTAGGCATGCATACTGTGTGTTTCTGATTGGAAGTACAGGAGCCCTGTTACAATGACCAAGATCTGGAGGGCAATGCATCTCCCATCTTTGGGTTAGAGTTCTGTACCAGTACTTCACTAGAGCAGGGGTGGCCAACCTTCGATTTTTGGACTTCATTTCTCAGAAGCCTAAGTCATTACATTTGCTGATCTATGATTTGGGGAATTGTCTTAGGCTTTTGGGAACTGAAGTCCAAAAGTTGACCACCCCTGCCCTAGAGTAGGGATCAGCAAACTTGGCTCTCCAGATGTTCTTGGACTTCAATTCCCAGAAGTCCTGATCAGCAGGCATACTGACTTGGGCTTCTGGTAATTGAAGTCCAAGAACACCTGGAGAGCCAAGTTTGCAGATCCCTGCCCTAGAGGAACAGGTGAGCAGGGATTCATTCCAAGCCAGTTAACATCAGCATGTAGTAGAAATGAGACCTTTTGCAAACAAGCACCCAGAATTCCCTAGCCGGCATGGTTGATGGAAGCTGTAGTCCAAAGAGGACTTTTCTTCATGCTAAAGTAGCTTGGTGGAGAGAAAGAAGGAGGGAGCAAAGGATGCCTCCTGACAACCATTGGGTCTCAGTTGTGTAAAGACACTCTCCAAGGCCTACATTTTAAAACACATCCTCAAAGCTCAGCCGAACCGGATCTTATGTCAGCAATCTTGGGATTTTCCAGTGCTGAAACCTGCTATGTTATTTCTCTTGGATGCAGATACTGTTCCTTTGTTACACTTCTGTTATTTCAGACTTATACAATTAAAATGTGACTTTTCAGTACATCATTCGTTTCCTGTTTGAAGTTCACCACCACATCCTTGCACTCCCCAAGCCCCCACACTCCATCTCATCCAAAAACAACAATAAACCCTGAGAAGGTCTATTATGCCTCCTACGACAAAATGGATGTCAGGAACGGCTGTGCTTTTTCTTCATCAGTGCCTGGCAGCAGGCCTTTCTTCCACCTTCAAGTTTACTCTTTTGAGACGGAGCCTGGATCATCGCATAAAAGATAAAGGCACATTCCCCAAAGTCTGCTGTAATGTGCATAGTTGTTTTCCCTTCAGGTCACTGCATTCGGCTTCTGTGTTTTCAGACATAGTTTGCTTTATTTTCTAAGATGTCCATCACCTATTCCACATTTCTCCCTTAAAATGTCACAAAGAGCACAGAGTAAACATAGGAAAAATACTGTTTTAAATTGACGGAGTATTTAAACAGTATTTAATTTTAAACAGTATTTAATTTTAAACAGTATTTAAAAATACTGTTTTAAATTGAAATTATTTAGTTAGATAGGAAAGAGACCCAAATGTGGATTTGCACTAATGGGAAGGATATTTTTTCCTGTTATAGCCTCCATTTTTCTGTGCCAAAATCTGTGGGCATGCTGGCTGTAAGATTCTATAGTTCAGGCATAGTTCTGATATGCCTTTACAGTTCCTGTTAAATGCATATCAGAAAACAAAACAAAATAAAAAACACTGTAGCACTTTAAAGACTAACTGCTATATTTTTATTGTTAGCTTTCGTGGATCAAGTCCACTTCTTCAGACAAAGAGTGAAACTTACAGGCATGGTTTTTATATACCAAATTCAGGGGGTCAAAGGGAGAAGGGGTGTGGTCAAGCAAGATGACAGACAAACAAGCACAAGAATGCAGCTTCACACAGCCATTAGCAACAATAGATTATTCAGTTTCTGCTAAAGTTCATGTTCCAGAAGGCCTTCAAGCCTTGGGAATGAACTAATGTGTAAATGACCACTGTGCTGAGCAGATGAGAGAGATGATAATTGTATCTCCTGTTTTGCATATGTTGAGGTGTTTTCCCTTTGCTGTTTTTTTAATACAAATAATTAGTCTTATTGGTTACTTCACTATAACAGCACGTTCAAAATGACCTACAATAAAGAGAAAGCAGTATAAAAACCTAGTCTAGAGACTGACCTTTCCATTTAAAGGGAAAATCAATCAAAATTAATAAATAAATCATTTTCTTGCCTCCTCCATGCTTTGTTTATGCTGCTTGATGATCTTGAGAAAGGGAAAATTTCTTTCCCTCTTCTTCATGGAGGGTAAGGTAGACAAACCTTTCCATTTCTTTTTAACCATTGCTGTGGCTCAAGTGGCTAAGACGCTGACTGGAAGGTGGCAGGTCAGCAATTCGATACCTGAATACTGCAGGACAGAATGAGCTCCATCTTTGTCCCAGCTCCTGCCAACCTAGCAGTTTGAAAGTAAGAAATTGCAAGTAGATAAATAGAGACCACTTCAGTGGGAAGGTAAACAGCATTCTGTGCACTCTGGTGTCTAGTCATGCCTGCCACATGACCATGGAAACATCTGCAGAGGCAGACAGCACTGGCTCTTCGGCTATGAAACAGAGTTGAGCACTGGACCCTAGAGTTGGATACGACTAGCTTTTGAACAAGGGTGACTTTTACTAACTAGCAATGCATTGTTAGGGCTGAACTAAAAAACCCTTTTAAAGTATTACAATATGTTAGCAATAATAAAAAAGAAATGGAAAACTCTGCTTTGGTTTTATCCCACTGATCACATATTCAGAAGCAAACCAAAATAGAGCAATCCTACCTGCATCAAAACAAACAAACAAAAACTAATATCCCCTGACATGAACAAAAATATGAATTTGTTCAGGGAATGGGTTGCTTTATGGAGCAAAATAGTTTCCCTAACTTGGACAAAATCATGGGATGAACCCCCATATAATTGCATCCTAGAGAAAGAGATAAATATTTGGAGAGTTTTGAACTTTGGTTAATTCCTTTATTTTATAAAAGCATAAAGTTAAAAAAAAGCTGCAGTACAAGAAAAAATGTACAGGAGAATAACCAAAAATCCCAGCTTCTGCCCAGCCCCTTTTGATTCATACAGCTACTAGCACTTTATATAGGGGAGAAACACCTGAAGCTTCAGAAATAGAAAAAAAAATCTTTACTTACAATGATGATATCCAGTTACATTCAAAAGAATAACAGGATAATGAAAAGTTACAGTCTCTCAACCAGTTGGGAGAGACCGGCCTCCATGCTGCCTCATACTAAGAAGAATGGGAACAGAGAAAGACAAGGCAAACAGGACAAAAAGGAAGAGAGGAAGCCAGATGTGTGAAAAAGAACATTGCCAACTGGTTACTTGGAAAATAGAATTACTTCAGGTCCTAAAGCAGTGGTGGAGAACCTATGGCATGCATGACAGAGGTGCCATGCAGAGATATTTCTGTCTGCAGGCACACCGTCCCAGGCATGCCCCACACTGCCACAAATGGCAGCATCACTTCCTTACCCAGCCCTCTCCCTCCGCCAGTGGGAAATCCTGCCCAGGAGGCAGCAGCGGGGGAAAGGAGATGAGCAGATATCTCACACACACACACACACCCTAGGGGACAGCTGGGGTGCATGTGGGGGGGCCCAGGGGATTCTGTATGGGGGACATTTGCACCCACGGGGGGGGGAACCCATGGGAGGTGCGAGAATCTATGGAGGGCATGTGCACCTGCAGGTGGATAGAGGAACCCACAGGGGGCATGCACACCTGCAAGGAGCAGGGGAACTCATGGGGAGAACATATAGGTGTGTGCCCACATGATGTGGCCAGAGGTACACCCATTATGAAATATGGGTGCATGGGCATGCATGGTGCCTGCCCGCATACCTCGTCCTGGGCACTTGGTCTCTAGATGGTTCACCATCACTGTCCTAAAGGCTCCCTTCCCACTAATAACCAATGTTAGTTGCATGCAAGATTGTTATTCCCCTAACAGCAAAGTTCAAATAGGTTTTGTTTGGATGTTTGGAAGACCAGAACCAAATTTAAATTGAGCCAAAATAATGTTTAACAGAAAATGTATGCTCTGTAGCAGAGATGCTTCAGTGGAGATGTCTTATGTGTCAAAAGGTATTGCATGATCCAAATTTTCTTTTCCAAGTTTTCCCTTTCAACAGAGAAAATGCATAAATTCAACAATGAGGGATTAGTTATCACTGTTCATCAAGCTTACATCTGAAATCAAGCCAATGTGCTTCTATTCCTCTTTCTTTCTAAGAAGGAAATGGGGGGAAATGTTTTGGTTGCAAAACAGCTTAGGAGTTCTGGGACGTCACTCATGACATTTAATGCTCTCAGCTCCTCTTTTACTACAAAACTTCTTGAGATATCCATTTCAAAATAACTAAGGGCAACAACATATCATGAATTAAAAAACAACCCAGATGCATTGTCAACGACACGAGGAAGAATCAATAACACCAGATCAATTAAATGAATGCAAATATGAGCAAGAACACTGCATTAAAAAAACAAGAGTTTTCATAATTAATTGATGCCTCAATTTTGACCTCAGTTTTTTAAGTTAGTAGGTTTGGTTTTCTAATCTGATGAAAGATGGAAAGTATGTGAGCAGGCATACAAGCAATTAATTAGATTAAAGCAATGCTTAAAAGTTTCAGTACAAAATAGTACTTGGATTTAGCTGTTTGAAATTTGTCACGGTTAATCACTTTGAAGGGCTACTGCATCTACTAGTTTAAATACAAACTGCTATGATGTCTACCACAAAAATAAATAAATAATCATAGACCTCTTTCTCTGGCATTTGTTGGTCTGACTCTCTCTGGGCTGATACGGGTATGTGGAAATTTGCAACCATTTTTGTTTCCAGTGCAGGATACGTTCAGATTTCCAAAGTTCAACATAAGCTCATACCTGAGTTGGCTCTCAGTAACTGTGAATCATCTTGAATTGAATTGTGTCCAAATTTGAATCACCTGCTCTGGCCTTCTGCCAAAAGCAGATTTGCTTTTACAGCCCTCCGTCTTACTTGCAAGTTCTGAACATCATCCTCACAGCATCACTGGCTCTTAGTAAATTTTGAGGGATACATAGAAAGAGCCTCCTTGAAGATTGTGGTATTTTTGAACCATAATCAGGCATAACCTGGTAATGGCAACCTTGTGTTGCTGGCTAATCTTTCTCATGCTAGGTCAGGTGAAGGGAACTGCAGAAGGAACTCACCCAAAGGTGCCTTCATTTTGGCAGTTTCACATCAGGGCTAGACAGAAAAGAATTAAATTTTGAGCGAAGACATTCTGAAGTGTAATTACAAAGTGGTTAGGCTATACATTTATTGCATACTGAGTCACCTGTTCTCTGAGCATCCACCACTTTTAGATAGAATGTTGTCTTTTTTTAGTGGACGTTCACATGGACAGATCCAGTGGTGGGCATCAGCAGGTTCGCACCAGGTTGCCAGAACAGCTGAGAGGTGGGATGGGACTTTAAAAACCAGATGGCCATTGGTGTCACTGCCACCCTAGCTAGACGCTCCCCTAGCCAGCCCGGCTGAGCACAAAGCAGGAACAGCTGAATGGTGGAGGGACTTTAAAAACCAGACAGCCATTGCCATCACCTCTGGGCGCAGGGCGCCAGGCGCTGAATGCTCCCCTAGCCAGCCTGGCTGAGGAGGGGAGCAAGAATGACTAAGTGGTCCAGCAGGACTTTAAAAACTGCACAGCTGTTGCCGCTGCCGCAGCTGCCACTGCCACTAGATTTTCCCCTAGCAAGCTTGGTGGAGAAGGACGTTGAACCCCAGGCTCCATCAAGGACATTGAGCACTGGGCTCTGTCGAGGATGTTGGACAATGAGCCTTGGCTCCGTTCAGGGACATGGTGTGTTTGTTGTTTGAAACCTTATGTTATTTATGCTTTGCTATATTTTACTATTTATCCTGTTAGCCGCCCTGAGTCACTCTGTGAGTAGTGTGAAAATTAAATTCACACACAGGTAAGTGAAACCGTACAGGCACGTTATACTTCTGCTTCTAGGAGCAGCAAGGGTGGCGTGGGCCAGATGAATTGGTGTCAGGGGCCAAATCTGGCCCACAGGCCACAGTTTGGGCACCCCTGCTGTAAGAGATTCTGTTTATGTTCCCCTCTTCCAAAAGCAGTGTTCGAGCTTTTAATTACTGCAATGTGTACCCAAAATTAGATGGATAAATGCTGGGATTCTTTTTAGAGAGAAGCAGACAACTACATTTCCCATGTGATGTGGTTTCTGGAGATCATCATGGCCCAGAACCTTTCAATATTATTCTCTATTGTTTTTCTCCTTGCCTATTATCCATATTCTTTTTACCCTTGCCTGTTAACCAGGCACAACATTTGAGGTTGTGATTTTTCTTTCAGGCATTGCGATACCTTGGCAAACCACCGGATGGCAGGCTGGCATCATTTTCAGACTCTGACCAACCAACCTGTCTTCCCTCTGCAGTTAAATTTTCATCACCAGCGAGCCCTACTGAATCATCTGGCCACAAAAAGCCAATTAGAATGACTTGGATCATATTTTTGACATCCTTATTGAGAAACCGATTGTGGGTTTCTTGCAAAGATGCTGGCATTCATGAGCACAGAAGGAATAATTCTTTGGAAGATTTATTTGAAAAGTAATGTTCCACTTTTTAAAAGAAAACAGTCCAGATTGGTCAGGAAGTTGTTTCTGTCCTTGAGTATGCTACAGCTCAATAAATCTGTTTTCTATACTGCTTGCCTGAAATTGCAAATTGAAATTGTTAGGTCATTTAAGGGCAACTATGGGGGCTTTGCTATTTGCTGTCAAGTCAGAATCAACTTACAGCAACCCTGATAGAGTTTTCTGTTGCTGGATAACTCAGTGCTGTAAAATATCTGACTGTGGAGCCTTCAGTCTGAGAGCTCAATTCCCCATTAAACCTTCAAAGAAAAATGCCAGCTGTAGAGTCCCAAAGTACTCCCCTAGAAGAAGGGAATGCTAAATCGCTGCTGAGCACTCTCTGCCTCAAAAACCTTGGAAAAGATCAGAATTGACTTGATGGCAACCTGAAAAATTTACAGCTTTCAAGGTAGTGGAGTATTTAAGGAGTGGTTCTTACCAGTTTCACATTCTCAGTGAGTTTCCAAACCTAAACTAGGATTCTCTATCCATTGCATATACTGGATAACCCTATGGTCACTTAGGTAAAGATAATGGTCTCCTCCAGTGATGGGCATTTAAAAAAAATACTACCATACTGCGGGCGGGGCTAACTCTGAGGGTGGGGCCAAATATGTGGGCAGGGTCAAATCTGTGGGCATGTGACTTGGTGGTGGTAGCTATGTGAGCTAGTCATGCCGGCCACACAGCTATGAAAACATCTGCAACAAAGACAACACTGGCTCTTTGGCTGTAAATGGAGATGAACACTGCACCCTAGAGTCAGATAGGACTGGCTTTTGAGCAAGGAAGACCTTTACCTTTACTAACCACTTGCAACTAAATAGGGCCAAAACCTCACAGTAAATTTGAATACCAATCAAGGATCGTCTGTTATTAGGTAAAGGTAAAGGTTGCCCTTGCTCAAAAGTCAGTCGTATCCAACTCTAGGGTTCAGTGCTCATCTCTGTTTATAGCCAAAGAGCCAATGGACTTGATCCACAAAAGCACACATTAAAATATAGCAGTTAGTCATTAAAGTGCCACAACGTTTTTGTCTTTTTGTTTTGTTTACTCTCATATTGCACAGAATAAAACTTTTTAAATGGTAGCCCTGTTAGTCTGCGTTTCAAGCATATCAGGATGGTAAACAAAACAAAAAGAAATCCCCTTAGCCTGCTCCAGATCCTCTCTCTCCCCACGCACACTCCATCCCTCTACACACAGAGAGACACAGACACACACACACACAAAGGTGAGTCACAGAGAGAGAGAGAGAGAGAGAGAGAGAGAGAGGTGGGCAGGCATGGCCAGCTGGTTTTACTACCAGTGTGGGTGAACTGGTGGGAACTGGCTAGTGCCCACCACTGGGTCTCCCTTCCTCGAAAGCTAGTTGTATCCAACTCTAAGAGTGGCACTCATGTCCGTTTACAACCAAAGACCCAGTGCTGTCTGCATCTGCAGATGTTTCCACGGTCATTGGCAGGCATTAGATGACGGAGCACATGGAATGCTGTCACGTTCCCCACAGTATATATTTATTTACTTGCAATTCCTTCTTTTGAACTGCTAGGTTGGCAGGAGCTGGGACATACGATGAGAGCTCACTCCATCACACAGCACTTGGGTCTTGAACTGCTGCGCTGCTGACTGGATCATCAAGCTCAGCGTCTTAACCACTAAGCCTCCATGTCCCCTTATGGTAATTTAAGAACACCTTGTGTACATTTTTCATTTTGAGTAAGGCCCATTGGGAACACTTGGACTTATTTCTAAGTATGTATGCATAGGACCTTGTGACATTAAGCACAACCAGTCTCTTGAAAGGACAGGAGGGTAAAATAAGCTGCCTTCCAAGACAAATCTGGTCACACAGTGACTAGTGTTTAGGGAAAAAATGTTATTTCATAAGAACAATTCTAGGATATCTTTCTCACCAGAAATAGAATTGATTTAAGTAATTTATATTCAACTTTTTCTGAATATAAAAAGCAGGGCTTGCTGTGTTCCTGCTGACTTACTCTTAAATAAAATTAGATTTAGTGATGTCTTTAAAATAAAATTAAGGGCACTTGCTGGTTTCAGCCTCCTGGTATGTTTGAACAAGAATGGAGGAGATGTTGTTATTCAATATTTTCCCAAACTTACTGACTTTCCGCATATCAATATTGCTTAAAAAAAGAATATGAGACACAGAGACTCACTCAGATATGTGAATCCTATGCATGTTACCTGACATATTCCAACCCAGGGAAGGTTACATTGTATGCCTTTTCTAGCACAAACTTGATTTGACCTAAAGAGCTGTCAGGACCACAGCCTCTGCATTGACAGAAACATTGTGGTATCTCTTTGTAGCAGTTCGTAGATATGATTCCCATGATGAATGTTCTTCATCAGAATAAAAAAAGAGTGGTGAAGAGTTCTCTCAAATATGGTCTTCATTGGAAAAGGAACTGGAGTCTGGGAACCAAAAGGGAGAACCAGCATGAAAAAATGGTTAAACAGCTTGTTTGCTTTATTCGCATTAAATGCACCACCAGCATATAATAACATACAAAGCTAAAATTAACACATCTAAAAACAAAATACAGTAGAATTAAGAAGGGCTAGATGACATCTGCCCAACATCGGTCCACATCAACATCATTTCCTCTAGCCAACATAAGGTCCTCCTTAGTCCACGTTGAGGAGCATCATGTGCATCGTATCATATGGGAGATAGTTTGTACTTCTCCATAGTCACACAGGCTGTCATCGACAGGGAAATCCCACTTTCTCAGATTAGCCCTTGATCTTCCTATGCCGGCACATGGTCTATTTAAAGCTTTCCACACAGGCCATGGTTGCTCTTGGCCAGACAGTAGAGTGTCATGTGGTTCTGCCCATTTATCTGGTAGCTCACCTTCCATAGTTTTAAGATGGTCTGTGGGGATGGGTTGTTCAGAGGGGCAGAAGTTGTGAGGAAGCTATGCCTTGATTTCAGTGTCTGCTTTGGTGGTTGGTGATCAAATAGAAAGTGTGTTTCTGAGGAACTTGCTTTGACCTACTCTTTCTGAGCAGCACTTTCTCAATGGAATTTTGGTGGAGGGATGCCAGCTAAGTAATGCACTTTTAATATTGTGGTTAGTTTTAAACATCCTGTGACCAGTCTCACATTTTCATTTAAGGCCACATTCATCTGCCCTGCATGCTTTGATCTGCACCACACTGGACTAGCATACTCTCCTGCAGAGTAACATAAAGCTAGCACAGAAGTTCTCAATGTGTGGGGTTGGGCACACCAACTTGTGCCTGTTATTTTCCTCAGAATATTGTTCCTGATTTGGTATTAAGGTAGTGGGTCTTGAAAGTGACAATTCGATCCAGGGTATCTCCCAGGTATTTGGGGATGATGCAACGTTCAAGCCTGATGCCAATCCAAGTCACTTGCAAGCTTCTTGATGTCTCATGGTTTTTCAGATGAAATGCACAGAGGTTGGTTATCCCTGTAATATATAGCCATTAAATTCAACGCCTCAGTTTTTTCTCAACAGCCTCAAAGGTTGTGCACTGTGCGGCAATTGCCAGGTCGTTCGCAGGGCAGGAGAGGAAGAAGCCAGGGCAGTATGAGGACCTTGCCGACCCTCCCCCTGTGCCTATACCAACTGCCAGGAGAAGAAGAAGCCAGGGCAGGATGAGGACCTTGCCGCCCCTCCCCCTGTGCCTATACCAACTGCCAGGGGAGGAAGAAGCCAGGGCAGGATGAGGACCTTGCCGACCCTCCCCCTGTGCCTATACCAACTGCCAGGAGAAGAAGAAGCCAGGGCAGGATGAGGACCTTGCCGCCCCTCCCCCTGTGCCTATACCAACTGCCAGGGGAGGAAGAAGCTAGGGCAGGATGAGGACCTTGCCGCCCCTCCCTCTGTGCCTATACCAACTGCCAGGGGAAGAAGAAGCCAGGGCAGGATGAGGACCTTGCCGCCCCTCCCCCTGTGCCTACACCAACTGCCAGGGGAGGAAGAAGCCAAGGCAGGATGAGGACCTTGTCACCCCTCTCCCTGCGCCTATACCAACTGCCAGGAGAAGAAGAAGCCAGGGCAGGATGAGGACCTTGTCACCCCTCCCCCTGTGCCTACACCAACTGCCAGGGGAGGAAGAAGCCAGGGTGGGTTGGGGACCTCGCCGCCCCTCCCCCTGTGCCCATACCAACATATTGTATTGTAATGTAATGTATCATTTGTCAGCCACCCTGAGTCGCCACGGCGAGTGGGCGGCAATATAAATTTGAAATAATAATAATAATAATAATAATAATAATAATAATAATAATAATAATAATAATAATAATAATAATAATAATAATAATAATAATAATAATAATAATAATAATAATAATGGGAGATTTGGGTTCACGTTGCCACTGAGTTATTGAACTGACTCGGTGAACTTGAGCCTGTTGTACTCTCCCTTTGAGTCTGTTACTAGGCTGTTGTGATAATAAAGTGAGCAGGAGGGCAGCCATATAAGCTATCTTGAATTCATTAAATAAAAGGTGGAGGTTGAGTAAATAAAGAGATGGAGCAGTCCACACTATTTCTCTATGTCAATCATTTCCATGCATTAGTTGGACTGAAAGGTGATATGAGGTGGCAGTGCTATTTTTAAAAGATATTTGCAAATTTAGCCCTCATATACTAGTAAAGGCAAAGGTTACCCTTGCTCAAAAGACAGTTTTATCTGACTCTAGGGTTCTGTGCTCATCTCCATTTACAGCCAAAGAACCAGCATTGTCTTCATCGGCAAGCGCATCCATGGACATGTTGCATGGGATCCCTGTTTATCTACAGTACAGTACTTGCAATTTCTTGCTTTTGAACTGCTAGGTTGGCAGGAGCTGGGACAGAGACAGGAGCTCACTCTGTCATGCATTACTCGGGTCTTGACCTGCTGACCTGCCGACCTTCCAGTCATCAAGTTCATTGTCTTAACCACTAAGTCACCACAGTCCCATACTAGTGAAAGCATGTAATAATTTTAACTACTGGCTAATTTTTCAGGCAATCCATGAATATGCAAACCAAGAGTCTCAAGCCTTTTCTCTTCATAAAATGGAAGTAGAGGAAAAGAACAGAGAAACCTTCCTGCTATGGTATCGCAGGCAGCACATATAATTTTTACGTGCTGATTGATGAACAAGACACAGAATGTTAAGCACCCAGTACAAACCCCGAGAGGGGACTGAAAATCAGTGCAGTTGAAGGCAAATCCTGACAGAAAGCATAGGAATTAGTGTCTGCTAGAAAAGATCAGGAGAAAGGGAGATAATTTTCAGGAAGAGACCTAACTGTTCTGTTGTTGATGGCAGGGAAGAAAGCAGGAGACATGGGGTAGGGAGATCTAGCTCACTATCTGAAGACAGGAGGAACTGCGTGTTATTTTATTATTCAAACATATCTATTTTATTCTGAACTGCAAGTCTTTAGCACCATCGGATAGAAAGAATGTATTAAGGTGATTTTCAACAGGGGGAAATGATTGACTATTAGCCTCTCTCCTTTGCTGTCTGCCTTTCCAAGCTCCACCAAAAGATCTCACTTGCTAATTCGTTTCCTGCTATTTTGCTGAAATCTCATTGATATTCACTAATAATGGCAGCACAGCAATAGGCAGTAAGGATCATCACGCTCATTTTCCTCCTATTGCTTCTAGAAACATAGCAATTTTAGCCAACTCAAGGAAGAAAGACTTGTATATACTGAAGCTGTAGCTTTTTACAGCTCACCAGAAACAAAGATGTTTATGTCGTTGGCAAAGAACAGTTAGACTTTTGCATGATTTTTCTTGTTCAGTTGCACAGTCGATTCTGACTTTTTGCAACTCCATGGACCATTGCCCGTCAGGCACCTCTGTCCTCCACCACCATCCTCAACCCACTCAGCTCTGTGCCCATTGCATCTACAATACCATCCAGCCATCTCATTTTGGCCGCCCCCTTCTTCTTTTGCCCTCCACCTTTCCCAGCATCAAGGCTTTCTCAAGTGAATCCTCTCTTCTCTTTTGATGTCCAACTCTCACAACCATACATTACCACCGGGAATACCATTTCCTTGACTATGCGAATTTTTGTTTGCAAGGTGATGTCTCTACTTTTCAATATGTTCCTCAGGTTTCTCATCACTTGCATCCCAAGAATCAGTCGCCTTTTTCTTTCATAGCTGCAATCACCATCTGCAGTAATCTTAGATCCTAAAAAAAGTAAAGTCTCTCACTGCTTCTACTTCTTCCCCATCTATTTTCCAAGAACTGATAGGGCCTGTTGCCATTATCTTGGTTTTCTTGTTTAGTCTTAAGCCAGCCTTTCCATTCTCCTCTTTCAACCTAAGTAGGATTTTCTTTAGGTCTTCCTCACTTTCCGCCATTAGGGTAGTATCATCTGCATATCTCAAATTGTTGATGTTTCTCCCAGCAATTTTGTTTCCAACTTGTGATTCCTCCATCCCTGCATTGTGTGTTATGTGATCTGTGTATAAGTTAAATAGCAGGGTAACAAAATCCAGCCTTGTCTTACTCCTTTTCCTATTCCAAACCACTCTGTCATTACATATTCTGTCCCAACTGTTGTTTCTTGACTTGTGTACAGATTTCTCATGAGGCATATAAGGTGTTCTCTCCAATGTAAAACTTATAAAAACATGGGCATGTCCATATAGGCATATAGTTCACTATTTCAATCTCTTTTGGTACTGTTTGGTTTGAATCAAATAATGGTATCCACCATTTTGACTTAGAGCAGTGTTTCCTAACCTTGAATCCCCAGGTATTCAATTCTCAGAAGCCCAGGTCAGTACACCTGCTGATAAAGTCTTCTGGGAATTGAGGTCTAAGAACATCTGGAGGCCCAAGGTTGGGAAACATTTTAAAGTTGGAGGCCATGTCATGCTCCTTCAGACAGTTGAAGGGGCCAGACTGGTGGTCCCCCCTGTAACCACTGCTGTAAATGCATCCATGGCTGTCGTAAACATGTTTATGGCTGTCATAAATGCATCCATGGCTGCTGTAACTGCATTTACAGCTGCCATAAATTCATCTGTGGCCGCTTATGGCAGTGGCAGCACAAGCAAGTGTACGAGCCAGATGATTTGGCACTGTGGGCTGGATTCAGCCCACAGGCCATATGTTACCAACCCATGATTTAGAGAGAATCACCCCACTTTTTAAAAAACATCTGTCCCACTTCTTTTTTTGGCAAATCATTAGGGCTATAGTTTTTATAGCACAATATGGAGTGCTCATAACTTTCCCATCCTGGAACCCAGTGCAGATGGTTACTGCTCACCAAAATAGAGCTGTGTGCAGTGACAACCCTGTGATATATTTGGAAGGTTGAGGCAATGAAAGGAACAACCACACCCATTTCCTGTCTACTCTACTGTTTAATTTTTTTTTAAATGTTTTCTTACCAATGCAGTACGTAGAAGGTAGATGTACTGCTGTTTTGCTCTGTCACCTACTTTTTTAAAAAAGTTCCCACAACCAGTTGCATGATGGCTGTAGGAAGAGGCATGGAAAGGGGCAGAAAGAGAAGTGTCATTAATTGAAAGAGGGACAAATTGGAGCTTCATGAGATGTATGGACACATCTTCAAAGACCTGTCCAGATCCTTCTCAAGGGGGTGGGGGAAAACATCAATCAGGGATGAATGGAAGGATCACTCAGTGAGAGATAAAATGCATCACACAAGAGATAAGAACCTTGTAAGCCCAAACCAGACTTCTCCAACTTCCACCACCTGGATGAGCCCCTCAGAACTATTTCAACAATCACACGACTGAGAAGAAGACCATGTTTCTAAGTTTACAAAAACAGGTGCAGGACTGAGATCTGTAGCTTGGGGCTGGCAGCCCCCCCCCCCCAATGCTATTTTCATGTTGTATCTGCTTGATGCCCTGATGATGACCTTTTCTAAAACAAAAATCCATAACATAAAATAATTTCCAGGCACCAGCATCAGTCCAGGTTGTCCACTTGCATTGCACTTTGTGAATGTAGAATGAGAGGTACATGGACAAATCTTCCCCTTCTTCTGCTCTTTTCCTCTTTCGCCAGACCTTTGTCTTCTATTTGTTGCTAGGCAATGGCTGCACTTGTGTTCAGTTTCCCCTTCTCCAGCCACACAAGCAGGAAGGGAATAAAGTGTGTCAACAGAGGTGTGGTAACTATGGTGATGAGGCCTTTCAGGGAGGGAGAGAAATGTTCTCCCCGCTCCCCTCAAATTGATCTGTGTGCAAAGTTGCTGACCAGAGTTACAGAGTTTATGTTATCTTTTTAAAAATGAATTCCAGACATGTTTCCTTGTTTCTCTGTCGTAACAAACAGAACACTCATTACAGAATTAAAATATTATGTTCTCTCTCTCTCTCTCTCTCTCTCTCTCTCATATCTATAGGACAAACAGCTTCTTCTTTTTTGTGTCCTGATCAGACCCTGGAGTGCCAAAATGAAGCCACTTTCTTCACTTTGTTGTTGCCCAAACCTAAGTCTTCATTGGTGCATGTCTCTGGCAGCAATTGGAAGACCAGCAAATGGGCCGGACTCTGTGTCTTTCCATATTCAGACTGTATATTGTTGTCTGCCAGCAAGCAGCTCCCAGTTGAACATGTTGATCTTGCATTTAGGGACACAAACCCTCAGCCTATTCAGGGTCCTGCAGGTGACGTAGGGGAGATTGAGTTCTAAGGATATATCTACCTTTAATGATGTTCCTTACCCAGTGAGCTCCTTCTTCCATCTTCTAATTTGGTTTTTGTTTGTTCTTGACATAAAACTCTTCTTGGAGCTTAGCTGGTGGACTGGAGGTCATATCCATTCCTAGAGTGCCGAGGGTCATTCTCTTGCTTAGTACTCAGCAGCTTCTGCTACTTCTCTCCTGATCTTAGGTGAAGCAATACCAACAAGAGGGTATTTAAGTGCTGCTTAAAAGAGAGTGTCCAGTCAAGTATCACACCGAGGTATTTTGGTGTTGAACAGTGCTGTATTCAGTTCTCTTGCCACGTAACATTCAACTTATCCCTTGCCTCTTGGTTTCAAATGTGGAAAGCACATACAGTACAGTACTTGAGTTTTGCTTGAATTAGTCTTAAAATGGTTGATATTGTAATACTGTCCTAATTCTTCAAGTGCTCCAGTAAGTTTTCCAGCTACCTCATCAAAACTTGATCCTTAAACGACCATTGCTGTATCATCCGCATAGATGAGGTCTTTTGTATTGTCAGGAACTGGTTGATCATTTGTATATACAGTAGAACCCCGCATAAAGATAAAGCTCCATTCCACGGAGATCTTCATTATGCATTTTCCCCCATTATGCAGATCAAATGAATGATATCCCGCATAACAAAAAAGTCTATTATATGGGGTTTACGTTAAGCGGGGCATACCCCAGTTTATTTTATTGTGTTTTATCATATCATTTTAGATTTTTGTAATCTACCCAAAACCTTTTTTTACTAGAGGAAGTGCAGGTGGAAGACAAGGATCAGATCACGAAAGGGCAAATGTCCATAATCAAAGACTTCCCATTTCAGAATTCCTTATCTAATTGTTTGATATCAATTTGCACATACCTGCACTGGTATCACTGAGGAACATTAACTCTCACTTATCATGTTAATGATATATTTCTAACACTTTAAAGTCACAGCTTGAAAGTAAAGGCAACCTCACCCTGTGGAGTTGTTTGCAGCTGCTTTTCTCTGTGGGATGTCTGTGCAGAAAATGTGGATGTCAATATCACACGTAGGAGCAAAACATCTTCAGTATTTTGATTTCTGTGTCTGAGTTGTTCGTGAGGAATTAGTATATTTTAAAGTTGTAAACACATGCCAAACAAACAAGTTGTGTGTCTGAAATACAATGCTCCCAGCTGTCATAAACCCAAACTAGAAAAAATACTCTTCTTTTGCCCCCACTTTGGCCCAATTTTCAATGACATCAATAAATGTGTGCAGCTGCAGGGTGAATAGGGACATTGAAAAATTTAGCTGGTACGGGAGTGGTATTGGGTGGCACAATCATGCCTCAGCCAGTCGTGTCAACTTGTCTGGGAATTTTATTCAGAAGTCTTCTTACCCCTCCCCACCCCCACCCTCTGCAAATTCATACTGTACTAAGACTTGACATACTGAAGTTGAGACATGGAGAGTTAAATCAAGAGGTGTGTTTACACTTTGTCACCTTTGGTGATCAGAAAAAAGTTAAGAGTAGAAGGCTTCTTAATGGAATACATAATTATAAGATGATAGCCCCACTGGCATTTCATTCTCCGTGATTGTTTATGTCTTCAGACCTAAAACATCACAAAATAGGACAAGAGTCCCTGAACAGTTAGAAGCCCTTGGTGTTACATTTAAAAATTATTTCAGATGAGTTACCTGGACTTAGCAATTATCATAATTATACACTGTGGAGTAGAACATATAATGTCTTACAGATGACTGTGACCCAATACTCTTGAGCTGAGAGTGACAGGGCATCTTAAATATGTGTAAAATCAACCAAGCAATTCCACAATCCCACGAAAACAAGAGTTAATGAGTCATTATTACGGCCCACCAAACCTCATGTAGCCTTCTGTGAACAGAGCTATAAGTAGCCATTTTGGCATCTGGGGTAAGCAGCATTAACCCTGTCACTTTCTCCATAGTAAGGCATGGATTTGACACACACACACCTCAAGGAGATACTATAGTTTTCTCAAAAGAAAGGTTAAGTTTATTTTCAGGAGAGGGCAAAGGAAAGAGAATAAGGCCTGGAAATGTTGCCTTGGGTAGTTTCCCTAACATTCACTGGGTGATTCACCTGTAGATTTCAGTGCTGTCTAAATCTAGGGGCCTTGGGGCAAAATCACAATTGCTCCACCTTTGTCACAGCCCTGGTTATGGTAATATTACATTCTCCCATGCTGTCAAATCAGTCCTGTTTTCACTGCCTGCCTGTACCCACCGAGAAACAAGAGGGACTATCATCCACCAGACAAGTCCGCAGTCCATGAATGTTGGTCTTCATTTACCCTGTCTTGATGAGCCAAATGCTTCAGGTTTGCCCGGACAGCTTCTGGAACAGCCTCACTTATGGCTGTGTAAGTGTACAGGTCCATTTTGCACACCTGCTACAATCTTGTCAGCTTTGGTATACTCAGTGGCTTCAAAAACTGCAGCAGAAAGTAAAACTACAGTATGAGCATTCAGTTAATATTTTAACTACCTAGGCTTTCCCTGAAGAAACATACAAAATTGCATTTTGTCAGGTGAATTAATTGTCTTCCATAAAAACCACTGACCTCTCCCATTGCCTCAAAGCTAAAACCCCTAGAGTTGTCTGCAACAAGAAATGCGTACAGTTTTAACTTTATGGAGCAAAACTAATACATTTCATTCCAACTCTAAAATGACTATTTCAGTTGTTTCTCAAAATGTGTATTTCTTGCCACATGCCACCAAATAATAGAAATGTATAATAATAAAAATAATCTTAGAACTGCAGTGCTGGAAGGGACCCTATGGTCATGGAGGCACGGTTGGGAATCGAATTTCCATCAGATACCGAAGCCAGTGAGTTATCCAGCATTTAGATCAGCTCTGATTTTTCTTTGAAGCAGATGAGAATCCATTGCTTTCCCTGAGTCAGCAAAAATAATATATTTTCAGTCCCTCCCACCCCACCCCTTTCCCCGCCATGATTCTGGGGGATTGGATTTCAGCTTGAAGGAGAGATGCAAACTCATGCTGCGATGTTAAGACTAAAATGTAAGTTCCTCTCATGGGAGAAACGGCTGCCGCAGACTCCGCTCGTGAACATGAAAATTGAAGTTAACCCCTCTCCTGCCGGAGCACATGATCATATATCAGGAGCCATAAATCCTTACTATGTTATACCAAAAGCAGCAAATAATCCCATGCTGACGTAAAGACTAAAATGTTTATTCCTGGCAAGGGACACTAAATAAAAGGGGGATGAGAATAGAGGGAGGAAAATCTGCTATACATAATTATAATTAGTCCTGTAAAAGCACTTGCCACCGCAAACATGTCGGGCTTTAAGGCGCCATGGGGGCTACCACCTCCTGTGTCATATTTTATTCAGGCGATACCTTTAAGGTCTATCAGTAAACCTCCTTCTCTCTGCATTTTCTTTTCTTTTCAAAGACTCATGCCCTAGTCTATTTTCTTATTAGTCAGCCTTGGCAAGTTTGCTCTCTGTTCTCTTGTGCTGCAGTGGCTGCTCTGCAAAAGCCACAAGGAACCCATTCATGCCGCCTTGCTGAAGTGGAGGCTGCCTCTCACAGGGTTCATCTGTACTGTGTATTGTTACCCTGTCAGTACATTTAATTCAGTGCTGAAAAACCCACTAGCCTAGCGGTCCTGCTTATATATATATGTATATTAGCTCATGTACCTGTGATGTGTGCTTATTCTTTCCTGTTGAGAAGGGATGTTAGGATTTTACACACACACACACACACACACACACACACAGAGAGAGAGAGAGAGAGAGAGAATATATATATGAAGAGAGGTTCATTTTAAAAGGCAGAGAAAGAATAATAGCAAACAACAGCCTAGTGCCTTCAAAGTACATGCACTCAGCAAAAATGAAATCCTAACATCCCTTCACAACAGGAAAGAGTAAGCACACATCACAGGTACATGAGGTCAGGCACTCCCAGTGATGTGATGTAACAGGTTCTCACCAGTCCTCCAGAACCGGTAGTAACTTTTCCCAGCGTCCCAGAGAACCGGTAGCAACTTTTGGTGTGAACCACCTTTGGGGCTTCACTTTTCACTGGTTCCCCCACTGTGCATGCACGCCAAGCAGCAAAAGAAGAGTATTTTAATGTATATTTTATTTATTTATTTATTTATTTATTTAATTTATTTACTGGTTTGTGTTGTGGGTGGGTTGAGGTGTGTGTGTGTGTGTGTGTGTGTGTGTGTGTGTGTGTGTGTGTGTGTGTGTGTGTGTGCGCGCGCGCGCGCGCGTGCGTGCGCGCGTGCTTATTTTTATTTTATTATTATTATTTATTTTTTCAATGGCCCCACCCATGACATCATGACATCATGTTGTCATGACATCATGACATCACAGTGGGGTAGCAAAATTTTTGACATCGCACCATTGGGCACTCTCCATCTAAAAATTCATATTGTAGCATTTTGGAGCTAAAATTAAATGGTCTGAAAGGAATTCCTCTTAGGAACCAAATATTCTAGGATGTAGCTATGCTAAGACTGTAAGCCTTAACAAAAAGAAGTCATTCTGCCTTTATTTTTTGGAATGGTAGCCATGTTAGTCTGTGGTTCAGGCATATCAGAATAAAATAAGCAAAACAAAATAAAAATCACTGTAGCACTTTAAAGGCTAACTGCTATGTTTTTATTGTTCGCTTTCGTGGATCAAGACCACTTCTTCAGACAAGGAGTGAAACTTACAGGCATGGTTTTTATGCACCAAATTCACAGTGTTTTTGGTTTGCAGGTCAAAGATTGATCAGAGACCAGAATGGGCTTTCTCAGACCCTTTGAGACTGAAAGGGAGATATTTAGAGCTAATCTGAATAATCTATTGTTGCTGATGGCAGTGAGAAGCTGTATTGTTGTGCTTGCTTGTCTGTCATTTTGCTTGAACACACCCTTCTCCCTTTGACCCCTGAATTTGGTGCATAAAAAGCATGTCTGTAAGTTTCACTCCTTGTCTGAAGAAAATGGACTTGATCCACGAAAGCTAACAATAAAAATAAATCAGTTAGTCTTTAAAGTGTTACAGTGTTTTTTATTTTGTTTTGTTTATTTTATTTTATTCTGATATGCCTTTATTTTATCACAGATGAGACTAAAACAGTGCGTGGGCCGGTCACATGGTTCAGTGGGCCAGTCACATGGTTCCTTCCACCGGAAGCGGAAGTAAAACATATCTTGCAATCTGTTTTACAACAGGATGAAATAGATTTTAAGCTGCCATTTTCTCTGCTTAAACCAGGGGTGCCCAAACTATGGCCCTTGGGCCACATCTGGCCCCTGATTCCAATTAATCCAGCCCATGCTGCCCTCATCGTTCCCGGAAGTGGGGCATTTACTTCCACTTCCATACAAGCACGTTTTACTTCTGCGGCAAGGGCTGGATGAGTTGGCATCAAGAGCTGGATCTGGCCCACAGGCTGTAGTTTGGGCACCCCTGCCTTAGAATGATTAAGGTCATGGGAGAAGTGTATGGCATTCAGGATGCTTTAAACAGCTTATCTGGATGAGCAAATTTCAGAGCTCAGGGAGGACCTGTGATGACCACAAAAGCTGCTTATTGGGAATGTAAGGGACCAACAAATGACCTGGGCATGTGTGTGTGTCTTTTAGGGTGGACAGACAAATGAGGATTTGGAAGGCCTCTCTTACAACCTTCTTGGAGCCCCATTGGTTTTGTGTTCGTGAAGAAAGACAGCTTGTCAGAAAAGGCATCAAGTGCATTTGAAGCTCAATATACACAAAGCAGTTATCTGTCAACAAAGTAGGCAAGATAAAATAAATCTTACAAATGTGTAGACAAGGCATAGCTGGTGGCTACAGTCATGGTTTTAATAAGATCTATCTATCTATCTATCTATCTATCTATCTATCTATCTATCTATCTATCTATCTATCTATCTATCTATCTATCTATCTATCTATTTATTTAAATTTGTTTATTTAAATTTGTTTTATCGCCCTCCTTCCCGAAGGGACCCAGGGCGATTCCCAACACAACAGCATATTGACAACAATTTAAAACCAGTTCAGAAATTAAAAGTTTTCAAAGTTTTCAAAGAAGCTTAAAAACTTAGCATTAAAAACTAGGCATTATAGCTAGGCATTGTAGCTAGGATCAGTGGTGGGCTCAAAAAAAATTGTACTACCACACTGTGTGCATGGTATTGTTGGGTGTGGCCAGGGGGAAAGCCCTGTGTTGCACCGAAATTAGGACTTTTTTTTTGTTGTTGTTCAGTCGCACAGTCGATTCCGACCCTCTGCGACCCCATGGACTACTTTGTTTCAAAACCTGGTTATTACCTGATTTGTTTATAGTGTGTAGATTATGGGCCTGGTGGGATTTGATGTTTGTGTTATGGGGGCAGATCATTATATGTATCTGACTGCCCAGAGCAGCTGCTTGTCACTAAATATATAATATATAAATGTTATAAATAGATAAATAAAATAAAATACTATTCCAGAGAAGGTAGCTTCCACGGGAGTATACATTCCAGGCTCAGACTTCTGTTTTTCAAAATTACCTGCTGCTTATGAATAAATATAAAAAGGTGACTGACTGTGACATACTTCAAGAAAGAAGTCTTGGCATGGGAAAATAATGATAAGACTGAAGAAAATGTAATCTCTATTTATTGTTCAGTTTCTAGCTTGCCTGACACATAAAGATTCAGAGCCTGTGTGATGCAGATCAACAGTTACAGAAATAAATTGCCAAGTCTAATGGTTTCCATGGTGAAAGTCTTGCAGGCTGCCTAGAAAGAGCATTTATAGAAAGCTACCTTGTTGTAAAAATAAACACAGATGCATGTCTCCAAAAATTTATCTACAAATCAGTTAGAAGCGGCTGTTGTTCCCATTCAAAAGAGCTGCCATAGCAAGCGTTTCAAATGACAGAGCAGACCCATGCTGTCCTCTGCCCATCTGTCACTCATCTTTAAAGCTGGTGGGAAATGAGAACAAACAAGGGGTGTATCAAGAGTCATCCCTGACGGGTGATGCTACTTCTAAGACCTGCAGAAGACAATTGTTTTGCCTTTCCTTCAGAATATTGAAGAAGATAGAAGTCATGTTGGCTGCAGTGGTCAACAACCACAGCACCTAATTTCTCTGGTGAAACAGGTACTATAGGTTTATGTGGTGTTTATTGCCTGTTTGGCCAGACAAGATAGTAGGGCAAAATAAATGACCTTGTACAAAACATTTCTTTTCACACCACATTGAAACCCTCTTTAATATTTTGCCTTAATATGGCAAAGATCAGGCCAGAAGATTTATATAATTAACTACAAGCCTTCCCTTCCTAATAGCCTTTCTTCTATATTGCTGAGGCCAGAAAAAAATGAGCCACCTAAGTGACTAAACCTGATATCCTATAGTTGCTTACCTGGGAATAAGACCAATTAAACACTATGGGACTTATTTCTGAGCAAATATGCATAGGAAATCACTGTGGTACATTATGTGGTCATATTGGTTTTGTGACTATGAATCTACAAAAGCCCGTGCAGGAAAAGCTGGGGAAAAGGCTTCTGCTTTTTACCACAAAAATATATTGGTCTCAATCAGCTTTTACACCTTGGGCTGCAGTAGTTCAGTGATTAAGAAGCTCACCTTGTTATCTGGAAGGCTGGCAAGCCAGCAGTTCAAGACCTGGGTATTGCATAATGGAATGAGTTCTTGTCTCTGTCCCAGCTCCTGCCAACCTAACAGATCAAAAGCAAAAAAATTGCAAGTACTGTACAGTAGATGGGAAAAGATCTTGGGGACATGAAATAAACCTCATTCGGGCATCCTATGAGCGGAGTTTCTCCAGCAAAAATTCTTTCAACTCAGAATAATTTCTGACATGAAATTGTTATTATTACCTGGAGTGCCAAGGTTCACCATCACTGGCTTAGTTCTTACAAACAAGAACATGTGGTAAACCAGTGTATAGACAAGGAATGGATAATATGGGGCTTACTGAATGTAATTTCAATCATTCCTCATAAATGGATTGGATATCTAAGCCCTGGCAGGAGTTATAACTCAATATCATATGGAAGACCAGCCATTCCTCATTCTCAGTTAGACTATGGCAGTTCAGCTTGCAAGCGAGTGTTTGCACACAAAAATGCAATTACTTGGTAACACATAGTAATCAGCGTGAACATGTTATTGGCTCACTTCTCACAGTGGCCTGTGATGTAGTGTTCTAATGCCTGTTTCCGCCTTCTTCAGTCTCACACTACACTAGCGTAGGGAGAAGCAAATACGGTATGTCTAATATGAACTTCTTGTTTTCCTACTTTCTGGCTTGTGTTGTGAAGCATTCATTTGTATGTGGCTCTTGGCTCCTGTGGCAGAACTCAGAAACCTCTCAAACAGCATTGTCAGTTCTCTCACAAGGCTGGATGAAGTCTCTAGGAACTGCAATGCTTCCTCCTGTCACAAAGCAGAGAGGCAAATCTTAATGTGGGAGGTACCAGAGAAGGAAAAATGTGATTTTAGGGTGTCAGCTTTTACAACACCAACAAAGCAAGAAAGCATAACATATTTGTTTGGAAGAAGGGCAAAGAATATCTAAATTATTTCCACCACCACCACCTCTCTCTCTCTCACACACAAAGAAAGGTATTTGCTATTGGTAACATGTTTTGTAACTGAAATATTGTGAAATGGGATGCTACTCACAGACTTGAGTCTTTGAGAACCTTTTCATTAACAGAGATGAAGATGTCACCTGGAACCCATATCAGTCCTTAAAGCAGTATAAGCAATATGGAGACAAGTCCTGGCAGTGTGTGGACAGGTGCTAATAATGTAGTACCAGCAGCTATCATAGTTATCATGTGAGTTATTGGGCGTGTATTTGAGTTGATCCTGAAGAGAAAATTAGGATCATTTAGCCTTAAAAAAAAAACACTCTGGATCAGTGGTTCCCAATTAGTTTTTTCTACGTACCACTTCAAGAAAGACCTCAAACTTGCGTACCCCTTATTGCAGGAACGTTAAATAAAAAATGAAATCAGGTGTATTTTATATTTATTGTCATCAAAAGACATTCTAATGACAGAGAACACATGTTTCATTAATGTGACAAATGTGCACGTTGACAATGACGAGCAAATATGCAGGAACGGGGGCGCCCGCGATCGGGTGACGTGAGACACGGGAGGTGCGGGGAAAACCGCCGCGGCGGGAGAAAGCGCTTGATGCATATGATTGACTTACCTACTGATCGTTTAATTAAATTGAATAATTTTTTGGCAATTGTTATTGCATTATTGTTTTTAAAGGATTTAATATTTTAGTTAAGAGATTGCTGCGCGTACCCCTGGGGGTACGCATACCACTAATTGGGAACCACTGCTCTGGATGAAGATGGAAGCAGCCAGCACTGGTTTGATCATCCAGATCAACACTGCCACCTAGGACAGGTGACATTCTCTTTGCACTTTGGTTGGAGTAACAATTGTGAAAAGCACCTATACCTCAAAATATACCAGCATATCACTGTGCTCCTGGTGTATGAAAAACACATGTCTTTCTGATGACACAGGACTTTTTGCATCATTTGGAACTTTACCAATTGATTTTACTTGGAAAAATTATCTTCAGATTGCCCTCTGGCCATTGAGTTACAGGTTAGAAGTTCAGTACTCCAATGTAGTTTCTGGGAGAAGAACCCACTTGTGTAGTCTTGGACAGGCTACACCAGTGGTGGTGAACCTACGGCGCACATGCCAGAGGTGGCACTTAAAGCCATCTCTGTGGGCACCTGTACAGTAATCCCAGCACAGAGTTCACCCCGCCCCTCTGTCCAGCAGCCCAATAGGAGCACTTCCTTCCTCCCCCAGCACAGAGTTCACTCCGCCCCATGTTAGCAGCCCAAAGGGAGCATTTCCTTCCTCCCCTGTTGCTGTGTTGGCACTGTGCGATAAATAAGTGGGTTTTGGGTTGCAATTTGGGCACTCGGTCTCTAAAAGGTTTGCCATCACTGGGCTACATTGTCCAAGAGTGCCCCTAAAAGAAGGAAATGCTCAACCATTCCTGCCATACGACCTGTTTCACTAGAGGACTTAGTGCTGTAAATACTCACCACTGCAGCCAACGTTATTTCTATCTTCAGCAACATACTGAAAACCAGAGTTGTCCTAATTGGAATGGACTTGATATCACAATTAGAAAGGACTTCTAAACAAAATGGCATATTTTCAGAAGTGTTTCAAAGGCATGATTCCCTACTAAAGTATGCCCAAAGGTTCACAGTAACATATGGGGTGTTCTTTCCTCACAGAGATAATCAATAATGGTTGATTACATTTCCCAAGGGCTAGAAGTCACATGGTTGTTAATCCAGGCATTTGGGGCTTTAGATGATATAGCCTCACCACATGCTGAGATGTGCTTTGAAACAGAACTAATAAGGGTACACTCCTGTGTACATTTTTCTGGGAGAAAATCCCTCTAAACACAATAAGACTTACATCTTAATAGATATGCATTTTAACAAAAGGAGAGGTTGAGTGAGGTTGAGTGATAAAGACAAGACTAACAGTTTGCAGAGTGATCTACCTTTTGATTTCTATAAACTTTACATCATTTAAATAAATGTTTGGAGTGGTAGCCGTGTTAGTCTGTGTAAGCATATTAGTAAACTAGCAGCTCCCCGGGGGCTCAGTGGGTAAAAGCACTGTGCTTGGAGACCAAAAGCACAGGGTTTGATTCCCTGAGAGCTGTACAATAGGGGACATGAAAGGAGTCTCATTCAGGCATCCCCTGCAAAAAATCTTTTCAACCCAGAGTAATCTTTGACACAAAAACACGAACAGAGAATAAACAAAACAATAAGCAAAAAAAAAGACAAAATACGTTCTGGTACCCTAAAGACTAACCGCTGTATTTAAATGTGACCAAATCCACTTCATCAGACAGAGTGATTTTTTTAAAACTAGAAAGTAGATATTTAAAAGTACTTGCCCAACTTTCTCCAAATTTAGCACATATGGTCGTTATGTCGAATAAGGTCCTAATTCAAAAACTTGATCAAAAGTTATAACATTTTCTTTAATCTGACCCCTTCTATCAGAAATGTTTTGTGGAATGTTGTTTTGACCAGTCAACTCATGTAATCCTGTAATAAATCATTAGGTCTTGCTGGTAACAAGAGCAAATTTCCCATAATGCAGTGACTTTCCCTTATACCCTTTGCACAGAATTTGAACTAGAACATTTAGGACAAGGCTAGTATCTGTAGGACTTCAGTTATTGTTGGAGTATAATACAACACCCATTGGGCATAGTTATCATCACCAATGGAGGAGGATTATGAAATTTACAGTCCAAAAACATGTGGCAAGACACACTTACCTGCTTCCTGGTTACTGTCACCTTTGCAGTAATGAATAGTTTTCCTTTATTTGAGCCAGTTAACTATTCATTGTTTCTTCCCTCTGTAAATTTAAAAGAGCTAGAAAGGCAAAACTAATCCAGTGAAAAGTGTTTGGACAAAACTTGTTAAGCTTTAAGATTTTTTCTTTGTTTTAGAATGAAAGAAAGCGGCTACTGGGTTTCCCCCAAACAAAAACACATTAGATAAAAAGACTCAAGAACATTTTCATGATACTGTAGGCAGAGATGGGATGTTACCGGTTCAGACCAGTTCGCCTGAACTGGTAGCACCCCATCAGGAGGGGTCGTGGGGGGAAGGTAAAACCCCGGGCAACCGGTTCGGTCGCCTCTCCGGCCCTCTCCAAAAATGTTTTTCCGGGCAGCCAAAATGGCTGCCCCGAACTGTGCATGCGTCAAACTTCCGTTTGACGCATGTGCAATTCTATTTTTTAGTGCACATTCGTCAAATAGTGGTTTGACGCATGTGCACTAAAAACAAGAACTGTGCATGCGTCAAACAGAGGTTTGACACATGTGGAGACATTTTTAATTTTTTTAAAACAAAATTATTCGCTCCGCCCACAACATCATGACGTCATGACGTCGGCTACACCCACAACGTCGATGACGTCACGGTGGGGTAGCGAAGATTTTAACAACCCACCACTGACTGTACGTCATGGCTTTATTTCAAGAGACATAGATGTAGCCAAGAATTTATAATTTATCTTAAGGTACCAAACCATCCTAAAACTGCATAATTTTCTCTTTGATTTTGTATAAGGGCTAATTAGTAGAACTAAAGTGCCTTATCTGGCTTTTCACATCAAAAGTACAGATATATGTGGGGTGGGACCAAATCCTCTCACTAGAGAACCAAAACATTTGTTGACACACTTTTTCCAAATCCAACTGGTTTGCTCTTTTTTGTGTACTTAAATCTTGTAAGACATATAGCATAGCCTTTTAACCAACTGTTCCCCTGCCAATCAGAGATCTCTGAAAGCAGACTGGGTGTTCCAAACATTCAGCAAATAAACATATGCTTCTATATTGCAATACTATTTAGGAGCCAAAAGAACTATTTAGATACTCCCAGCATAAATGAAAAAACTTTGAGAAGAATGGCCCATGGGTAGTTTGTACTAATTATTTTAGGGGTTTGATGCATACATGTGCTTAGGCAGGTCACAAACCTGTATCTGAAAAAAAAAGAGTTGCCATAGGACTGGGAGTTGTAGTCATACTGGGGCCATTTATAACTTTACGTAATGGTTAGTAATATTTGCACTGCTTTGAAATGTAGTGATACCCAGTTAATGAGGGAAGAGGGGATTTTACCATGTGATCAATATATTTATAACTTATTACTGATTCAACATGATTGTTAGTTAATCCGGAACATTATTCATCCATTAACAACTCCCTAACAGAGTGGCTGAACAAGATACCACACCTATGTACACTGCTGGTCAATGCTATGACATATGGTTTATGTCATAAACCATCAAAGCAAAGAAAATTGGTTTGACAAAAAGCTTTTAAAAAAAAAAAACTTTGAAAAAAGGCAACATGAAGTCAGGCCTTAGCTGTGACATACTTAAGCAACAGTGTCAAAGGGAACACTGGCTGTTTTCCTCTGCTGGTAATAGGGAAAGTCCAAGAGAACGGAGTCCCTGTTCATCCCTTTAAGAAGGAGCTCCAAATTTAGTACAAGAGTTCCAGGGTCACTAGTCATTTAGGTACTGACACACACAGGTGAAGACTGAGCACTTTGTGGCCCTATTGTGCATTGAAGTGAAGTGGACACCTCAGGCAGCAAAAGCTTGGTGGCAGAGAAAGGAGTGGAAGAAGGACTGGAGAGCTGCATTATGTGTATCACGTGCTCTCTCCTGTCCCCCCTATGCTAATGTCCTCTCCCTTAAACTGGATCATCATTTGAATTACTTCTAGATGAGGTTTCTGAAGTGGTAGCTGTGTTAGTCTGTGTTTCAAGCATATCAGAGAGTAAACAAGACAAAGCAACAACAAAAGACAAAAAAACATTGTGGCACCTTAAAGACTAAGTCCTGTATTTAAATGTGAGCTTTCATGGATCAAGTTCAAGTCCACTTCGTCAAACATAAGACTGAGACCCCATGGCATCAATATATACACATCAGGTACAGAGGCACACAATGGTTGGGCAGCTTAACATCAAAGTAATATTGTAGCTTTTTACAACTGGCAATAATGAAAAATCCCCGGTTGTTATATCTATTGACAATTATTTGAGTGACCCAGGCAACTCTATGCACAAAAAAGTTAATGGAAATAAATCAGACATCAAGAATGGCAATACAGGTACATAGAAAGCTGTTTCAAACCTTTTAAATCTTGCTGGACATTCTGCAAAGGACTTGAAAGTTGCCATTCTAGAACAGAGGAATTACAAGACTAGAACCCAGAGAAAGACAGCAACAATTAAGTACATGCATATGCTGGACACATATTTCAGGGGTCTTAATATTAGTCAAGGTTTCTGGGACATTATCAAATTTGATGCACCACAACTAACAGGTTGTTATATGCTGCGATTTGGTCACTCAAACCATTGTCAATAGATTCTAACTCATTGACAAATCTGTAATGCCACAATGTTTGTTTTGCATCCATCCATGGGAGATGCATCCGCTTGCGAGAGAAATTTATTTTGCAACCATTTGCAACTCAACAGGGCCAAGCTTCACAGCAATTTTGAATAACTAACAGGGATTTTCCATTATTGCCAGTTGTAAAAAGCTACAATGTTACTTTTCTGTTAGGCTGGCCAATTATTGTGTGCCTCTGTACCTGATGTGTATAAACTGATGCCATGAGGTCTCACTCTTATGTTTTATAAAGTGGACATGATCCACGAAAGCTCACATTTAAATACAGGAGTTAGTCTTTAAGGTGCCACAACATTTGTTTTGTTTTGCTCTGTTTACTCTCTGATATTCTATATGAGGGATGCTGTGGTGGGTCCTTCTTGCCAGCCACCTCCAGTGGCAGAATGGTTTGGGATGACTTTGCAAGAAGCCCAACTGGAATCCACCATTATCAGGAAACGTTTTGATGTTCAAGAAACTCGAGTATTTCCGAATTCTGCCATCAGGCAATGCTTAATTTCTGGAAATGCCTGGATGCACTACAAAGCTAAATGTGTTTTGGAGAAATATGCAGGCAGCTAAGAAAAGAATATGCCCTGGGCCTCTCAGAGAAATCTGGGGTCCACTAGGGAAAGATGTTTCTTTCATCTGATTTAGCAAAACTCTTCTTATGTTCTCTCATAATCAGTCTGGGTCAGAATCTTCCTCATATATCCCAGAGATCACCAAACTGGGTTGATTTTTCTGAGAAGAGGGGCTGCTGGTGCAACGGTAACTTTTTAGTTACTTTGTCCTGAAAGTAAGTAGCCTTATTAATGCTGCCACATGTTCTTTTCTACTTCCATGTGCTTGCAATATGGTCTCTTTTAGATATCTGAGACAACAGCCAATGATTGAAAAAAGACTGTGTTGTATACAAAACCACTGCTATCCAGCTGTTTATAGTCTTAAACAGTTTTTTAAATAACTATTTTTCAGCCATGGAAAGGACATCCCAATACTAATGGTAGCAACTACTTTTGTGAGCTTTGAAACTACAACTATACACCATGATGTTAGTCTTGTTTGAGGACTCAGCTACCCCTGGGAGTTTCTACTGGTGAAATCATGACTGTCATTCGCACACACAAATGTTGTTTAATTAACTCAGAAACAGTGATGGGATGTAGCAGGTTTGCACCAGTTTGCCAGAACCGGTAGTAACATTTCCCAGCGTCCTGGAGAACCGGTAGCAGCTTTTGGGGAGAACCACTTTCAGGGCTTACCTTTTCACTGGTTCCCCCGCTGCACATGTGCACCAAGCACTTGGTGTGCATACACGCCTACAGTGTTTGGCACATATGCATGGCCTCTTTGCTGTCCTCCCAAGCGGGGAGGAGGAAGAGAAGCTGCTAGCCTGAAGGTCCCTATAACCTGCTCCCCAGGGTAAGTGACTCACCTTTGGAAGTGGCGTGTCTGTGTGTATTTTAATGTGTATTTAATACCTTTACCTATATTGACGTAGTACCACAGTTCCTAAAAAGGCCTGGTGGCCTGGCTTGGGGTTTTTAAGCAAAGTCTTCGAGTTACCTCATCAATAAGCTACACCTGTGCTATTCCAATTGCTGTTCCAATTGGAGAACCCTTAAGGAGGTACAGCTGTTTTACATTTACATTAAGGCATATTATCCTAGAGAACTGGTTAGGCAAAGACTTAGTAACTAACTTCTTTAACTGTTGAAAAGTTGAAAAGTGCCAAAATGAAGCCAACTTGTGGTGAGTTCATTCTGTAGTTCCTTCCATCTGACCTAGTGTGAGAAAGATTAGCCAGAATAACCTTTAAGCTCTGGTTTAAAAACTCTGGTTGATTTGTGTTTATGGGTTTGTGTTGTGGGTGGGTGGGTTGAGGGGTGTGTGTGTGCTTATTTTTATTTTATTCTATTTCTTTGGCCCCACCTACAACATCATGATGTCATGATGTTGGCTCCACCCATGACACCATGTTAGCTCTGCCCACACTGTGATGACATCACAGTAGGGTAGTAAAAATTTTGACATCCCACCACTGCTCAGAAAGTAGTGTTTCAAAAATCCACACTGCATTCTTTATCATCCTCTTCCACATCCTCTTTCTTTACATCTCCCCCTATGATTTCAATTTCTTCCCTTTATAAAAATGCTGGCGACTGATACAGTGCTGAAACCAACAGCTTCTCAGAAACAGGGTGATGCCAATTACAAGCTTTCATTTCTCCTTGGGTTCTCCCTGAACCTTTCTCTTCCCCCCTTCCTCCTCCTGTAACTAGTTCCGTCTCCATTGCTACATCTGGTAAAGGGAGAGAAAATAAGAGGCTGACAGCCAGCATGTTACACCAGTCACCAACCTCTGGGACCATGGGAGGCCCTGAACTCCTGTCATTCATCTTTTCTGCATTTCCACATGCAAAGCGGCACTCCAATCTGCTGGTTTTGTTATCTCTCATTCTCCAAGGGCTTGTCAATAGGGAGAGAAGGTGGAGCTGGTAAGGTGATCAGTCCTTCACAATTATCCCCACCAATACATTACCCTGGGATTTAGAAATACAGTCTTACTTTACAGGTAGCGGTGGTGATGGCAGTGATAGGAGGCAAAGTGCAGCCTACAAGACCTGCCATTCCAACAGGTTCCAGGGAGTTTAGCAAGGCAAGAATGCAGCACTTGTGAGATGTAGCGCTAGATTACACAGAATCATTAAAAAATAGAAATATATCTCTTCTGAAGACAGATCTGAAGTACTGATTAGAAGGGGGTTATTCCCAGTGTACTGCAATGTCCCATCACACTCCACTGAAGATATCACTGGCAACATCACTTAAGACATCCCCCACCTCTGTCTCCTTTGAACTGAAATAAGCAATCACACATGACAGAAAGCATGAGTGCAATTGCTTGGGGGGGGGGGGGATGACTAGTCTTGCTGGCTGAAAAAATGCCACAGATTCCATGAAAAAAGTCCAGGTTTCAGCACAATTTGCCATACATTATATAGTTGATGGAAAACATTTCAATTTTAACTGTGACAACTCCAGCACAAACAGCAAGACACATCACAGTACTGTATAGTTAAGCCTGACCAAAAGAACTATGAAACGTATGCCTGTTTGGGGTCCTGTTATTAAGCCTGCAACAAGCTTTGAATCCAAGGATTTTATTGTGCACCATAATGAATACAAAACAGTGAATTACACTAGACCCATCCAGCCTCTCTTTGCCTTATATCCAAAGTGACACTGAACTTCTAACACAGTTGCCATAGTATCTAATTTGTCCTAATTTTTGCTGCATGCTCACAGATACTAATTTGTTTCTTTATTGATTTCCAATATCTGTTAAGAAACAGCAAAGGAAGCCCTAGAGTTCATGCTATCATGTGCTTAGCACCCAGTTGTGCCATTGTATGCCTCTTGTTTTCTACTACAGCCACATCTCATCCCTCACCACACTCTGAATTTCATACAGTTTGCATGACGGGTTGTGAGAAGATGCTTCTGCAAGAACAAATGTTTCCAGAGAAAAGGTAATGAAAAACTGTGCTGTTGTACTATTCTGAAAAATGGACGTCTCAGTCTCAGTTTCAGTCTCTGTGTGTGTGTGTTCATATGTAATGGCAAACAACAACACACTCTACGAATTTGGAGAGACCCAGAATCTAGATCATATACTGGTCTGGTGATCACTACCAAAAACATATACAGATGAAGATTTAATTTTGGCCAATGACAAATACAAGAAAGTGGCTTCATTTTGGCAGTCAAAAGTTTGAGCTGGACATGAAAGGGGGGGAAATGTAATGGGAGGCTGCTATGGAACAAAACACAAATAACTGCCACATTTCTCATGTGCACAACTTCGTGTGATTCACCAGTTACGGCCATTCCTAGACCAGGACTCCTTGCTCATGGTCACACATGCCTTAGTCACCTCCAGACTTGATTATTGTAATGCGCTCTACATGAGGCTGCCCTTGGTGACCATTCGGAGGCTACAGCTGGTCCAGAATGTGGCTGCACAAGTAGTGTTAGGATGCAGGCGTTATGCCTGTGCCTCATCGCTGCTGAGGGAGCTGCACTGGCTTCCAGTTTGCCTCTGGGTGCAATTCAAGGTGCTGGTTATTACCTTTAAAGCCCAACATGGTAGTGGACCAGGATACTTAAGAGACTGCATCGTCCCAAGGACATCTGTCAGTCCCACCAGAGTGGACCGGAGAGGCTCTCTGGTTGTGCCATCGGCCAGAGAGGCGCATTTCTCTGGCACTAGAAGAAGGGCCTTCTCAGTGTCTGCTCCGGCCCTATGGAACCTCCTCCCAATAGAACTATGCCTGCAGACGGAGCTGCTGTCCTTCAGGAAAGGAGTGAAAACCTGGCTGGCAGGTCAGGTCTGGGGAATGGATGGATCAATTTCCCCAGCCGGCTGGATGGTTTGACCCCCAGTGCCTCCTAACTACAACGCCTAGTTTTTAATGTTAAGTTTTTAAGCTTCTTTTAAAACTTTTAAAACTTTTAATTTTTGAACTGGTTTTAAATTGTATGCTGATGTGTTGTGAATCGCCCTGGGTCCCATCAGGAAGGAGGGTGATATAAATTTAAATAAATAAATAAATAAATAAATAAATAAATAAATAAATGTCCATCCTGCATATGGAATTGTTCCATAGGCTACAAGAAAAGCGTAGCACCAGTAAATTATTTTTAAAAGAAGCAACATATCTCCTTCTTCTGCCATATCAGAATCCGAATATAGATAATCATCATGGCGATCAGCCATGAAGACTGTCCTGAGAATATAATGCAGTGGCTTTTCATCTGCCTTCCACATTGCAGTGTGATACCTGTACCACTGATCCAGTTCTGCAAGTCATTTTCTAGTCCTGAGCCCTTTTGGCACCCAAAGTCCTCATCAGCCCCAGGCCGGTATTGATGAAGCTGCTGCTCTCCATCAAGATGGATTCAAGTGGGATCTGTTCTGGGTCTAGGCTACCTGAAGAACTGTATCTTACCATGGAAGTCAGTCCAATTTTTGTTCAGTCACACAGTTGAATTTAACGCTTTGTGACCCCATGGACCTCTGCATGCCAGACTCCTCTGTCATCTGCCATCCTCCATAGTCCACCCAGATCTTATGCCCACTGCATCAATGGTGCCATCTAGCCATCTTATCCTCTTCCACCTCTTCCCCTTTTGCCTTTGATCTTTCCCAGCATCAGGGCATTCTCCAGTGAGCCCTCTCTTCTCATTTGGTGTCCAATATAGCAGTCCATACTTTCTTATTAATAAGTATGGGAAGTCAGTCCATACTATCTTATTAACAACCATTCAAGGGCCTTGTCTTAGGGCAGAAGTAGTGAACCTTTTGCATTCCAAACTAGAAAGGTCACTGAAGGGGCAAAGTGACTTTGAGATGCAGGGGAAACACATGAAAACATCCAATGCTAGCTGGGGTTCTAGCATTCTAAGATTTAATTAGAATTTTTTGAAGCCATAATTTCCATAGTTAATGAGATATATTTTTGCTTACTCAGTCTCCATCTCTTCCTCTCACTGCAGTTTATTGGGAATATTCTTTTTAAAGTTTTCTTTTTGAGTTTCTGCTACATTTAAGGATTAATACTGAACCAGACAGAGTTTTGGGAGATACATCTTTCATCATTTGGGGAAAGTGCAGTGGATTTCAGAAGTTCCATCTACATCTTCTGATCTCACTAAGAGCCTGCTTTTACTTTACAGAATTGGCTGGGAAAAGAAATCTCAGTAAGTCGGCTCTTCAAAACGGCAGAGTTGCAAAGGTACATTGAGAGGACTTATCTGCACAACTGCCTTTTTTCCCACACAGCTAAAAACTGGCATGGTAAATCTGGAAAGTCCACTAGCAATGGAGTCAGAGCCTATAGTAGTTCCCAACAATTTTCTTTTGCAATTCCCCACCTAAGCATCTCTAAAAGCCTGATCCCTCCCTGGTGACAGAATTCTTATAATTCAAAAAAAAAATAAATAAACTCCTATTCATGTGGAGGAAGCCTAAAAGTTCATTAACTTGGTCTCATTCTCAAATTGTCCCCCTGTGGGGTGTGTGACCCACGTTGGGAACCATGGCTATAGAGTCAAAGAGCAACATGTTTTGATTAGGAGAGATGATAGTGATCAATAACCATGTTAGCTCACAACCCACAGTGGGCTCCCTGTAAGACTTCTTTGTTTCCCCTGAGCTTAGTTGCAATCCTCACAACAAATGGAAGGAGGAAAACAGATTTTCCCAGCAACAATATTTTTTTCAAAGCTGCCCCAGCTGTAATACAAAGTCTTGTGAGGTTGATTGGTCTTGTTTGCTCTGTGGAAAACTATTAGCTTTAGAAAATATTAATGGCTGGTGGAGAGGAAATCTCTTAGGCATGATTTATTGCTGCAGATCAACCTGAGTTTTCTGAGTTCTTTTTGTAGCTGTGGGGACTATCATCATGAATGCTTGCTTGCCAGCATTTACCAGCACAGCACTGGCCAGGTGGCATTGCAGAAGCAGGTGAACTAAAGGCTAGAATGGGTCAAAGTCGGAGTCAGGACTCTCTTTGGTCATTGTCATTTGAAGATGAGATATCAGGTCATCAATCCTGTTGCACATTTGAAATGAATCTATAGTTCTACTTTTTAAAGAATGAACAAGACATTAGATGTGTTTTCAATTTTGTAGGTGCAAAGATCAATGCCAATCAATGCCAGTCAGGCAGTGGTTAACTAACTTGACAACCCTGAGGACTAACGGCCTTGGGTGGTGAAGTCCATAGGGAAGGGTGATGGTCCCCAAGTGGATTAAATCCCACTTGAATCCATTTTGATGGAGGGCAGCAACTTCATCAATACTGGCCTGGGCCCAATGAGGACTTTGAGTGCCAAAAGAGCTCAGGACCAGAAAGTGACTCGCAGAATTGGATCATTAGTAAGGGTGTCATGCTGCTATATGGAAGGCAAATGGAAGGCCACTGTGTTGTATTGCTCCCAGGGAAATCTTCATGGCTGATAACCACGACGATCGCCAATATTTGGAATCAGATACAGCACTCAAAGAAGGACAAAGGTGCAAAGGGGGAGTGGTGAGAACTCAGAAAGAATTGCCAATGTAGTAGGAAGATCCAGCTGCCAACCCAGTCTTCTTTCAAGTGACAGGATGTAGGAGAGCAAGGAATCGTCTGATCCTTTATACCAGGCCAGAGTGTATCATAGGGACAGCCCTGTTCAGCACAGAACAGCAGCTCATACTTCAATGTCCCTTTTGCAGTGAGGCTGTCTTTTTCCTGGGGTCTCAGCTCCTGCTGAAAATGTCACCTTGGGACCGGGTACCATTTCATGGGAGAAAAGCAATGGGATATAAATGCACCATTGTTGTTGTTGTTGTTGTTGTCATCACCCAAAATGTCAAAAGTCTTTTTGAAATAAACAAGAATGGATAGAGATCACCTCTTTTTCTTATTTCACTCTCTTTTTCCTTTACTTTCTTCCTTCTTCTTTTTTTTTTCTTGTAGTAATGGATGACCATCCCATTATTTCATAACTTTGAGCCACCACACTGGGCTGTCAGTGAGCATGACAGCTTATACAATAAGAAAAACAAAGTCTGCATGATGTTTGGGCATCAGAAACAAATATGAAACACTATCCTGTCACTGTTCCTTGTGGAGTGAGATCTGAGTGCCCTGTAAGCTTGCAGTTCTGACAATTATCCCTGGACTGTCTCCACTTTGTAAGGGTGATATTTTCTTTTGGGACAACAGAGATGTCCATCACAAGAAGTATCAGCTTTCCCACGCCATTCCCCTCCCTGCCACATTTGTACAGTGGTGGGATGTCAAAATTTTTACTACCCCATCGTGACATCATCACAGTGTGGGTGGAGCTAACATCATGACATCGTGGGTGGAGCCAAAATCATGATGTCATGACATTGTGGGTGGGGCCAAAGGATAAAAATTAAATAAGTAAAAAAATAAAAATAAGCACACACACACACTTGTCCTTCCTACATAGCACTTCCTGGTGTGGTAGAGGCAGTGGGGTGTGTGTGCATGAAATGGCGCTGCAGGCTTCATCCAGCCCACAGGCCGCAGGTTGAGAATCCTGTTCTAAACCTATCTGTCAAAAAGCACAATACCTGTATTCTTTCTTTGTGCTAGCAAATGCTTTATCGTGTAGTTTTCTTTTTTCTTTTTTTTTACCAAGTTTTGACTCAATATTTGAGGGAATTTCAGAAGATAATGTACATAATTTAATGTAATATCAGGTTCTAAAATGCTCATAATAACAGATTTTGTGGAGAGAGGTTTTGTGTGACACATTCAGATTTTAATACAAAGATCTGGACTTCGTGAAATGTCAGAAATGAACAGTGTTTTCTAAATAGTTTGGATTATAGAGTCATGCAGTTTTAAAGTTAAGGCATGCACAGTTCTGCTAGGAAATATAGCATCTGCCAGCCACTGCTTCCTAGCTTTTTTTGGTCTGTGCTCTTGTGGAAAAATGTTACAGGAAACAAGTTTTTGCCTGGTGGCCATGCTTTAGAAGCAAAAGAGGAGGAAAAAACCCCAATGGCATGGTGGTTAAACCTCTGTTCTGCAGCTTAAACTGCTGACATTGTGAGTTTGCAAGGTTGACTCAGTCATCCATCCTTCCGAAGTTGGTAAAATGAGTACCTAAGCATGTTTGGGGCTAAATGCTAATTACCTCGTGAACAGCCAGAAAACACACTAAGTGCTATGGGGTGTTATACACGTGTAATTGCTCTTGCTACATTGCTCAGTATTCAGTGTTATCACCTTCCTTCAATGCTGGCACGTACATCCTTGCGTCATGCTGGCAGACATAATTTTTCTTCCTATTTGACCTTACCATAACTTTGAAACACATTAGACTGAAAGGGTGATTTGCCCCAAGCTACTCAGTTTCATTTCACATGCTGTGCAGGGTTGTTGATTTAGATTTTTCTGGTCGAAGCCTAAAACACATGGCACACTGTAAGGTGGAGGACCACTGATATGAAACACTATTGCCAAGCCAGTCCTGATCATATTAACTACAGGACAGACGTTTATAAGCCTATGATACCTCTGTGCGATCTTGGTTGAGATGCCCTAAAAGCCTGCATACTTTCAGGACTCTTCCAGAAAGGGCAACTGTCCCTGCCTTCCTTTTATGTTTTCCACCAAGCATGGACCTTAACAGGATACCTCATGTCATCTAGACAACATTCCCCCTTTGATGGTACATACAGGTATGAACAGGGGATTTGTATAGATTTCTACACATTTTTATCCTTCCCCAACTCTTTAAAATATTTTGTGCTCCTTTGTTGTGTTGCCCTCCCCATCTGAAGGCTTCCTTCCCACCCACCCCGTTCTCCCTTTTCAAAATACCCTGGACACCTGCATCCAGAAGCAGGAAAGGAGATGGCGATTGCTCTGTGTCCCTTCCAAAGGCAGAACAGCAGTTCAGCAGTAGATCTACCACTGCCAAGACACAACTCTTGGTAAATGTCTGTAAATGCTTGGGTGGTGTTGGGGTGCGGGTGTTATGCCCGTGCCTCACCACTGCTTCAGGAGCTGCACTGGTTGCCAGTGTGCAATTCAAGGTGCTGGTAATTACCTTTAAAGCCCTACATGGTAGTGGGCCAGGATACTTAAGAGATCGCGTCACCCCAAGAAGATCTGTCTGTCCCAACAGAGCGGACAGGAGAGGCTCTCTAGTTGTTCCATTTGCTAGAGAGGTGTGTCTCTCTAGCACCAGAAATAGGGGCTTCTCAGTGTCTGCTCCGGCCCTATGGAACTTCCTGCCAATTGAGCTGCGTCTCCAGGCAGAGTTGCTGTCCTTCAGGAAAGTGTTAAAGACATGGCTGGCAGGGTAGGTGTGGGGCACCAGCGATGTGGTAACCCCAGCCTGCTGGCTAATTTAGTAGAACTCTCTCTTTTTTTATTCTTTTAATATATATTTTAAACTTTTGTCAGTAGTTTTTAATGGGTTTTTAATTGTTTTTAAACTGAGATTGGTTTTATTTTCTGTGAGCTGTCCAGAGTCTTCGGAGTTGGGCAGTAATACAAGTTAGAAAATAAATAAATAAATCCTAGGAATGTCTGACATAAAGGAAAGTGATAAAAAAAAGGCACAAAAGGTTCCATCCTGAAGATCCTTGAACCAAGCAGATGCATTTGGGTATCTTTGTGATGCTGCAAGATTTAGTCAAGGGGACAGAACTTCTCCATAACATTAGGTTGCCACCAGAGATGACTTCTGCTTATCACTTTACACGAGATAGATACCGTATATACTCAATTATAAGCCATCCTGAAAATAAGCCGAGGTACCTAATTTTGACCTGAAAATCCAGGAAAATAGATTGACCCGAGTATAAGCTGAGGGTGGGAAATGCAACAGCTGCTAGTGAGTTTCAATAATCAAAATACATGAAAATATGGTAAAATTAATTAAATTGTTAGCACATCTCAATCTGACATGGTCTTGGGACCCTTGTGGTCATTTACCTGAGTATAAGCCGAGTTCCCTTTTTGGGGCTAAAAAACTCAGCTTATACTCGAGTATATACAGTACTGTAGATGTTTATTAACTGGTCAGTCTTATGACCTTATCAATAAAATCAGATAAAATTTAAATTAAACAAATACAATGCAATGCAATGCATATACTGGCTCCAAAAAAGAATATAAACAGAAAAATGCAGTGATAGAATTCCTACAATACATATATGGTGATTCAACTGATCCAGGTACATGAATCCCCCTTACAGGATACCCCAGTTTGTTCAATAGATTGGGGTCATATAATTGCTGCCTTTTATTTTTGATAAACTTAGCATTCTTTACTCAAGAATGGTGCTACATAAGAATATGTACCTTATATAATAAAAGAAATCATGCCCATGCCACCTTCCTCTTCACGTTTAGTGTCTTGGCAAAACTATCCTTTATGGAGCAAAAGTGAGTGGCTTACAATAGCTCTTGTTCTACGCAATTGAATGCACTCAGGAATTGAAGGCACTTTGAGATTGGAAAATATTGCTTTCATAAAAAGCAATACTCGCGGGCGAGCGGTCCCTAGAGGATAAGAAAAATGTGCAAGTGTTTTTGGATACTTATCCTTTACCATCACCTCCCCCAGCTTAGTGCTTTGTCATAGACTGAGCAGGCTTTTGGCTGCAAACCCTAAGTAATTTATGGATGAACCTCCATGCCTTAGGCCATTACATAACTTCTTTTAGCCCTGGATGTTTCTTACAGCAATTGCACTTCAGTCTTGTTTGTTCACCAGTAATTTTTAGAAACAGAACGAACAGAATAGTTCTAGTGGAACAGGTCCATTGAGATCCTGACATTGAGGGAGAAAACCAGACTAGAGTTTAAGCATTCCAGACTAGATAGGCAGGCCTCAAGGGTACAGCATAGGGAAATTGAGAGGATATAGAGAGGCTCTATTTCCACCTACATTGATGGAAACTCCAAACCATTTCTTTTTGTCTCAAGTATTTAACATTTTGATAATTACATTTAGTCTGCCTTTGAACCAGGCTAAGCCTTTTCAACCCAAACAGTGGCACCTTTTGGCCACAACCTCCTCTGGAGACTTTGTGAAAGTCTTGCTTAGCCTTGAATAATTGAACTGCTGAGCAGTGAGGGGTAGATCTGGCACTTCCCAATCTAGGCATGAGAGAAGCACATGTCTATCATGCTGCCCTATTTCTTTCTCTCTTTTTCAGTTCCTGCCCTGCTGAAATTAAATAGGCAAAGGTTATGTTTGTTGGGAGAGAAAACTGACAGGGAATGTCCTTCTTTTACACACACCTCCCTTTTTCTATTTGGCTGGTCCTCCTGTTAGAGACAAAAAAAAGCAGGGCTACTACAGAGAGGCTGGCAAGCCAGGGATAAAGCACTGACACAAAATGAATTGGCTGCCTGGTAGCAAACCACATTATCTCAGTTTTGAATTCCCATCAAAACTGTCAAAGCCTTGATAGTGCGGTTAGAGCAGGGGTTCCCAACATTTTCCCACCATGGGCCAGACCCGCCCCGACACTCAGCTGTGGGGGCTGGAGGTGTGGTTGCTCCCACTGTTTATGTGTTTGTTGGTGGTGGCGGCAATTGGACTGATTTTTTGTGGCTTCTTGCACAGCCTCCACCACTTCTCATGGCAGCAGGAGGCTTTCTGGAGCATTTTCACTCCATTTGGGGATTATTTCTTTTTGCCGCTCCTTTGCTGCATTTCAGCTGCTAGAATGTGGCAGTTGTGGACTTCCTGGAACCCAGGTGTTGATGTAAGCTCTGCCTGGCACCGGGAGTCCCCAACCAATGCGGTATAGCTGCTAAAACACAGTGCAGCAGAAGCAAAAAATAAATAAATCCCATAATGGGGTGAAAATACTCAGTAAAGCCTCATGCCACCCCGGGAAGTGGCGGAGGTTGTTCAAGAAGCCACAAAAATGGTGTGATTGCTGGCGCCGCTGCCACAGCCACTGCCACAGTAAGTGATGTATTGGGACCTCTGGTGGTGGTGGGAGCTTCTTGAGGTGCTGGAGTGGCCACTGTGGGCCAAATTAATGAGCTCCATGGGCCGGATTAGGCCTATGGGCCATAGGTTGGGAACCTATGGGTTAGAGTGACCCATGAAATAAAATCAGTGATGCAATGTTGCTGGTTCCAACCGGTTCCCCAGAACTGGTAGGAACAATCCCGGAGGGTTCTCCAGGAGGGTAGTCCATTTTTGGAGGCGTCCGGTTCCAATGCCTCACCGAAAGAATTTTTTTTTAAAAAAAAAAATGGAGCCAAAATGGCTCCAATTTAGTACGCATACACAGAAATCAATCTGATGCATGTGTGCTGCAATTGTGAGTCACGCATGCGCACTAAGAGGCGCACTAAGAGGCAGCCGCCACTTCCACCCCAGAACCTTGGAGACAGGGCTCGCAAGCCGGGAGGAGGCTAATGGCAGACGGAACTAGGTGCACAGGAGGAACTGTCCCCCTTTCCCACCCAGCATCCTAGGACGATTAGCACGGCTGCAGAGGTTCCCTGTGGCTGTGTTCGATCGTGCAACCGGCCTTCGGAGGAGGAGGCCCCAGTTGGGGGCAGCATGCCTTGCCTGGTGGCCATGGGCCATGGGGGCTCGTTGGCCCCAAGGGTAGGTAAGTGAGGGTTTTGTATTTGGGGTGGGTGGGTGGTTTATTTGTGTTTTGGGTGGGTGGGTGTATTTTTATTTAATTTTTATTTTATTTCTTTATTTATTTTATTTATTTAAGTTATTTATGGGTTTGTGTTGTGGTTGTTTGGTTGGGTGGGTGGGTTGAGGTGTGTGTGTTTGTGTGTGTGTTTATTTTATTTTAATTTTATTTATTTATTTTTTTAAAAAAATATTTTTATATTTGGCCCTGCCCACAACGTCATGACGTTGGCTCCACCCACGACGTCATGATATCATGACGTCAGCTCCGCCCCCGCTGTGATGACATCACGGTGGGGTAGAAATTTTTTTGACATCCCATCACTGGATAAAATGGTAACATCCTTTGCTCACAAAGAATACATTTTGGAAAGGAAGGATGATAAACATATGGAGCTGATGCTTTTAAGTGTCATTGCAATGTAATGGACAAAATGCTGGAACCCTCCTGCTTCCCAGAGGCAGAGACTTTGTAATGGACAGAGGAGCATTCACACATAATTCCCTCATCCTCATGCTTCTGCACAAGAATAATCCCATAAGAGCCTATATATTTTATAACTCAGTTGCATTTTTAACACAGCACGAGTAATTGCAGTTCTGCTGATGACAGCCCCACAGACCCAACAGTGAATATCATGATTTGCCATAGTTAAAAAAAATAATCCAAAGGTAAACCATCTGCTGTAGTAACAACATTTAAGCATTTGCACACTGTATTTGCTGTCTTCTACTTATATCTTGCGATTGTTTTACAACAGCTTGGTGAGAAGACCATCTTTATTTACATTCTGCTTTCATGAAGTCATACCAAAATGTTTACATATTTTTTAAAAATGAGACAGGGTTTACAGCTTCTTCTCATATAGGTCTGTCCTGGGTATATTTACTGAAATCAGCAAAAATTACTTGTAATGGATCCATTACTCCCGAGTAGATTCTTGGGCCTACAAGTAAGTGTGGCCATACCGGAATTGACACTCTCCAGCTAAGCAATCCAGAATTTTAGCTGGCATTCTCACATGTCCTGACCTTAGCTGAGAGCAAAATAAACAATTCCAGTCATCTTAATGTCTCTGAAAGATATATTGTAGCAAAACCAGTTACAGATTTCTTAGTTTCAGGAAGTAAAACAATTCTAGGCAAATAAAACATTATCAGTTCAGATAGCACATTGAAAACAATGAAAACCTGACTAAGTGTGGAAGCCCTCTAGTATAGAAGACTAAATGATTACTGAGTTCAAAACACCTCCATAGACTTACACAGCATGGAAAGAGCAAAGAGCAAAAATGACTGCCTTCCCCTTTCCCTTCCTTTTTAACTCCTCTCACAAACTCCACCCTTTGGGCCTTCCTCTGAAGGAGTTCAGCCAATGACTACTCAATACCCCTTCTCTATCAAACTTTAAGTTTCATTTCTCCAAGAACAGGATTAGAATGTTTAGTCTACTAAGCAGTTCCTGCCCAGTGACAACCCATAATGCAACACTGTCACCTCCCTCCAGTGAACAGCACACAGAAACCCATGTCATTATTCTAAAAAACCCACAGGCCCCATTTCTATCCCATGGCATTATTCTACCACAATAGCGCATGGGATTTGCAATCTTAGTCATGGTACTACAATCACTGACTAGGTTTTTCTTTTTCACAGACAGGAAGTGAAATTTACAAACTGGCAGGTGTAAATACATGCATAAAACCAAACTAGCTCTGGCACAGCTGGTGTCAAGAGGGACAGACAATTCAACAGATAGCAGAGCACACAAAATACAACCACAACCTTTTGTGTATCACCCAGTCCCATGAGGTCAACCAAAAAACCTGGCTGCCAACACAGCCACTGAGTGGCTACAATTAATCTGGAACAAGCTCTATATAACATTCAGAAGAGTATCTATTTTTCTAGATGTCTGGCTGAGGCAACAAATTTATTCAAATTTACTACAGCTTATCTTGCCACAGATGTCACTCTTTCAGTTAACATAAAATAATTCTGCTGTTTATTAGTAGACTCTTTTTGTATGGTGCTTTATAAAAATTATTAAAATTGTATCTCCCCAGAGTATAGAAAGGCACAGTGAGAAATCCTTACCAGAATATTGTTTCCTCAACTAATTTAAATACATCATCAGCACATTCAATTTGAAATGCCCCTCATTTCCTCACTTTTGCTACCTCCCCCCTTCATTCCTAGACATGATTGGGAAAAACAGATATTTCTCACTGGGTTTTCTAACATCTCTCGGCTAATGTTCTTTGAATATACTTAGATACTGCTGTTGCTTTTATTAATATATTTTAAAGTAAGCTTGTATTCTCCAGTTGTAACTAACAGTGATGAACTCTTTCATAATTGATTCAAACATGTGAAACTAAGAAATCAGTGTAGATATCAAGCATTTAAGGATACTTTTTATACCTCCTGTTTAAAAAAGAACAAATATATAAATATTCAATATGAAATGAAGGAATGCTTTTGCCATCCTTTAGTAACTTTTGTTTTGAGTGGAAAGTTTAATGTATCTCTATTTTCCTTACATGTTGTTCCATTAAATATTTGTAGTTGTTGAAACATTAAAGCAATAGATCAACTGTCAATGATGCTTTCATCACTGTTGTGCTGGTTGCAAGTCCAGTAAAGGTGTTTGAATTTGAGAAATAGATCAACCATGCTATCCAATATGTGACTACTCTAACATTAGTCCTAATAAATTCAAGAGGACATACTTTGTGTTAACTAGAAGGTGGTTAAAACTGTGATAATGTCTTGATCTAACACATAGGAAAGATAAGTGAGGAAGATCTCTCTAGTAGAAAAGGAAGCCCAGCTGACAAGCAACATCTGGGGAGTCCACTACTAAAACTCTCATTGCCAAGAGATCAAGCATGATTGAGTTCTAGGAAACTATCTTATGCTGAGCATATATTGTTCTCCACTGGCACAACAGTGTACAGTTAACCTCTGAGTCTGGAATTCATGTGGATTGAAATTGGGACATTCTGTAAGCAAAACATGATTTAGTACTACATTTAGGAGAGGGGCATTCAACTTTCAGCATGCTTTGAGTCCACAGACATAATGAAATGAGCTGTCACAAGACCTAGGAACAACCAGATGTTGGCAAGGTTCCAGGGTGTCAACAGTTATTGATAGCCCCTGGGCAATCAATAACTGTAAATTACAATGGCAAATACTACCTCCAGTATTAGAGTTAGTATGTCCTTAAATTCCAGTTGCTATGAAAGACAAGCTAGATAGTGCTACAGTGCTCTTGTACTGTTTGTGGCTCCTCGTGGAGACCTGGTTGGGAACTGTGAGAATAGAATGCTATACAGTACTAGTGGTCTTTAATAAAATCTATGGGGCTCTTCTTAAATGCTTAAGAAAGAAATAACACAAGACAAAAATAAAATAGCTGACTGGATAACACAGTGAGTCAGGTATCTAGAGGTTGTGAGTTCAGTCCTCTGCTGTATAGCCTTGTCTCCAACCTGTATAGTCTTGGGAAAGCTGCACAGTCCCAGACCATCTCCAGAAGAAGCGTTAAACTATTCTGATTACTCTGTATCTAGTAAACAGCAAGATGATGGGAGTTGTATAAAAAACACAAGCAAACCAATACATTCTGTATTATGAAGACACAGAAGACTGTGTTCAAGCATTAGACTTTCTGACCTGACAAGGGCTCCTGGAACTTTCACTCCTATAAAAGCTATGTACTCCCACTCACCATAAGTTTACAATGGCCTGATGGTATATCATATCTAATAAACATATCCACCAACCCAATGTGCATAAATATAGTCAAAGGAAATTTCATAGATTCATGTGAATGTATTCCTGAACCCACAAGCAAATCAAAGAAACTGATAGACAAAACGCTTTCTTTAGCGAGGCATTAGAAATCATTTATCTGCTCTACTCCAAACCCACCCACCCATGTTGACTTTTCTGAAAATATAACACTAATGTTGTCTGTGGACTTCACTTCTTAAAATTCAACAGCTGACAAAGCCATTGACCATCCTGGTGGTAGATTCTAGGAGCTGTTGGGTCCACCTCAGGTTTTCCCCATCTCTTCTTGCGATCCAATTTGCACTCCTACTTACCATGAGTTATTAAGAGATTGGTGCAGAGTGAACTGGAAGCCTAGACAAACAGTTCCTTGGTCTAGACTTCATAAAGATGATTGAGATAACATCTGTGACATCCTTTGGCTACTTGGAAGATATTAAGTGCTATATGACACAAAATGGAAGTTGTTTTGGGAGGAAAACACTTTCCTCCTCAATTTCCATGAAATAGGAGAATGCTTCCTAGAAAGCTTTCATTTTAAACACAACTTAAACTCATATAATTAATTCCCTACATCAAAGAAAGTTGCTTTTTTGCTTGCCTTTAATCTGCTCCCTGCTGCTTTTATCTTTTGGCATTTTTCTGTGACATTCTTTCTGAGACAGGAAATTAGATGGTTTCCACTACTCTCTAATCTTTGGCCTAATTTCTCTCACTGCCCCTCCCTGGCGATGCAGTCTTCACAGGAGATCTTAGGCAGTGGAGCTGTCCAAGGTGCTCACCCAACTATGGTATTACCACTTAGAACAGCAAAGTGGGAGAATGCTGCTAGGCTAGAACCCTGAACATGGGCACTCCACACTGTATAGGAACATGTGAAGTTGCCTTAAATTGACTCATCATTGGTCAAGCCAGCCAATTATATTTTACACTAATATGAAGAAATCTTCCAGTTAAGGATCTTTCCTAGACCTACCTAGAGATACTGGGAATTGAACTATAGATCTTCATGCAAATCATATGCTCTACCATTGCAAAATGATGCAATTTCTGTCTTATGCCTCATATTCTACTTGCTTGCTTTCCAATTTGGAGTCATAATATTATTCCATTTAACTGTCTAGTAAGAAGGGAGACAGCTGAAAATTAGAATTTTGAAACTGATGCTGGTTAAAGAAAACAAGTGAAGGTCAGAAAAATAATACTGCTTGCAAGGGAGAAAAACCTTTTTGCATTACAGGAAAAAAGTTTGCTAGTATATTGATTTTGTTTCCTTAGTTACATTTGTTAGTGAAGGGAGATGAACACTCATAAAGACTTGAGGTAATACAGCTTGACCAGTGCTCAACATTTCTTTTTTCAACATCCCCTTGTTCATTCAGTCAGCTTTATAATGGTAACCACTTCTTCAAGTCCCACTGTTATGTGCCATCAAGGTGAAACAGACTTATGCCAAAACAGACAATGTGAGAAATTTAGGGAATGGTTGCAAAATTCCCATCCCCTCATCCCCTGTGAGCTTCCATGACTGAGCAGGGAGTCAAATCCAGGTCTCCAGACTCCTAGTCCATCAACAGGTATCTACATTACAAATAACTACATTAGACAGGCAGCCATCTTTGGTCTCTTCTCTACCACTACCCCATGATGGACTGCAGTGGCTTAGTGGTTAAGATGCTGAACTTGATGACTGGAAGGTTGGCAGGTCAGCAGTTCGAGACCTGAGTGCTGCATGATGGAGTGAGCTCCCGTCTCTATCCCAGCTTCTGCCAACCGAGCAGTTCAAAACCCAGAAATTGCAAGTAGATAAATAAGTACAACTTCGGTGGGAAGGTAAACAGTGTTCCGTGCATTGTGGTGTTTTGTCATGCCTGCCACATGACTACAGAAACATCTGAAGACACGGACAGTGCTGGCTCTTTGACTATAAACAGAGATGACCACTGAACCCTAGAGTCGGCTATGACTAGCTCTTGAGCAAGGGATACCTTTACCTTTAACACACATACCCATAATGTTTTGCTATAGCCCTGGATGCATATAAGTAGGAATGTTACACTGAACTCCAAACAGTTGCAATAGCTCTCTGTTTGTTAGCTGTGTCCTGTGAAGTCAGAAATGTCTTTTGCAACTATTCAAGGTAAATAAAATATTTAAGGACATTTTTATCACTTTCATTCCCTCCCAGTGTTGTTCAATGGCCAAGTGGGGATTCAACAGCTAGTCTTCAGACTAGTCCATCATTCTCTCCACCACACAAGTTCTCAATAGCCTTGCAGTAACTCCCAGTGCTTAGAAATAACTAGGTACAATAACTTAGTTATAAAGCAATTTTAAAGCACTTTACATGCATTTTTGTCACAATTTTTAAAGCTTTCTATCACTTTATTACCAAATTTAAAGGACAGTACTGTAGAAGTATTTATTTGTTCCTTCTTCTATGTTTTTGTCAATATTTGCAAGGTGCAGTATGAGAAATAGCCTCTAGAGGAGGTGAGCCATTGTTTCCCTGAAATCTTTTCCTAAGCCTGCTGGCATGAGGCAACAGTTTAATAAGGTAGAGTCCAAGGAATTATTTGCATAATCAGATCACTAACAACAATAACAACAAACTGGCTGCCAACAAGTAATGATCTACACAACAAGTTCCTTTTGTAAAATAAAGTCCCAAGCTATGCTAATTCACAAGCATGTCAAGAGACACTTTTCACTTGTTTTCCCCACACTGAATGCAGAAGTAGAATAACTAGTGCTTGGATAGTTTTTGAACCCTCAGTCTAGATTTCAAAGAGTTGGCCATGTTAGTCTGTTTCAGGATGTACAAGAAAGGACAAGTATTTGTTGCATGTTAAAGCAAGTATTGTTGTACTTTTCATGGGATACAATCTACTTCCTCAAATGAAACATAGTGGTACCCCATATAAAGAATGCTTTGTATAACAAAAAAATCATATAACGAAGCATTTTTGAGCTATTAGCAATACCCTGCATAATGAAAAATTTGGCATACCCCGCATAACGAACTTTTTTCTCCTTATACAGGGTATACCCTGCATAATGATTTTTTCCCCCATAATGCAGGGTATCGCCACTAGTGATTCGCATAATGAAATAAATTGTATAACGAAGTTCTCCGTGGAACTGAGCTTTTATTTTATACGGGTTTCTACTGTATAAGAAGCCTAAAAGGAGAAAGAAGGACAGAGGGAAAGAAGAACAGTTGTTTGCTGCTCCAGACCTTTACAGTCAAAGGATGCCATTTAAATTCTTTGCAACAGCTTTCTTTGTTTGTGGTCCCACTCTGACCCCCTCCCCAAAGCTACTAATGCAAGTACATTGGCAGCTGGAGAAACATCAAAGAAGCAAGCTAGGTTCAAGGAATATGTTGACCAGGAAACATATTCATCTTAGTCTATGCATCACTTCTCTTCAGGCTCCAGCAACATAGTTCTTTGTCATTCAACCCAAGCATCACTTTGGAAAAAAGATTTTCACTTCAGTCTTGGAAAGCGAGAGAAGCAGAGACAAAGAGGTTAAATAGCCATGAAGAGGGAAGTGGGCTTGAAATAATGTTTCGGCTCTTTCTTGGCTTGTGTTTTTGATGGGCATTTTTTTTAAAGAAAGAAGAAATATATTGAGCATGTTTGACAGAAATTTGAAATGCCCATATGCAGCAGGATATCTGTTTGAATATTAATTTTGTGCCAAAATTTTTTTTAAAAAAGTGCCACCTTGGGTAGGTCTAAGTTACCTCTCTTCAGAAGGCCTTCCAAAATGAGCTGGGTTGGCTTATTTTGAAGTAAATGAGGTAATACACAAAACCATTTAACAGTGTGTTAGAGCAGTGTTCCCCAACCTTGGGGTTTTGGACTTCAATTCCCAGAAGCCTAAGTCAGTACATTGCCTGATCAATGCTTTGGGGAAATGACTTAGGCTTCTGGGAATTGAAGTCCAAACACCAGCATTTGGGAAACACTGCACTAGATCTAACTTTCCCCACCTCTGTATCACTACTTCAGGCCAATTGACATGAAGATCAATATGTCAAAAATGAAATACATATGGAGTGTCATCACAAATGCCATGGATATGAGATGTGGAAACAAGACAGCAGAAGAAGTTGACTCATATGTATACCTTGGGCAAGAAGTTAACCTAAGGCACAATCTAACAAAAGAAATTTCGAGAAGAAGACAAGCAGCATGAGCAGCTTGTAACAGCATAAAGCAGGGGTGGCCAAACTATGGCCTGTGGGCTGGACCTGGCCCATGGCACCATTTCATGAGGCCCACCACTGCCCTCACTACTTCTGGAAGTGGAAGTGGAAGCAGGCACATTTATGACAGCCATAAAATGAGCCTGTGCATGTGTAAACACGCCCACACCTGCCATAAACACTGCTGTAAATGCGTTTATGACAGTCGCAGACATGTTTTGTGGTGGGATAAACCACATGACCGGTCTGTTCAACCACGTGACCAGCCTGTGGCACAAAAGGTTTGGCCACCCATGGCATAAAGGATGCATTTAATGGAGAAAAAACCAGAAAATTGTGGACTGAGCTCATCAACACCACGATTCTGTCTACTTTATTATGCAACAGTGACACATGGGTACCTACAAAAGCTGACACCAAAAAACTGATGTAACACAAAGAGCAATTGAGCGAATGATGCTACGCTTTCGATGGGTTGATCAAATATCAAATGATGAACTGTGCATAAGATCAGGTGCAAAACATGCATCAATGTTGATTGAGTTTTCAAGGCATGAGTGACACTTCAAAGATGGCAGGTGGATGAAAGATATCACAGAGTGGATACCACTTGACATAAAGTGACCACAAGGAAGGCCAGCAACCAGACGGAAAGACCAGTTCAGGGCAAGCTCCCGAGGCCCTGGATGAGACTGGCACAGGATCGGAAACAGTGGGACATGATGCTTCGATCCACCATGTCAAACTATGTATATTGACGTGTGAAATGCAGATCAACCAATTAACCAAGTAAGTAAGCACAGTAAAACCTCTAATTAATAAAATCAGTTCCATGGCATTGTTTGTAAGTCAAATTTGTTCGTAAGGTGAGGCATCCCCATAGAGGTAAAGAAAAAGCACCCACCCCACCCTCCAAAAATCAGTCAAACCAGCCCAGCAGGACATTTCGCTCCCCGCCGCCGCCGAGACACCTGCGGCCGGGGGAAGAGGCGGCTGCCGCGCCCAGCCCGGGACACTCTCCACCTGCGTCCTGAGGCTGCGCTGGGGCAGGGGGCTTAAAAGCCCAGCAGGACATTTCGCTCCCCGCCGCCGCCGCCAAGACACCTGCGGCCGGGGGAAGAGGCGGCTGCCGCGCCCAGCCCGGGACACTCTCCACCTGCGCGCTGGGGCAGGGGGCTTAAAAGCCCAGCAGGACATTTCGCTCTCCGCCGCCGCCGCCGAGACACCTGCGGCCGGGGGAAAAGGCGGCTGCCGCGCCCAGCCCGGGACACTCTCCACCTGCGTCCTGAGGCTGCGCTGGGGCAGGGGGCTTAAAAGCCGCAGCGGCGGCTGGATTGTTGGTATTGTTCTAATTTTTGTGTAAATTTGATGATTTCTGTAATTTCTTATTGTTGTTGAAATTGATACCTATTGAATTTTGATTATGTAATGATGTTGAGATGTTTTGTGGTGTTGATACAGTGCTGATTATTATTTTTTCCTATATTTACATGTTGTGTTTATAAATTTGTTGTTTCTCTGTGCTTGTGAACTGCCCTGAGTCGGCCCAATCCGAGTAGGGCGGTATAAAAATTGGAAAAATAAATAAAATAAATAAATAAAAACAACAGCAGCATTGAAAGGAAAGCATACATAAGCAAAAAACGCTGTTCCTTACCTTAAAGAAGCTTTGAAAATGGACAGAAAACTCAGAAAAATACAGCTAGAAACTGCAGCCGGCAGCCATTTTGGTGCCGAAACTCCAGACAAAGAACTCCTCTCTAAGCACTCTACTGCCACCTACAGAGGAAAAAAAGAATTACAGTGAAACCCCTACTTATGAATGCCCCTACTTACGAATAATTCGACTTATGAATTGGTTCTGCACTGAAATCCATGCCTCAAGTTACAAACATGCCCCAATTTATGAATTAATTCTTTTCCCTCTGTGTTACCTCGAGTGAAGCGAAAAATGCCATTTCCCCAATGGGTTTATATTTTATATACATGCAGCCTTTCAGAGCCCTGAAGGTGGCAGTAGAGTGCTTATTTGTCTGGAGTTTCAGCACCAAAATGGCTGCCGTTTGCTATTTCTAGCTGTATTTTTCTGAGTTTTCTGACCATTTTCAAAGATTCTTTAAGGTAAGGAACAGCGCTTTTGCTTATGTATGCTTTCCTTTCAATGCTGCTGTTTTTTGGGTGGTTTGATTGATTTTTGGAGGGTAGGGGTGGTCTGTTTTGATTGTTGGAGGGTGGGGTGGGGCTTTTTCTTTATCTGAATGGAGATGCGTTACAAACAAATTCGATTTATAAACAAAGCCATGGAACTGAGTTTATTCATAACTCAATGTTTTATTGTAATTCATAAATCAGGGCATGTTCGTAACTTGAGGCATGGATTTCAGTGCAGAACCAATTCATAGGTCGAAGTATTCGTAAGTAGGGGCATTCGTAAATCGGGGTTTTACTGTATCACTATTTCACATGATGTTTTAACTCATGGTCAGCCAAACTTTTTACACTCTAGGCTGGTCACATGGTTCCTCCTGTGGTAAAAAGTGTCCATGGCTGTCATAAATATGTTTACGGCCGCTGCGGGTGCATTTATGGCAGTGTTTATGGCAGGCACGGGCACATTTACACATGTGCAGATTTACTTTATGGCCATTGTAAATGCACCCATTTCCACTTCCGAGAGCAGTGAGGGCAGCAGCAAGTCACATGAAATGGTGTCAAGGGCCAGGCCTGGCCTGCGGGCTGTAGTTTGGCCACCTCTGCTTTAACTGCTAAATTCGGTTGCTATTCAGAGAAATGCTAACAAAAGCTTGGGGGAAGGGGATGCAACCTGGATCCTAACTAGGACATCAATGAGCCTATGAGATGTTCATAGAACAGACTACGAGTGTGAACAAAATGTCAAAAGTTCTACCACAGATGTAACCAGGGTTGGTTGCAGTTCCTCCTTAAGGAAATAATGGTTTGATGTAATTAATGTCAGCACCACACTGAAAAGCCTTGTCTTTGAAAATTGCTTCAAAATTACAGTGGTACCTCACTTAAAGAGCATAATGCGTTTCACGGGATTGCTCTTTAGGCGAGTTTGCTCTTTAAGCAAAACACCATTGTAAGTGACCAATTGTGACTTCTGGCAAGGGAATTGCAAACCCTGATTTAGTTGTTAAGCAAGTTTTTGGTTGGTTTTAGTTGTTAAGCAAGGCAACCATTTAGAGACAATCCTGCTCTTTAAGTGAGTTAGTCTCTAATCAAGGCGCTCTTTATGCGAGGTTTTACTGTACAGTACTTCACTGTGGAAGAAATCCAATTCTATGCTGTATCTTTGCTTCCTTGCTCCCTTCCTTGCTTGCTTGCTTCCATTTTAAAGACTCAGTCTAAGAATTAATTAAAGACTTATTTATTTATTTATTTATTTATTTATTTAGATTTATTATCTCGTCCTAATCAGGTGAACCCGACTCTAGGCGACTTCTCACTGGGGCCCTCTGAACTTTCCACAGGATGTGCAGCAGCACTAAATTCTGTCTCCCAGAGCAAATCGTGGACAAAAAGAAACAATTTTACCTGAAAAAATAAAACATTATGGAAGTTAGAGGGAAAGGGACCCACCATAAGAGATAGGGCCTTGTATTGCTTGAATGGCAGGGGATGGGGGAATATCCAAAGGGCCAATGATGAAGCAAGTACTTTTATCTAGAGTGGTGTTCTGTCTGAACATACTCATGATGTAAAAGAGGACCTAATTGAATGAGGCAGGTTTCACATATCACCCTTTTCATACACACACACACATACACATATATACAGTACTTTTAAAGAGTCTCCATGACCTTTACAACAGATTGGAAGAGGCACAAGGCCCTCTGAGGGAAAGAGGACACAGTGAAAATGGCAAACTCATTTCTGTTGACAGAAACAACATATGAGTGGAGGTCTGTAGGGCAAAGGCAGCCTGGGATCAGAGTAAGGGCAAGCTCTTTTTTGAAATTTTGGGATGAACTTCACCTTCCGATGGTTCCTAGGGTCTCTCTTACCGATAAGAATCTCAGCCGTTCTTTTTTAAATAACTATTCAGAGCTTGTGGAACCATTTATCTTTTTTTTTTTTTTAAGGAACTCAAATTTCTCAGAGACGCTCAGAGGGGAAATAAAGATGGCCAGCATGACAGGAGCTTCATTCCACAGTTTATCTGCCTTTGTCTGTTGTGTGTATGTTGGTTTTTTAAAAAAAGGAAATAAGGCATTTCTCTTGTAATTGCTATTTCTGCTGCTTCTGTCTTGTAAAGTAGGAACAGTAGTCAGGAATGGAAAACAACTAGGCTGTGAAGAAGAAACAGGTACATCCTGTTTTAAGAACCATTCCCTGTAATGTTTTAACTTTCCATCTTTCTTACACAGATCATCAGGCTGGTTGTTTGACATTGTGGAACAAAGCGAATGGAAAGCAACAGGACAGCAGGAGAAAGCAGAAATGAAGGACAGGATAAACTTATAATGTCAGAGTATTTTGGGTTTCTCCTTAAAGGGCATTTTATTCTCAGCGTTAAAAACCCATTTTAACTCTCCTATGGTCATATTTATATTATTTATTTATCGTTGCATTTATAGCCTGTTTTCCTGCCTGTGAACTCAGGAGGTTATCTATGACTCTCATTCCCTATCCGCACTCACGCCTTTGTATCTGCAACAATCCATTGAAGGATTTTAGGTTGACGGAATGCAACTGGCTCAAGATTACCCATTTCTGCAAGAGTGGACATTTCCCACCCAGCTGTCTCTGGTCCCTGTCTGGCATTCAGCTCAATGGCTCATTCCTATCGGGGGCCCACCTACTTCTGTGAAGTCACACATTGTAAACTATTGAACATTTGAACAGAATCTATAAATTATCAGGAGAAACAGAATAAGACACAGTGAAATAAACCTTCTTCTGAATCTGCATGGCTCAAGCCATGCCAAAACACAAGGCCAAACGGGACAATCTTTGTGTAGGAGATAATTTCACTATTTTCCCCCAGCAGTGCCATGACAGAAGATCTATGGAAAGCAAAATGTCAGGAGGAAGACTCACCAAGGGAGTTATTTATCCCTGTTACTGAAAAGTGGTGTCATTTTGAAAATAGCTCACACTAAAAAGGGACTGAACAAAGATGCCTTCTCAGGTCTAACCTTTTCTCTCTACTCCATTGGAAACACAATGTGGCCTTCAGTTTTTATTAGGAAGATTGACAGGTGGTATGAATGTATGACTTCCTGAGTTGGAAAAGTGGCATTGCCTTTCTCAAAGCAACGGATGAAGCAGAAGCAGGACCAAATATTTTCAAAGGACATTTTTTTTCTTTTTCTGAGTCAGTCTTTTTTGGCTGTTTATGAATGATCTTTGCACAGATGGCTCATTCTTCATACCAGTCTGAATGGGGAACATTTCCAGAATGTTTTTATTCAAACAACCGGTGTGACATGTTCAAACATTGCTTTCATTTGCCACTTATTTGTCTGGTCAGCCAAATTGATAACTCACTACTGGCATAGCCATGTGCCCTACTTTAGAGCAGATAGTGATCTAGCCAAAAGGTTTAGTCTAAAGGTCACAAACATAAAGAGAAAAGAGTGGCTGGGGACCTAGACATTGTCAATTAGCAATTAGCAAAAGGAGAAAGAACCCAGGCTTTCCCACCATGGAGAAATGCTATAAGGTGATGCCACAATATTATTTTTGGTATTCCAACAGATCAGTGAAAATAAAAGAGATCCTGTTAAGATGACATCAGTGCACTCTACTTCAGATAAGGCTTGACTTGGTTTAAATTCAGAAGTTCACATAAGTTCCATGTTACCAAAGCCTTCTTCCCAAGCAGAATTAAAGTGTTCTAAACAAGACTTAATAGCAGCCTCTTTGCATTGAAGATGAAAGAAGAGATATTTCTCTTCACTGTTTTACAAAATGTGAGGACCAACTAAATAAGAGGACTCTTTCACAAGTTCTAGGACACTTGATCATGGGGAATGTTCTTGCTTCCCATTCAGTATTTGTTTGAACACAGAAAGCCATTTTAACCTTCCATGACCAACAAAATGCTACAGGGAAAAACATCTCTTACTAAGATGGAATGGAGGTTAGTATGTCTGAATCCATGGGACCATCCCATGTGGAGAATTTTAGAGCACTTGAACATGTTCATGGGGAGTTGCTGGGATAATTATTTTTCAGTTGTACATAGAGAGACTGAAAGGCAAATCTTTTTTTAAAGCTATACCTCCTTTTTGTCTTTTTACATACAATATTAACAAGGGATGAAGATATGAAGATCTTTGTATTTTTAAGTACCTCATATTGTACAGAATCATAGAACCATACAAATCAGAGCATTCCAAAAGCAATAAAGCCCAAACTCTTGATTAAGCAGGAAATGTATAGCTAAACCATCTCAACAGATGGTTATCCAAGCTCTATTTTAAAATCCCCAATAAAGAAGAGTCTACCACCTTTGAGAGTAGTCCATTCTGTTGTCTCACAGTTCAAAATATTCTTCCTAATATTAATTCAAAGTCCTCTTTTTTCTAATATTGAATCCATCAGTTTGGGTCCTATGTTTTGGAACCACAGCAAACAAGCTTACTCAACCCTCCACATGATGTCATTCAAATATTTGAAGATGGATATCATGCCATCTTTCAGTCTTCTCCAGGCTAAGCACATCAACTTTCTCAGTCTCCAGACCCTTCACTTTACCATTTTGGTCACTTTCCTATGGATTTTTTCCAGTTTCCTTCTTAAACTGTGGTACTTAGAACTGGATACAACATCCCAGATGAGTTCTGACCAAAGCAGAACATGGAGAATACTATTCTTGGCTTTGATCTGGACACTACTGTTGATGATAGCTTACAGATAGGAAACTATAATCAGAAATGGACATTTAAACTCATTTTTAGTGCATTCACACATTAGCAGCTTGTTTAGAACAACTATATTGGGTTATTATAGTTAGGACTTTCTTCACATATGACATTCTTTATTATTGTAATTGTTACCATTGCCAAGAGACTACAACTCCAATCCTTTGTCACTGACTGTGCTAACTTCAGCAAGTGGGAGTTGCAAGCCGGTGGCATCTAGACTAGGGACACCACATAGTCTTCATTATTTATGCCATGTGGCAGCCTGAATATCTACTCACATAGCAAGAGCTATGGACTCTTTTGATGGGGTGCTGGATTGTGCCACTCAAGACTGTATGTGCAAATTTATTTATTTATTTATTTATTTTATTTAGATTTATTATCCCGCCCCAATCAGGCGAACCTGACTCTAGGCGGCTTACAGAATGGCCAGCATTTGTAAATCCTCTGTGTTGATGTAAAAAACAACATCTATGGCAATTTAGGAACAAAATGTTCTAGTTCAGGCTTTCATTTTTGCCCACATATACAGTGAAACCTCGCATAAAGAGCGCCTCGCTTAAGAAAGCAACTCGCTTAAAGAGCAGAATTTTCTCTGAATGTTCACTTCGCTTAACAAATAAAACCAACCCAAAACTCACTTAACAAATAAATCGAGGTTCACAATCCCACCACCACCACCAGAAGTCACAATTGGTCACTTACAATGGTGTTTCACTTAAAGAGCAAATTCGCTTAAAGAGTAATCCTGTGGAACACATTATGCTCTTTAAGCAAGGTACAACTGTATCTTCAGTGAGGTTTGTCCTGTCAGAGTGATTTAAGACCCAGGCTGTTAAACTAAACAAATATCCAGGGACTGTCTACTCACATAACTGCAAAGTCAAGCTACCTTTCTGTTACAGTTAGTTAGCAAGGGCTAATTGCACCATTTCCCTTCCCTTGAGTTATGGAACATCAGCTTTGCACATTTTCTTAGAAATAAGGCAGAATTATTCAAACCTGTAAAAATAATGAGCTCCTCTTAAGAGTGCCTCACAGCAATGAAACAAACCAAATAAAGGGATTTCTTAACATACAACTCTGGAATCAATTTGAGAAGTGTAGAAAGTACTAACTACATTAGCCTGCCCATTTAGCAAGGTGCAGATGGGTTTCTCTGGGGTGAAGAGAAAGAGAAGGTTGTGAAAGAAGAACTGATGCCTGTTTTGTTTAGAGTCTCAAGGCCTCTTGAATTAAGAAGAGTGTTTATAAGAGGCTAATGTGATCCTATTGTGAATCAGATGCATGAGTGGCATGTGTGGGAAGCATGGGAAGAAAACTATTCAGAGCCATAATGTGAGATGGATGGGAACAGAGGTGAGTGGGAGAGTGTTTTACTGAGTAGAAAAGGAAATAATGTTTGATTAAATGTTTGTAGTTTTTTTGTAGTCAGGGCTGGCCCTGCCATTAGGTATGAAATGATAGCAAGATGTTAACTGCAAATGATTAGTAATTTAATTTAATGTGATTTCTGCATTTGAGAGAGGCAGTTGTCCCATTTTCTCATAATGTGGCTGATCTTGAGTTCTTGTCCTTTGACTTGTGGGGGCCCAACTCTTAAGATTTGCTCCTCTACCTGAGGCAGCAGAATGTCTCAGGCTTGCTATAGGTATTTATAACATGCATGTTTAGATTCTAGGCCAGTGGTTACCAACGTGGGGCACACGCCCCACAGGGGAACTTCAATTGTCAGAAGCCTAAGTCAGTACAGTGCTTTGGGAAATTAACTTAGGTTTATGGGAATTGAAGTCCAAAAACCAAAGGTTAGGAAACATTGCTCTAGGCTTATTTTTAAGTTATTCTTGTGTGGCTTTTTTTGCACAAAACTATAGATGCATATTGGAATGCTCATAGTGTAGAAAATAAAACAGACTGGAGTCAGCATCCACTGTTGAATGAATATCAGATAGCTTACTTCCAGTCTGCTTTGCACATCTTTATCACATGGAGATGATTTATGCTAGTGCCAGCTTCTCCTAAATGATTATGTGAAAGATTTCCATGTGATACAGGAACAGGATAGATAGCATCACGAAGTATGTAAATACAGAGGATCATTAAAGTTCACAGACTGAATGTTTCCACTTACAGAATAACAAAGAAAAAGCAACAACCCCAAAACAAGCGCAAGAGAAAAAAATAGGCAAATAGAATTACAGAAATAGGACTACTCTTTCTTTCCATATTATAAGAAAGGAGACTATGCCTAAACCTGAGGAAGATCTTTTTGACTTAAGAGTTTTTTGAAAGTGTAAAGGATTGCTTCTGAGGATGGTGAATTTCCCTTCAGGGTAGGTTTTAAAATAGCAGTTAGATGGCCACCCACCTGTCAGAGACACTTTAGTTGTAGATTTCCTGCTTTGAAAGGAATTGGACTCAATGGCACTTGGGCTCCCTTCCAACTCTACAATTCTGTAATTCTGTGATTTTATGACTGTGCTCATGTTCTGGTTGAGAACCAGAACTATTGAGCTGTCTCCCTAGCTCAGTTGCTTTCTTCTTTATACCTCATGAACTTAGCTTATTTCTGTTGAAGGCTATAACTTAAATTCCACAATGAAAGCAAAAAACTGTTTTATTAAATCATTCTGTTTGCTGTTAGATAATGTGACTGTGAAGCTCTTACAAGTTCTGGTTGTTCTTCCTAAGAGAACTAAGTACTGTACAGTAAAACTGCGCATAAAGAGCGCTTCACTTAACAACAAAAACTAACCAAAAACTCGCTTAACAAATAAGTCGGGGTTCACACACACACACACACACACACACACACACACACACACACACACACACACACACACACACACACACACACACACACACACACACACACACAATTGGTCACTTACAATGGTGTTTCGCTTAAAGAGCAAACTCGCTTAAAGAGCAATCCTGTGGCACGCATTATGCTCTTTAAGGGAGGTACAACTGTATATGCTTAGCAGCACCAGCTAACATGGTTAAGAAACAGGCATATAGGATTGCAGCCCAAATCTTTTCCAGAGTCTGGGAACATCCTTTAAAGGAATAACATACATACTCATTACTGTAAAAACAAGATTAACAAGGGCCATAGCTGTTACTTTTAGGTACAGTATTACACTTAATAAACTGCTTGATGTTATGTATAATGAGCAAGACTTATTCACTGTTGTAGGAACACTAGTTTGAGGAGCCTGAACACTTAACTTTTTCAACCCTTTTTTCTTAGTTAAAAAAAACATGATGGAAACACATTAATAATTCATTATATTATCCATTACTCACAAGTAATGGGTTCTGTTTTAATGAAACATTTCCACGCTGGGCTACATACGTTTCTTTTAACTATGGCTAGTTCATGGCCTGATGCCACAGGGATAAATTATGCACTTGTGACAATCTTCCCCCATGGTCAGGCAATGATTTATTCATTCATCTGTGATGGAGGAATATGGTTCAGTTTTGTGGCCAACATACAGTCAAACCTCGCATAAAGAGCAACTCACTTAAAGAGCAGCATTTTCTCTGAATGTTCACTTCACTTAGCAAATAAAACCAACCAAAAACTCACTTAACAAATAAATCAGGGTTCATAATCTCCCCCCCCCCCAAATAAGTCACAATTGGTCACTTACAATGGTGTTTCGCTTAAAGAGCAAACTTGCTTAAAGAGCAATCCTGTGGAACGCATTATGCTCTTTAAGTGAGGTACAATTGTACTGTATAACATGCATATGTGAATGGACAGTGTCGTTTCTCATTTGGGATCTCTGTGCAAAAGGCATTGGTAAATTGTATTATACTCAGGTGCTACTATACTAGCTCACAGAGCTGAAGGCTTTGGAGCTGAATGTCACTTTGCACCATCCTCCAATCCCTTCCTGATTTAGTGATGTTCTGGGGCAACATTATGACACAGTGAGTACAGAGGTCTAGTGCAGAGGCAACTTTCCCAGTCTTTGAACCATGGTTAATAGGAGATAATTTATTATACCCTTCCTTTTCCCCCTTTCTGCTTGGTCCTTTGGCTTCAATCCTGAATTCCTTCACTCTTCGCTTTTTAGAGTTAACCAAGGTGCAGCTTCATGTGTATACTACTGTTCACAATCATATTAACCATGGTTAGTTTGACAGCAGACTTAGGGCTTGCCTAGATATTGTCAGGTTGCAGTGACTTAGTGGTTAAGACTCTGAACTTGACAACTGGAAAGTTGGCAGGTCAGCAGTTTGAGACGCGAATGCTGCATGATGGAGCGAACTTCCATCTCTGTCCAAGCTCCTGCAAACCTAGCAGTTTTAAAGCAAGAAATTGCAAGTAGACAAGTAGGTACCACTTTGGTGGGAAGATATATGCATGATGTATTGTATATTGTTTCTATGATGACATGACATTGTGACTTATGTGTTTCTGATCGAATTTTGTATACCATATGATGTTATGTTATTACTTTGTATTTACTGTGTATTTTGGTTACTGTATATTGTTTGATTTGTTGTTTATACTGTATCTATTGTATATGGGGTTTTTTTATGTTTATGTAAGCCGCCCTGAGTCGGGTTCTCCTGAGTGGGCATGATATAAATTCAAAAATTAAATTAAATTAAATTAACAAACAGCATTTGGTGCACTCTGGTGATTAGTTATGTCTGCCAAACGTCCACAGAAACGTCTGCAGACACAGCCAGCACTGGCTCTTTGGCTGTAGACAGAGAATGAGCACTGAACCCTAGAGTCAGATATGACTGGCTTTCAAGCAAGGATGACCTTTATCCAATAAGATATCATTTATTGTACCCTTTCTTAGTCTCCTTTCTGCTTGGTCCTTTAGTTTCAAATTTGAATCCCTCCACTCTTCTTTGTTTAGAATTAACCAAGGTGCAGCTTCATGTGTGTACTACCATTTACAATATTATTAATCATATTTAGTTTGATTGCAGACTTAGGGCTTGCCTAGATATTGTAATAGTCCTGTATCTGCATATGGTTTCCCAATAGCTAAACCAGGGGTGGCCAAACTTTTTGGGATGCAGGCCAGTCATGTGGTCCAGGGAGCTGGTCACTATGGCCCGGGGTCCGGATCCCGCCTCCGATGCCAATTCATCCAGCTGGCGAAGCCCTCGTCGCTCCTGGAAGCAGAAGTAAAACGCGCCCATATGGGTGTGTTTTATTTCTGCTTCCAGGAATGACGAGGGCTTCATGGGCCAGATGAATTGGCATCAGGGGCCGGATCTGGACCCCAGGCCGTAGTTTGGGTACCCTGATCCAAACTGATTTAGCAATCGGGAATGACATGACATATATTTAAGTACACATTTTTGACCAGAAAGGCATTTATTTTAAAAATCCTGGCAAGGTTTTTTCCTTCAAAAATTTGAATTGATCAAGATCTGGATTACAAAACATTATGGCATGTTTGATCACCTATGTTGGGAAGAAAGGGAGAGATTAAAATGGCAAATGAGCTAGCTTTCCAAGATGCAGGGGGGGGGGGCTTAATATATTTAAGACCCCACAGTGTAAAAAAGAAGTTATGCAATGCAGGGGTATAATTTAGGTTAAAAAAAACTGACAAGTTTATCCACCACCACACCAACCCCACACTGCCACTCTACTCATTTGCTTTTTAAAAAAAATAATTTAATTACCAAATCTGAAGCACTAAAAGAAAGTATCCTAAGCAATAATAAAAAAATAATAAAAAGCTAGATATCTAACTACAAAAGAAGAAAAATCAAGTAATACAATAACACAAATCAATGCAAAGCCAATAAATAAATGATAGAAACAAAAATTAAATAATATCTAAATCACTAGTAATAATTTGTAAACACATAAATAAAAATCCTAGCTAACAAAAAAAATTATATTAGGGAGTCAAGACATCATTCCAAACTCCATTAATTTAGTAGAATAATTCAACCCATAAAAGAAAAAAAACCCCACATACATCTTAATCCAGAAAATGTGAGTTGATCCCCCACAGCTAATCCAGAGATAGTTATTCTTCATGTTACAAAAGATACAAAGTACAATCCAATCATTTATAGAGATATAAACTATTTCCCTTGAGGGTTTCCCCTCTCTCTTCTTAGATCTCATTCTTCTATACCCTCCTCTTGATCAATCACAGCAACATAACACTCTATTATCTACCAGTCATTTCCTATTTCTTTGTTTTTTTTAAAAAAATAATTGTGCGCAGTCAAACCAATTCTGATTTTTAGTGACCAAAAATGAGCCTAAAAGCATAAAATTGCAGGTAGGGGACACGTTTACATGATAGACCCTCTGACACAGTTCAGTTCTCCCTTACTTGAAAGCCAGTCATTACCAGCTTTAGGGGGCAGTGCTCATCTCCATTTACAGCCAAAGAGACAGGGCTGAGATGTTTCCATGGTCATGTGGCAGGCATGACGAGATCACTGTTACCTTTCCCACTGAGATGGTACCTATATTTACTTACAATTTCTTGTTCTTGAACTGCTAGGTTGGCAGGAGCTGTGACAGACAATGGGCACTCGTCCCAAAGAACAACACTTGGATGTCGAACTGCTGACGTGGTGACCTTCTGGACATCAAGCTCAGTGTCTTACCCTAAACCTCAATTCCAGCACAGTTCATCTGCAGAGTAAATAGCTGAGTAGGAGAACACTTTTGCATGACAAATGGATCTCTCAGCTTTTGATTAATTTAGATTTAATCACCTCTTTAAAATAAATGCTTACAACACCCCTCCAGATGAAGCGCCTAATCGTTTTCATGTGTGGTGTTTCTTTTTCCCTTCCCTGCTCAGTTTGGAGGTCTCACTTTTCTTACCTTTTGCCATTATCCAAAGAGGAGGAACTGCTTCCAGGGTCTCATTACTTAAAGAGCTTTCCTATGATAGATGGCTCTCCCACCACCACTTTTGGGATAATTTCATTTCCACATTCTTTTCTGCTGATTTTCTGTATCCTGGGGTGAGTACTGATAGATTATTCATCCATTGAAAGATATAAGCTTCACAAATGGTTTGTAACCTCTGATTACGGATGCAGTAACCTGTATGTTATGTCTCTTTAAAAGTAAAAACTAAACACATTAACGTCTAACCCAGACATATTTGGACATGACACAGGATCTGCCTGTGCAAATGTATCTGTCAGCCTTCCAGAACTTCAAAAATTATTCTTTGGGGCTGCTTAAATGAAAAGTGATAGCACTGTCAATCAAGGTGAGTGTTTGCTTCTATTAGATATTGTTTCCAATACGACAATGGACTGCTAGAGACACCTAACTAGAACCATATTCCACCAGAAATGGAGTATGTAAAAACTTCTATTTTTAATAACAGCAAGGCTTTAATAACAGCAAAGCCTTGCTTTAGAGGAATAATCATCTCTCCTTGATGTCTCTGGGAACAATATCCCCCCCCCCCCAAACAGGGGGATAAGGAAAGGGTCACAAAAAGCTCTCTCTTTCTGCCCAAATACAAATGTTGGTTACCTCTGATTGTTTACCACTGGAAAATTTTCATCTCACTCAAATTGGTGTCAGGTCTTATGGTAATTTTTACACTTTTAGTTATTGCTTACTGTTATTTGGGCTAAGGCTAGAGGTTGCTTTGAGATCCATTAGCAGAAAGCTTAATTTATGCTACAAAAAAAACATGCTTGAATGCTCATTGATTTTCTTAAGATGCTGAAATGCTGAAACATGCTTTCCAAGTGAATCTGATTCACATACACTAACAGCTTATCACAATTCATGATAGCTTGTATTTTGCTCCTATAAAGGCTAGAGTAATCAGATTTTCATAAAAACTTTAAACTTTGTTCTTTAAAAAAAGTGCAAATCGTAACTGATGCTTTGCTTTATACCCTTTCTTTTATGCAGCCATATAAATGTTGCATAAGGTGTCTGTATCGTTCTTATTGGTATTTTTTAATGAGTTCAGTGCAGTGTGCCATCACCCGGCGAGTCAATTTATTTTATCATGCTGAATTTTCTGCCTGAAAACATTATTTGCCATTTCCACTGAAATGTCTTTACATACCTGACCTATTAGGGTATTTTAAGGGCTGAGATCCTTTGTGCTTCTGAAATGTCATAATCCCTGGATAGTCTCTTTTCACACCTTCAGTTTCAAAGGGTGTTTCATTAATGACTATTAATGAAGTGCACTTCCTTCCCCATCCCCATTTCTGTTCTGGAAAATCCATTCCAACATGTGAGTCAGACTTTTAACCATTTGATAGGTTCCCTGCCCCACCCGCTCCCCCCACACACACAAAGCAAAAGAGACTGGACACAATCAGTCATTCAGTGGCAGATTCTGAATACAGTCAAACCTCGCATAAAGAGTGTTTCGCTTAAAGAGTAACTCATTTAAAGAGCAGAATTTTCTCTGAATGTTCACTTCGCTTAACAAATAAAACCAACCAAAAACTCGCTTAACAAATAAATTGGGGTTTGCAATCCCCCCCACCCCACAATTGGTCATTTACAATGGTGTTTCGCTTAAAGAGCAAACTCATTTAAAGAGCAATCCTGTGGAATGCATTATGCTCTTTAAGCGAGGTACAACTGTATGATAAAAGCACAGGAAATGCTTACTCGCTATGTTGTGGTTTATTTCATTTATTATTATTTTTACTGCCAGATTTAGAGCAAAGTATGCAAGAGTCTTCCTGTCACATGCACTAAATCCCTTTGTTGGGTTCCAAATCTATGTTCTTTGACAGAGAGGGTACAGTTTCCTGCTTTGGTCCAGGCCATTCAGTAACCATGGCAATGAGAGGAAGGGTCAGGCCAGTAGTACAGAGGCTTTAGATAGCCTTCCTTTTATTCTATTTCAGAGCAGTGCCATAAGGCCACTAACTCATCAGTTTAGGGGCCTCCGGCAGAGATGTTACATTTTCCCCCTTACCTTGGATACTTTGGTGTAGTTATCCAGTGAGGAGTCCGCACATTGGTAGATGTCTTCGCCATGACATTCTGCACATGCATTTTATTTTATTTTATTTTTGGCATTTGATATCACATCACCTGCTGGCTAGGCAGACCATGGCATGTGCCTTCTGCTTTCACTATGCCCAAGGGATCCACCGGAGGACACTTTGGTGAGTTTTAGTCCCAGCCTAACACCATTGACAAGAGATGGACGGCACCGCCTAGTTGGACCGCTCAAGCCTCTGTGTCCCAGTAAGGCACTCACAATAGTTACATTTCCCCCCTTAGGATGGGAAAATATAGGTAGCAAACTACCAGAGGCTGTTGCTTTCTTGCATGCCAGCCTATAAATCACCCTGGTTTAAAGTCTTGCCAGCTTGACTAACAGCAGCTGTCTAGACCCAGGGTTCCCCAAACTTTTCAAGCTGTGGGCTGCTCATGTGGTTCAGCAGGACAGTCATGTGGTTCAGTGGGCCGGGCACATGGTTCCTCCCACTGGAAGCAGAAGTAAAACATGCCTTGCAATGTGTTTTGCAACAGGCTGAGATAGATTTTAAGCTGCCATTTTCTCTGCTTAAATCAGGGCTGGCCAAACTATGGCCTGTGGCCCTGATCCGCCCCGATGCCAATTCATCCAGCCCACGCCATCTTTGTCGCATTTTGCTTCTGCTTCTGGGAGTGACGAGGGTGGCATGGGCCGGATGAATTGGCATTAGGGTCCAGATCTGGCCCACAGGTCATAGTTTGGGCAGCCTTGGTCTAGACTTTAGGGAGGGACATTTTCTTATGACAGTTTTACTTGTTATTCATTTGACTTAAGGTACCAAGTCAATTGAACCTGGTACTTTCCATATGCAAAACATGTACTCTTCTACTGAGTCACAGTCCCTTTTGATCTGCTGGAAATAATTTATGGGTGGACCCCCCCTCCCTCTCATATCTTTGCTCTTTTCACTAACGGCTCTGCTTGATTTAATCCAGTGCAAGAAAAACTGCCAATAAATAAACTGTGGAATATATCAGCTCAAGGACAGATATTTGCAAGGAGCAATAATTAAAATGTAGGGAGAAAGAGTTGGATTTAGACATGAAGATGCCATGTGCTCTGGGGAAAAGGATGTTACAAACAGAACCAGAAGGTTAGATGAAACATGACTAGTATCAGTTAGCTAATTCTAATTACATTTTGGAAATACAGTGGTGGTGGTGATATGCCATCAAGTCAATTCTAACTTATTGTGACCCATTGCAGGGTTTTCAAGGTAAAAAACAGACAGAAGAAGTTTACCTTTCCCTTCTTCTGGGTACATCTTAGGACTGTGCAACTTTCCCAAAAGAGACCCAGGCTGGCTCTTCTCCCTGGAGGCACTGTGGGGAATCAAATTGTCAATGCTAGATATCTAAATCACTGAGCTATCCAGCCAGCTTACTTTTCAGATTACAAGTACTGTACTATAATGAACAGTTACACAGTTTGGTTTCAGGTATGAAAAGTGACATTTACTAGATATGCTTGAAAGTTATTTTTAAAAGCCATTTTGATATGGATTTTCAGTTTTTATGCCATTCTCTTATCAAGCCTAAGTGGCACAGGAAGCATTCTTTGGTTTCTGTCATCTGCATTTTGATTAGCGTTTGCAATCTACAATGTCAAAATGGGCCATTACAGGGAAAGTGAGACTATTTCCTTGTCTTTTTCTGGGCTTCTGGCGATAGCAATTCATTCTGTTAATAACACCACTGGCTTGATCGAAGATATCATAATGTTTACACCAGCCTGGTTGTCAAGAAGCAATGAGTAATGCAATAAGGTACTTTCATAATGTAACATTCCAGGCTCTATGTAGAAGAAATAGCAACAGAAATTATACTTACATATACCCCATAGCACATAGAGCACTCTCTGGGTGGTTCACCAGGTAATTAGAATTTTTGTCCCTAACACAGTAGGGATTCATTTTACCAATGGAAGGTTGAGTCTATCAGGATCGAACTCGGATTGTAAGCAGAGTTTTCATCTTAACCACTGCACCTCAGGTGCATTTTAATCTGTTAAATTGGAGAGCAGTTGCATATGTATTAGTGTCCTTGCTGTGGTCTATCCATCCCTTTTTCCTTTATTATTCATTATATATATCTCAAAAATGTCATCCTAGCTATGGTTTCCTTCTTGGGTTTGTCTACTGGTAATGTAGGTTTCTCTCTAATCTTTTTTTCTCCTTGGAGCCCTTTTCACACTCAACTGCTGTTCCATGGAATCCCAATCAAGTCAGCCCAGCGGGCCACAGAGGAATCTGCATCATACTGTATAATATACTGTACTCCTTCTTCCCACAGATTGCTAACCAGGCCTGTTTAACTCCAGCATCACCCTGCATGTACTGAAAATGAATCATAAACCACACTCAACTATCATTCATCAACTGTGTTGAAATGGAAGACCAACACATGCAGCTGAAAGAGGCAGAACATAGCTCAAATTTTTGATAGACTTCTTTTTCCCTCTCCTCTTGTTTTTCTTAGATCTACACATGGGTGGGTACTGTCAAGCTTCTTTTCTTCTCTCTTTGAGGTCACTTCCTTTCCCTCCTGGCTTCTCCATTATAGGTAGACAGAAACAAATTTTCCTCATACAAAAGTCTGTCCTAGGGCTTCTGAAACCAAATTTAGTGAGCCTATGCTACATGATTCCTAAACAAACTTTCTGGCTAATAGAAGGCTAGCGTCAGAGTGATTATCCCTTTTTAGTAATCAGAAGCTCAGCCCTAGATCATGGTTCTCCACCACAGGCAGCGGCGGTGGCAGCAACTACTACTGCTACTGTTATGCTACTGCTACTACTAGCAGGGTGGTGATCAGGAATGATAGACTAGGTGTTCTTAGGAATGAGAGGAACTGTAGTCCAACAACTGAAAGACCATAGATTTCCCCACTCCAGTAATAAGGAAGTCACTGTTAAGCTTCCAAGAAAACTTCTGGTTTGGAAAGAAATATACCTTTTCAAATTTTTGTAAGATACATTTGTCAGGAAATGAACCTATTTCCTAAGGCTTGAAATTGCCAATTTTCAAATAGGCCTCAGAAAAATCCATTTTTCTCTCTCTGAGCCTCAAGGCTGTGTAACAGCATGTTTTTCCACCATGTTTTTAGTGTCAGTGTACCCGTCTTATCTCTTTAGCAGAGCAATGTTATGACTAGTCCCAGAAAACTCTGCGTGCACGTGTGTAAACAACTATTGTTTTGAGAAAGTTTTCTCTGTTGCTTGCTGATACGTCATTGGCTGAAGCAGTCCCACCTGACTGAAAATTCTCCATTTTGGAGAGAAGAAAGAGTTCGTCTCTGTTTCTTCATGGATTAAGACCTGTTTTTGATTAGAGAGCTTTTGTTTCTGAATCTCAATGGGCTAGCAATCTTTAGCCTAGGAGCGATGCAATTTTGCTCCTTAAAAATGGTTACCTAGATTTGCCTGCGGACTTTATTGGACTGACCTGTGCTACTGACTTTTATGCTTTATGAACCTGATCAATAAATCTTCATCATTTTTCTGAACAACGTGTCTTCATTGGACTAAAAAGGGTAAGAGCTGCCTTTCACACACACAAATCTTTGAACACGCTACCAAATAAAAACCCCTTAAGAGCTGATAAGCAGCTGAGAATTCTATCTCTGTTCTAATTAGCCGTCCAGCTCGCCCTGTGTAGGTTTGTTTTGGTTTCCAGGGGTTTACCAGAAGAGTGGGGGCCGGCTGGATCGTGACATGGTGGCAGCGGTGGGATGTACGAACCCTGAAGACGTTTTTTTTGTGTGTGTGTGCATGCTCATCTCTGCCCAGCAGCAAGAAGCAAGCTTCGTTTGTTTGGCTGAAAGCCTGCGTGTGTGCGTCTGCAGCAGAAGCTGAGAAACTGCATCCTTGGAATGTATTTTCCTGAGATAAGGGTGCTGAAAGGAAAGCAGGATCGCAGCTGTTTGCTTCTTCGTTTTGAGTTTTGAGTCGGATTCTCAAACTCCCAGATCTGAGGGCCGTGGGCCGAGGGCCGTTTCCAGTGCTGGCAAGTCCAGAGGGACTGAGACGTCTTCCAAGCCTACAAGATGGAAGGTAAGCCAGTGGCTGATGAATGTACCCCCTCACCACAGTTAGCACCCCAAGACAGACTCCATTCCAGATGGGATCTTGGAGAAGGTGCCCAGATGATGTTTAGCCAAAAGGAAGGGCCCAGGGTGGGTGAAGCTTGTCCAGATGACTTCTGAGACTTCCCCAGATGCCCAGCAAGCCCCAAGCCCTAAGTAAGACTCTTTTGTGTTGAATTGGAGTCAAAACTCCACAGAGTGCCTTTTTGCACTCAGAAGCAGTTCCCTGAAGTAATTTTCCCCCAAAGCCAAGAAGAAGGAGTGGAACCCTTCAGATAAGATTTATTTTCCTGCATTGAAGTTCCTAGTTGCTGATTACATGTGCTGTTTGGTCTTTGAAGACCTGGAGAGGTTGCAAATTGCCTCATTGTGTTTGAGATACCAGCGTAAAGGTGGAAGAGCTCCAACGGACTCCTCCACGTGTCCAAGGAAGAAATGTTTTGCTAGAGTGTGTGTGCCAGATCCACCACTCTGAAAAGTGTTATCTACAGGCTGTTACACTACGCTGTTTTGGTCAGCTAGTGGGAAGTGGGAAATAATTGCCGGATGCAGTGTTTCCCTGAGTTTTACTACCCTTCGAGAAAGCCAAGAGCTGAAGAAGGGAGTAGTCCGTAAAGATGGCTGTGGGAAGCCCAACTAGCGGTTTCAGCAATAGCAGAGGCCAGATCCAGATCCAGATTCCCGACGTACTGAGGAGAGTGAATGGAATTCTGCGCGCTCTTGAGTTGAGAAGCTAGTCAAGCCATCAATTCTGTTGCCTGTTTAGTTCCCAAACCTCACAGGGATGAGAGTGCGGGGTTGTTTGATTGATTCCTTTGGACTGTGTTCTGATAAATACCTTAAAGGTTGTTTCTTGAGTTTTTTTACTAGGAGATGCACATGTTCCTGACGTCTGAAAGAAGAGCTGATAACGGAACTCTAAATGGACTTTGTTCAACTGGTTGTTTAATTGTTTGCAGGTGCAACAACAAAGAAGAAGAAGAAGAAGAAGGGGGGAAATGTTATTGTTTCTTGCTAATCATCTGTTTATTTTTCCAGAGGCTCGTACAAGCGGCTTCTGTGACATGTGTGGTGTTACTGACCTGTTTTCTGATTTAAAGGTTGTTCTGTTTGGGCAAAATGTGTTTTGGAAAGGGAAAACCTTTGGTACCTGAAAATGCCCAAGTCTTTTGTTCCAGCAAGGTTTTATACCTGAGTTTGCTTGCAATGCAGAATGTAACTTATGTAACGTGTACCTCCAGTAACTAAAACTGGAAGAAGCTTTAATGCTTGATATCCTACATATATAAGGGATAGCTTTTTTGCTCAATTGCTTTGCTCACATTAGTAAACAATGCCTTTTGGTAAAGTCAAACCCCCGGTTTGCCTTTCCAGAAAGGAGGGCGTGTCAGGAAATGAACCTATTTCCTAAGGCTTGAAATTGCCAATTTTCAAATAGGCCTCAGAAAAATCCATTTTTCTCTCTCTGAGCCTCAAGGCTGTGTAACAGCATGTTTTTCCACCATGTTTTTAGTGTCAGTGTACCCGTCTTATCTCTTTAGCAGAGCAATGTTATGACTAGTCCCAGAAAACTCTGCGTGCACGTGTGTAAACAACTATTGTTTTGAGAAAGTTTTCTCTGTTGCTTGCTGATACGTCATTGGCTGAAGCAGTCCCACCTGACTGAAAATTCTCCATTTTGGAGAGAAGAAAGAGTTCGTCTCTGTTTCTTCATGGATTAAGACCTGTTTTTGATTAGAGAGCTTTTGTTTCTGAATCTCAATGGGCTAGCAATCTTTAGCCTAGGAGCGATGCAATTTTGCTCCTTAAAAATGGTTACCTAGATTTGCCTGCGGACTTTATTGGATTGACCTGTGCTACTGACTTTTATGCTTTATGAACCTGATCAATAAATCTTCATCATTTTTCTGAACAACGTGTCTTCATTGGACTAAAAAGGGTAAGAGCTGCCTTTCACACACACAAATCTTTGAACACGCTACCAAATAAAAACCCCTTAAGAGCTGATAAGCAGCTGAGAATTCTATCTCTGTTCTAATTAGCCGTCCAGCTCGCCCTGTGTAGGTTTGTTTTGGTTTCCAGGGGTTTACCAGAAGAGTGGGGGCCGGCTGGATCGTGACAACATTTCTTGGTTATTTTCAATGTATTCTTGAGAAATTGAGAGGAAGTCGTTCTGTCAAGCCTTGAATTGCTAAAACAGTCAAATAAACTTTTGTGGGCATTTAACAGATTCCCTTAATGTCCGATCTGAAACCCCCTTTTTCTGACGATCACATGGTAGACTGAATTCCCGTGGAGCCAAGCTTGAGAGCACAAAATGTGTTTTCTCTTGCTGAGAGGCTGAAATCAAAATGCTTTTAGGGAATGGTTGAGGCACAAAGCCAAGGCCAGTGAGTTATGTAATTTTACATTGATCGTCCACAATCAATACTATGCTATTACGTGCAGATGAAAATGCTCCTCTTTTGTTTTGTGACCGAAGGTGCCTTATAATCAACAAGACACAAGAGTTTGGAAAATGGTCAATATTTTATAGTTCCCAGGCATTGTTTCCAATTCTTTTCTGAATGTGTGTATGTATTTTAGAAAGAGAAATAGTGAGTGAGAGAAAGAGAATCTATCTTTTAAAGTCCTTAAGAAAAAGACCTCCATGGTTTGCCAAATCGAGAAAAGATCTCTCTGTATGTTTCTGTCTCCCTGTGTATGAAAGATAGAAAGAGGCATGATTGATGATTCACTGCTGTCATCTTTAATAATAATAATACCTGGTTTATACATCTATTGAACCCTGCTGTATTTTATACCTCCATCCCTTGACTCATTTACTTGTATCTCTGTTATGTTTGCATGGATCTATGTACACTCTATCAACTCTGTGTAACTGAGAAAAAAGATGAAACTGTTGCATGGGCAGATCATGACCAAGATAGGTGGACTTCCTCACCTCCCCACCCAACCCCCAGTATTTGGGGTAATAGCTCTTGCTAAGTCTACAAGTTGTTCCACTGCTGTTCTCTCTACTGCCCACAACTCCCAGGTGTTACCTTTAACTGACATCTAAAGCATGTAATGGAGCCTGGGAAGCATAAGTGTGACAGATATTATTTGCATCCCTCCTTTGAACGTATAATACAAAGAGTGGATGAAGGAGTTGTTAGACCAGAACAGGGTTCCTCAAACCTGGCTCTCCAAATGTTCTTGGACCTCAATTCCCAGAAGCTCTGATCAGCAGGTGTGCTGACTTGGGTTTCTTGTAATTGAAGTCCAAGAACACCTGGAAAGCCAAGTTTGAGGGACTTTGGACTAGAATAACACACTAGCCAGGCCATGAAACAAGCAAATGCTCCTGTGTTCCCTAGCCCTAAACTGTCATGTTTTGGTGGCTCAAAACAAGACAAGCTCAGCAGAGCTTGGTCAAGTTCCCTTTTAGACAACAGCTCCCACAAGCACACACCAGCATGTCTGAAAAAGAGAGAATCTTGGAGTCTCCCAAGCTATGTGGCTGGCGGTGGGGAGGTCACAGCAGAAAGGTCCCCACAATGCCCGCAGACTTGTTTAGAGCCTGGATAGAACTTATGCTTCCTATAGCAACCATCTGCACTTTCTTTTTAGCTCCATGTTTTCTTTTGCAAGCGAACATGACCTGGGATAACTTTTAATCCCTTCTCAGACTGCCTTACCATGTCAATGAAGCAACCCAACTTGCAACTTGGGGTATTTTTGAACCACAGCTGGGCGTACCCTGGTAGTGGCAACCTTGTGTTGCCAGCTAATCTTTCTCACACTAGGTCAGGTGAAAGAAACTACAGAATGAACTCCCCAAAGGTGCCTTCATTTTGACAGTTTCAGGTCTGGCCTAGGCACAGAAAATAATAATGATTCACTGCCTTGTTTCAGCTCAGAATTTCCTTTAGGGTTTTAAATATATATAGCAGGGAGCTAATTTATCCTACCCTTCTTTTCCCCTTGACTATAAGCTTCTGTTTCCCTTCCTCTAGTTTTTGCCTATCTTGTCAATTTGCCTGCACACATTTCATTATTTGCTATCAAGGACTTTGACAAAAATACTTGTTAGTTACATTTATTTTATCTCATTCCTCTGATGAGGAAAAAGAGATGTACATAGCACTCGCCCTTCCCACTTTATTCTTACAACAGGCCTGTGAAGTAGAGATGAGAAGGAGAGGGTAAGAACTAGCCCAAGCTCCTTTGCTGAGTTTTCAAGGCTCAACTGAGACTAGAAACTGGAGCTCCTAGATTTCAATCTAATTGTTCTAATCACTTTCCTGTACTGTTCCTTGATCCTTTTCTTTAGTTTTAGAGAATTGAATTCCTCATAGGAAACCTGATAAGACTGCAACCCAGTGCTCCAAATCATTATAGTGTGGTATTCAATGAACCGGGTGCCTGCAAACTCAGCTCTACAACAATATTTGGAATTGCTTGCCCTGTCCTTGTCTAGAAAACTGCTGAATATGTTCATACAAAATATCGGCCTTGCATTAATGTGCTATGCTAACTGTTAATGATGGACAGGATCCTAGAAAAAAAGGGTCACTGCTACTGGAATGAACTCTGACCTGGTTTCCAGCTACAGTATTAAAGCCATATTGCTCCATTCTACATTTTCCAATCCAATATTGATTTGTCATCGCTCAGCTATTTCAGCCCAAATCAACTGAACTCCAGAATGTTCTGTCATTTGCCTTCTGTTTCCATCTCTGGCCAAACAGCTTTACCATCGGCAAATCCCATCGTTTTCAGGGTCTGTCTAGTGGTCTTTTGTGATCCCTCGGTATCCAGTCTGTTAGCCAATTGATCCTTCTCTTATCCTTTGGGTGGGTAATATGGCCTGCCCATCTTCTTTTTGCCACATATAGTTCATCGACCATATCATGCAGTCCAGTTCTTTGGCGTAATTCCTTATTGCTGGCCTTATCTTTGATTGTTACTCTGCACATCCATCTTTCTATTGCTCTTTGGGTTACTGTCAGTTTTTCTTCCTCTGATTTTGTTATTGCCCACATAACTGAATTCTACATTTTGTGGCTGTAAAATTGAGTTAATTCTACTGAATGTTTTCAGTGTCCCTCACCCACGACTGGTCACCTGCCATTCAAAGAAGGTACAGAGTGCAGCCAACAATAACAAGCAAAATACTATGAAGCTGGAGATCTGGGGCAGCCAAGGAGAAAGTAGGGAGTTTGCTTTTCTTCACAACCATATCATTTTGTGCTGATTTATCATGATGGCAATCTCAGCTGAGATAGAGACAGAGCAACAGAATCTATACTTATGGACTTAATTTGCATGGATGCACTGTTGTTGGTGAAGATGGCTTAAAATTTGACAATGAGTAACTTTGCCATACCACGCTATTAAAGAAGATCTTCTAAAACAGGGGTCCTCAACCTTTTAAAGCCAGGGAAAGGTTCATGCCCCTTCAAACTATTGACAGGCCCAGTGGTGGTGGGGGAGTGGTGGGGGCCTGGGGTGGTCCCATTGCTGCCCTGGTTCCCCAACATTTCCACCACCAGCAGGAGCAGAAGCACCACCCTGAGCCCCTTGACACTCCCACCCCACTGCCACTGGAGGCAGTAGGACCACTTCAAGCCCCCAACACTCCCACACACACCACTTCCCTTCTTACTGGCTTGGAGGAGCTGCATGGTGTGGGTGAAGGAGGGGTCCTGGCTGTCCGTCTTGCCTGCACTTGGCCAAAGTGGCCTCTGGGAAAGAAGGGGGTGGACATGTGCATCTGCTGAAAAAGCCACTCTCAGCCAGAGCAGCCCCTGGGAAAAACGCAGGTGGCTGTGGATGGCTGCCACTTCTGCCGCTGCCACCTCAATCCTTGTCCCCTCCACTTGGCTTGGCATGTCCCTAATGGAGCTCAGTAGCAGGACAGATGTTATAAGCCTTCTTACAACATCTTCCCTGCTACAAGGCACCATTAGGGACACGACAAGCCAAGCAGAGGGGACAAGTGGTGGCAGTGGTGGAGGCAGCGGAAACGGTGGCTGGAGCAAGGGCGCTGGCTGGCTGGAATGGTGCTGTGGGCCAGATTTGGCCCATGGGCCAGAAGTTGAGGATCCCTGTTCTAAAACAAATGACCCCATAACCTTCCTTGACTCACATTAATGGAAAATCTGTTGTATCTTCAAATATACTTGAGCAACAAGTATATTACAAAGAAAAAGAGAGAGCGAAAGAAAGAAAAAAGATGACAGACAGACAGACAGACAGACAGACAGACAGACAGACAGATAGATAGATAGATAGATAGATAGATAGATAGATAGATAGATAGATAGATAGATAGATAGATAGATAGATAGATAGATAGATAGATAGATAGTTCTTACACAATACAAAAGCAAGGTCAGGTGATAAATTTTTACTAGTTAAAAAAAAAATCAAAAATTAGCTAGGTTTCATCCTATGCCAGTCTTCATCAGGTTGTGCAAGGATATATTGTGGATAATGCAGGGGGATGGGGGGATATGAATCTCCCAAACATTATGGCAGATGTCCATGCCAGGTTTGCTTCTTAAAAGTAGGTGCAAAATACAGGATGCAAACACTTGGCTGGAGTGTAAGCTTCAAATCCCACCCTTGGAATTCCACCCTTTCCCAACTCATGAGAAAAGGGACTGCCAGGTATTCAGCATTTTCTCCTCCCACATCTCTTGAAACTCAAGAGTATCTTTATGGCTGGAAAGACGTTAAACTGAACTGCAGCAAATACCCAGTGATTAGAAAATAAACTTTGGTCTACCCACTAAGTGAAGCCAATTGAAACCAAATTAATAGTATTGCCTAGTGGTTGGAGGCTGTTGGGGGTTTTTCCCCAGTTTGCTGTCCTGCTTGTTAAGTGTTTTCTCAATTGTGTTCAGGGTGGCTACATTTATACTCTGTCTTTCTTTTTAATTTTTCTTAGGTTTTTCTAATTCTACCACTTGCTAGTGTGGGGAAACTGAAGAATTAAAAATTACAAGTCAATTCTTCTTCTTCTTCCATGCCTAGGCCAGACGTAAAACTGGCAAAATGAAGCCACCATTTGGTGGGTTCATTCTGCAGTTCCCTTCATCTGACCCAGTGTGAGAAAGATTAGCCATTACCAGGGTACACGCAATTTGTGGTTCAAATACAGTACAGCACAATCTTTGAGGAGACTCGTTCTGTGTACCCCATTGAAAGTCAATGTGAAAACCAAAATACAAAATCCTTTATTGCCAGGCCCTTTATATGAGAGGCTTTTTCTCCCAGCAAGTACATCACACATTGTATTAGTAAGGTTCTATGGGTGGGATTGATGTTGATTCCATTTTTTAAAAAGCTGGCTGGAAATGTCTTAATTCAAGGGAGCCATCAAAACAGACAACAGATGGTGATAACTTCTAATGGCTCCAACACTGACTGGACTGGATTCAAGAGCATTAGGTTTCAAAAATACCATTCACAGCCATCTCATTCCCCATGGAGTAGCTACTTACTGAAGCAAATAATTAGTTTGGTAATGGATAGGCCTGGCAGTTACTTCACACCCTGTTCCATAAAAGGGGGAATATTTTTTCAGGGAGAAAAAAAAAGATTTCCTTTTCATACAAAGGCAGATTAGGATTGACTTGCCAGCCATTCATACTGCTTGAAACATGGAGCCAAATTCTGACGTTGTGAAATCAGTGAGAACTATGCTTAATTCCTTTGGTTCGACCTAGTGTGAGAAAGTTTAATTGGCAAAACAGGGTTCAAATCAAATTAAAAAAACTTTTATTGGCTTTACTACCAGTACTACAATGCCAAAAGCATCACAGGCAGTTGATACACTAAAGTGTGGTACAAATAACATGATGGGGAACCTTGGATCAACTACTCCTACCTCTAGGGTAGAGTCTAATAGCACACATTTTTAAAAAGTGGCCACTCTATCCATAAAATCAGTGGAATCATTGTTTAAAAGAAGTAACAGGATGAATCTGGAAGTCCGCTGAAACTTGTCAAAAGGGGTTTAAAATTTTAAGGAAGATTTCCACATAATATGGGCAATAGAAATGAACATGAATAACCGTTTTGGCTCATTTGGCCTCACAGGGGCAGATCCTGTCTTGCATAACTTTCATAAAACCTTCATTGGTACCACAACAGCACCACGAATGCAAGGGAAATAAAAATGGTTAAAATAATGAGTAGGACAGCCAGAACATGTAAAATCAAGGATCATCAACTCCAGCCGAGTGGTTGAAGTCAGATGGCAACTGACAGAAAGGTAGTCACTAGGTCCATGTAATTGGTGGAATCATTATTCAAGAGAACCAGCAATCTAGAGGAGTCTGAGAGTCTGCTAAATTTGGTTAAAATGGGATCTAGGCAGTTTGGACAGATTTCCTTGTAAAAAGGACAGTAGAAGAGAATGTGGATAACTGATTCAACATGTTTGGCCCTACAAGGACACAACCTATCACAGTGATGATGAACCTATGGCACGCATGCCAGAGGTGGCACTCAGAGCCCTCTCTGTGGGCACTTGTACAGTCACCCCAGCACAGAGTTCACCCCACCCCTCTGTCCAGCAGCCCAATGGGAGCACTTCCTCCTGCCCCACAGCACAGAGTTTGCTCTGCCCAGGAGCCCAATGGGAGCATTTACTTCCTCCCCTGTTGCTGTGTTGGCACTTTGCAATAAATAAGTGGTTTTTGGATTGCAGTTTGGGCACTTGATTTCTAAAAGGTTCACCATCACTGACCTATAACCATATGGAATTGTATTGTATCTCCCAAATAGGAGTTCAGATGGCAAAACATTAAACCTTGCCAGTAAGAAGGCCCTGCCCTGTTGAGTGAGAGGCATGTTACACAAACAGGGAGCAATTTGGGCTTATTGCGGAAGGATCCCCAACCTCAAGGGAGAGCAAGTTTTATTGGCTGCACTGCAAAGGGGCAAAACACGGCTGCTGCCACCCAGGGTACCTTTACCTTGGATATCTTGGAGTCACTATTCAGCAAGGAGTCTCCGCAATGACATTCCGCACAACCTCTTCCCATAACGATATGTCCCTGGCACTTCTTCTCCATGTTAGTCCAACATTTCTTTTGACAAAATATTCCATCTGTGAGATGTTCTTCCTCTAGGTCTTTAGAGGTCTCTCCGACACCAATTTATTATTCTGGTGCTCCATCTATTTCCACTCATGCGTGCAACGTGGCCAGTCCACCTTAATTTGTTTGTCAAATATGTAAAATGTACCCACAATCTTCGAGGAGACTCTTTCTGTGTACCCCAGAACTATGCTGAAGGGAAATAAATCAGCCTTCAAAATGGCACTCTGGTTGGTACCTTTCATGGGACACCTTGAAAGTGTGTCTTCTGGGAGCTAAAATGTAAGGTATTTTTAGTCAGACAAGCTTTGGGTAAACATCAATAAGGACAGGGAAGGGGGGCAGGAGGGAGAACACTGTGCATACTGTTACATGTCATCAGTGGCATAATTTGTGTGGCCTAAGGCTGTGGACTTGTCAGCTATGGAAGGTTTTTGGCTGTTAAAAATTTCGCCATTGCATAATGGGGGACTTGGTGGTGGCTATGGAATGAGAAGAGGTCTATTATTTTTAAAACTTGCCCCCGCTGGGATGATTTTACTGCTGCTGGCGGTGAATTTTGGTATCCCCCATCCTGTGGCCCCCAATGGAGTCTTTCAGACCTTCAGGGGAGGACCCGGGGGGGGGGGATCCCAAAAAACTGTCACTGTGGATGACATCATCAGCCCTATACAGCATAAGTTATGCTGCTGAATTTCAGCCAAAACTTTTGGCAATCAAAAGCTGACATCCCAGATGCATTACATTTATATACACATACTGTACATTAATGTGCAAACAAAGATAATGTCAATGAAAAATTCCCCCCCCCCCATCTCTCTCTTTCTCTGTATATGTGTGTAAATGTAATACGTCTTGGGTTGCCAGCTCTTTGCCTCTTTTCCATTGTCTGCTAAGCTTTCCCCTTATGAGCCTGAAAGAAACATATGTTACAGTTACTAATGAAAGCAGGGATTATTAGACATTTAAAATGATTAAAAAGTGTGGGGGAGGAGAAAGTATGGCACCCTCTCAATGAGAGCACATATATATGTGTAGGTTTGCCTAAATGGAGCAGTATTTAAAGATCATATCAGAGCGCAAACAAAACAAAAAAGGCAAACAACATTGTGGCACCTTAAAGTGATGGCCACATAATCAAATAAATAAATAAATAAAACTAAAGACTAATTGGTGTAATTTAATGTTAGTTTTGTGGATAAAATCTACTTTATTTAAAGAGAATGCCATCCACATTAGCTCTTCTCGTAGAGCTAATAAAAGGTAATTATAATGATCTTCCTCAGTATATATAGGTGCCTATTAGACATAATTCTATAGTTATAAAGTACATAAATACAAAACGTGGGAAAATAACAAATCTACTGAATAAATATTTTTGAACAGAAATCCCTAATAAAGCATATTAATTAGCTACATTCAAAAGTATATAAAAACTGTATGTTTATAGAAGCCACCGTGTTTACTATGAGTATTGTTGTGGTTTTAAGATTTCCTAGAGCCATCTGGTTTTAGTTCTTGGTTTATTATTGGTTATTACCAGGCGCTTTTATTCTGATATTTCATGTATATATTATTATGTGCATTTGTATATATTGTAAGCCACCCTGAGTGGTGATTGCATCAAAAGGGTGGGGAATAAGTGTAAACAAACAAACAAACAGGTTTATAAAATGGAAATGAAAACCATGACTGTAATTCCAACTAAAATCCAAGTAATCTACACCCTTCTTGGATGCACACCTGAATTGCTGAAAGGGTTTGAGTGAGAGCAAGTCTGACAGGAGGTCAGACTCCTTTATGAGCCTGGAGTTCTAGCTGAGACTCCTAAGGAAAAACGACCACAGCTGAGATACCAGACTAAGATGCAACAATCCTCTTCAAAGTGATGACCACATCAGCAGAAGATAAAGGATAGTGTCAAAGGTGCTTGGGATAACAGCTACTGAGCAGCAGTGGTGGATGAAGATGACATTGGCATCTTCTTTTGTGTCCCAATCAAAATGAAGCCACTTTCATGGCTTTGTTGTTGGCCAAAATTAACTCCTCATCAGTGCATGTTTCTGACACCAATCGGCAGACAAGTAAGTGGGCCGGATTCTGTATCTCTCCACATACACACAGCGTGTTGTTGTCTGCCAACAATCCCCGCTTGACCATTTTTGTCTTGCATTTAGGGACTCCAACCCTCAGCCTATTCAAGTGACATAGAAGAGGTTAAAATCCTCAGCTATATCCTCCTTTAATGATGTTCCTTGCCCAGTGAGCTCCTTCCTCCATCTTTTAATTTGGTTTTGCTCTTGTGTACCTTCAATAATGTTTGTTCTTGCCATAAAGCTCTTCCTCGATCTGAGCCAGCAAACTTGAGGCTCATATCCATTCAGAGGATGTTGATGGCCATTCTCTTGCTAAGTTCTTTCAGTGTCTGCTGCTAGAGTGGTGACACTCAACTTATCTTTTGCTAACACTGCATAGAAGGTGGCAATTGTAAATCATTGCTGAACATTTATTTCCTTGAAAGCCCTATGATGTCAGTCCAAAAATGCTGTAAGAAATAGTACTGGAAGATGAGACCTCAAGGTTGGGATGCACTTGATCAACTACTAGGGAAGATCAAAGAATAAATATAAATATTGCTGTTGCTAAAGATGTAACCATGTTAAAGCTGAAATGACGCCTAGTGGTTGACTGGCACAGAAGAGAAAGGAAAGTCTGATGTTGCACAACACATACAATTGGAACATGGAATGTAAGTACTTCCAACCATAGTTAAATCATTGAGCCATCCATTCAACTCATTTAGTTAGGTACCTGGCAGTAAAGCCAGAGGTTGAGAGTTCAATTACCCACTGTGTCTCCAGGGAGAAGATCCAGCCTATGTAGTCATGGGCAAGCTGTACATTTCCAGGATGTCCCCAGAACCTTGAGCAAACCCTTGAAAGCATCACTATAAGTCAGAACAGACTTGATAGCATTCAATTCTTCTTCTTTTTTTCTTACCTTCTCTTAATTGTGAAACAACAAACAAGTAGGCATAGTTAAGCATGCTGATGAAACTGGCAGTGTTCATACAGTTCTCTGGATGCAAAGTTCTAAGATACAAAACGTTCTTACCCATGACCTCATGTTAACAATTGCTGGAGACAAACAGTATTGGGGACATTTCAGACATTTTTTTACACAGCTTCTCTTTGTAGTAGCTCCTCTTAAAATGAGGAGCACTCCAACTGTTGCTTTACTGTAGTGGAAGCAAATGTCAACAGAGTCTGTGAATGTTTCATTCCCCCCAACCCCCTTTTCACTCAATTGTTCTCTAATCCCCAAAGTATTTCAACTTACTCAGATGTCTGTTGGCCTGAAATTTACCATATAAGGAGAATTCAAAAGGCAGCTCAATCAGGGAGGTAAAATGTCATTAAGCAGTTTCAGAAATTCATGTTTTAATACAAAATACCAACAATCAGGGCTAGGTCTACATCATTTCTAAAGTTCTGTACAGATGCTGCATAACTGCAGGATTTTATCTAGAGCAGGGGTTGGCAGCCTATGGCCCATGGGCTGAATCTGGCCTGCGGTGCCAAATCATCCACCCCCACCCTCGCTCCAACTGCCTCCGCCACCTCCGCCACTGGAAGCGGCCGCAGACACATTTAAGGCAGCTGTGGATGTGTTTATGGCAGCCGCAAATGCATTTACGACAGCAGTGGACATGTTTACAGCAACATTTATGGCAGGGGACTACCAGTCAGGCCACTTTAACTGTCTGAAGGAATGTGACCTGGGCCCCAACTTTAAAAGGTTGCCAACCCCTGATCTAGAGAGTGAGTGCATTAGAGCTTTTGGGACAGTATTCCCTCCCACTCTCAATTCTATAGATTTAATTCCTAACAACGTGAGTAGCTGGAAGCCACAGAAGCATTCCGTTTCTACCACTACCAGCACCAACCAAAGCAAGCAATATTGAGAAATGAGAAATGTTTTTATACATTGACAAGGCAGCATGAAACAGAAAAAGGGTTTGACAGAAATAATTAGAACTGCCATAACCAGAAAACACAATTTCCCCCTGACTTAGAGACAGCCATACTGTTAAGCAGATTGAAGCTCCGGTTTCAGGAAGAAAATATTGTGGGGGTGACAGTGAAGACTGTGGCAACCAGCTATGTTTGCTACATGGTCCATAGTGAAAGAGGTTGCCCATTATTAGTGATGAACTAGAATTCAGCTGTCAGAATAGTAGGCTTTCCATAGGTAGAATGGAGGTAGTTGTGCACCCCCAACCCTGACCCATAAACAATCTAATGCATATTGTTGCCTTTGCTTCCAATCAGTGGTGAGCAGCAACAGGTTCGCAACACACACACCCGGGAGGGGGGGTTAGCAAAATTGGGTGGCCTCTGGGCAGGGGGGTGATGAAATTGGGTGGCCTTCGGGCGGGGGGGGGAAAAGCAAAATTGGGTGGCTATGCCCAACTCCCTGCCCTATCCCATCAGGTTTTGTCCCTGCAAGTGGTTCAAGGTCTCCCTTGCTCAATAGCCAGTCATAACCGACTCTAGGGTACAGTGCTCATCTCCATTTACAGCCAAAGAGCCAGTGCTGCCTGTGTTTGCAGCTGTATACATGGCCTAATGGCAGGCATGACTAGATCACACATGACATAAGCTCCACCCATGATGTAGGCTCTGTCCACGATGTAGGCTCCACCCACGGTGTGGTAGCGAAAAATTTTGTGGCCCACCACTGCTTCCAATCCATAGGAGACTGAAAACCCTGGGGCTGGAGCTGCTGTAATAACAGCTGAGGAAGTTGACCAAATACTTAATTTAGTTTTTTAAAAAAAAACCCCTCCAGTTTAGGAATGTTTGCATCAGGAGGAGTGGGCCACTGTGGCTTAGTGGCGTTAAGCGTGATGACCAGAAGGTTGGTAGGTCAGCAATTCAAGACCCAAGTACTGTGTGACAGAATGAGCTTCCGTTGTCTGACCCACAAATTCCAACAGAAACTTTCCTCATATAGAATTATATATGAGCAAGGGCAACCTTTGCCTTTTTTAAAAAATTTGGGCCACTCTTGAAACCACCCTTTCTTCCCCTTAGGTCACCCCTCCCCTTCACCCCTCCCCCATGAAGTAGACTCATCCTCAAACCCCACACGAGGATCCCTTGGAAGAAAGTTCTAAGAAGGGACCAGGAACGGCAATGCAGTCTATGGAGCCTCCATTTACCCCCAGAAGGAGGAAAGCAGGAGACAAGAAAGGACTTATTTTGGAGGAGGACCTTTGCAATGGATGACATGTCACTTTCTGTCCTCTCTGTTCCCTTCCTCTGTAGGAATAGTGACTCTATGCAATTAACCCTTTGTTTTGGGATTTTTACATGTTTTTCTTGAACCAGCCGGGACTGCTGCAATCCATGAAAATCCCGGGGAAATGGGACATATGGCAACTCTATCCCTAAGAGTATATTAAGTTTTAAAGGAAGAGACCACAGTTTTGTTGTAGAGCCTGGGATTCAAGCCCAACTTCAAACCTTTGCCATCTCCACGTACAACCAGAAGCAATCCCATCTGAAACTCTGGAAAGCAGATATTGGCCAGTATAGTCAGATAGACCAAGGATTGACTTAATAGTTTTCCATATTCCAGTTTCAAATTCTGCTTAACAATAAACTATGGGTACCTTTAACCATGGCTTCTGATGGTGCTGATATAAATTTAAGCTGGGGGGGGGGGGAATGGAAGGACTATTTCTGGATCACCTCCTGTTTCTTATTACTGGTTAAGAGGCAGACTGAGTTACTTCTGACCATCAATTCATGGAGGATGGGGAGGCAGTGTTAAAAATAAAAAATATTGATGTGACTGAAAAAGTAAGATCAATGGCAGAAGAGCTACTGGAAAAGTTATGAAGATTTAGTGAGATTGCTGTTGTTGCAGTAGCATCAAATATTTTTTGGTAGTATTGGTGTTGTTTTTTGTTTTCACCAAGGAGAGTGTGCTTGTGTGTATGTATGTTTTATTGTATGAAGGTTTTAATCTTTGTTGTAAGCTGTCCTGAGCTTTGGAGAAGTGTGATGCTGATATTTCAAACAAATGAAAAGTGGCACATTGTCTGTGCACATCCAATCTCCTATGCTGGTAGACCCGACAACATTTAGCATCTAATTGCTGTTCAGTGGCTCATGTAGAAGGAATTGGATGTGCCAGGTCTTTGTGCTTTGTAGAATTTTGTGTAGTCATGGGAACCGAAGAAACCCCTCAAGGCAGCTACATTTCAGAGGATTTTTAGTGCCTTGTCTTTTACTTTAGGAAATCAACTAAGAAATTAGTGTCCAGTCCCTTTAGGTTATTCGTGATACAATGCTATTCTTGGAAAGCGGTTGGTGAAGTTATTGTTGATCCATTGGCTTCCACAAGATATTATGGGTCACTGAAAGAGAATCCACATGTAGCTATATTGGAAGACATTTTTGTCAGCTACACATATTGGAAATATGTCAAATACGGATCTGAGCTTTAGGAAGGGAAAACGTAGAAGAGCAGTAATTTAGTGGTAAATTTTGAAGAGGGAGGCGATCATCATGTTAGCATTCATGTTACCCCGAAAATATGACATACCCATAAAATAAGCTGTAGTAGGATTTCTCAGCAGTTGCACGATGTAAGCCATACCCTGAAAATAAGACATATTGATAGGCATGGCTATGCAGCGTGCCGGTGTGGAGCAGTAAAGAAGACGGGCAGCAGTGGTGTAACAAAAATAAGACATCCCTGAAAATAAGCCATAGTGTGTCTTCTTGAGGAAAAATAAATACTGTATAAGACGGTGTCTTATTTTCGGGGAAACACAGTATATTGATACATTCTAGGAGAATCTGAGTGATTGCTATCAACAAGCCATTTCTAGTAGGTGTCATCAATCCAGAGACCAATTTTTTTGTTTGGCCAATGGTTCTTAATTGCCTTATCAGCAAGAAAGTGCACCCCAATGCCTTTAACCATAACATAGATCAGGGGTTCCCAAACTTTTCAAGCCAGCTGCTGGGTCATACTCTCAGTCAGCTTCGAGGGCTGGACTGCCATTTTGCCTTGCCTGCACAATGGGGATGGCCATTTTGTCCCAAGAGCTTCAAAGTGGTGGCCATTTTATTTCTCAAGTGCCCTTGGAGGGTTTGGGGTCCACATAAAATTGCTTGTGAGCCAGATACGGCCCGTGGGCCTTAGGTTTGGAACCTTAGACATAGATAGTGCACAATAATATACTGTGGCTGAAGAAAAAATTGCTTCCCTACTATCTTCTCTGAAGACTTCAGCCAAGCTTGGAGGGAACAAGAAAGTCTGAGGAGGAGGAAGATCCTAACATTTTTCCTGCTAAGACTTTGCCCCTGCAGTTCCTGTCCTGGCTCCACTATAGTACTTTAAAAAGATGCTGAACAAAAATTCATAGACTAGGGGAACAGAAATTTATAGAAATTCAACATCTAAGTTTGATGTTTAAAAATTGAAAGTGCCATCGGAAAAAAAAATTGGAGAATTTTTGAAAATGTAATTTTAATTCATTGCATTTAAAGACAAAAATCTGTATATATAAACACAAGTACACACTAACTTAAATAGTTAAAAGTATTGAAACAATATGCATAAATTGGAATGCCAAAAGTAATCCAGGGAAAATGTAGCTAGACTGTGCAAGTTCTGGAGTTCCAAACAGACTTTCTACTGACACTATCTCATAATTTCTTCCTTATCACCTGAAAGACAGAAGTGGAACATCAGTGACATTTCTGCAAATTAAATGTAGTGATTTGGCACTATGGGAGAGAAGCAGCCACCCAAGCAGAACTGTACACCTGAATCAATATCCCTGATAAGGTACTGATGGCTACTTCTGTTGACGGATTGAGTAAAATTCTATAGAGTAAAAACTTGGAAAGAGAGTTACCCATCTTCAGATAAACCCATCAGCCTGTTACTGTACAAGATCCAAATACTGTACAAAGATATGCAGAGATAAATGGACCAGTTTCTCTGGATCCAAGATAAGAAATGGGGAAATATTGATTTGGGTGGTGGTGGTGGAGTACATCTTCCTGAAGTACTATGCTCTTTAATCACAGATCTCAGGCACTAAAATATCTTGGGCCGCTATGGTAAAAGATACTGTTTTGGATTACAGCTTCCAGGATACCCAAACCATCATGGTCACTGCATATGGTGGCAATGCTATTCTGGAAGCTATTGTTCCAAAAATAATATTTTACCATCTCTGCCTGAGACATTTTAGTCTCCAAAGTCAAGGTATACATAGTATGCCAAGCCAGCCAGATAACTTTGGCACATGAGGCAGAAAATCTCACAAGTGTCTAACCCCATCTCTGGTCATAGAATAAGTAATAGGAAATTAAATAACTATCACCCTAAATCTGCTGCCTGAGGAGGCTAATTCATATGCCCAATGGTGGATTCAGCTATGGGCAGCTATCAACTCTTTATGTAATGGCAAAAAAAGGTGTTTGTGTGTGTGTGTGTGTGTGTGTTCTTTTTTTGCTGACTTAATTGAATCTAACAATTTTTCAACTTCCTCTGTCTCCCTCTCCCTTGGAGCAGAAGAAATGTATAATTTGCCAGTATCTGAAGTGGTTCTTAACACGCCACATCACTGGGGGCGTGGCTAAGGATGGCTTAGAGGAAGCAGCCATTTCTCATCCCTCCGCCAGTTCAATGAGTTAAAATTAAAAAAAAAAATGAGATTTAAAAGTGGAAATTAAAAGTGTGGACTATCACCAGAGAGAGCGATAAATTGGGAGTCTGAAGTTGCCGATCCTGGAGCTGAGGGACATCGGGACTCGAGAGGACTGAGCTCCGGGGAAGAGGAGCAGAACGGAGGCTCGTTTAGAGGCTTCGTATCCGCCGATCTAACCCGTTGTAGCCAGTCCGGGAGTCGGAGATCAGAGCCCTCACCACTGCATTGAAGGCACTGAATGAGTGCTGAAAAGGTTGGTGAATGAGCAAAAGGAGCGGTCGAGAGGCTGGGCTGGAGACAGACGGGATCGGCAATAAGGCGCAAGACGGGGGGAAAGGAGTTGCGGAGCGGCAGAGCTTTTGGAAACAACAGCGTTAATTTTTTTTTCTTTCCTCTCAATTGGAAGAGACACCGGAGTCTGCTGTGGAGTTAAGTGAAAGTGGTGAGTCGGGCTGAAAGCCGTGAAAGGGCAGACGGGGTGTTTCGAGGCAGGAAGGAAGGAGAGAAGGGGAGAAAAGGACGAGGACTTGAGAAGGATTTGAGAAGGGAGCAGCAATGGCGGCAAGGGCAGAGTGACTTTTAAATAACTTTTAATAACTTTGGCGAGTACTTAACTAAAGTGGAGAGCAATTGAGTAAAAGGGATTGTTGTCATCGAGAAAATCAAGAGAGTGTTCTAGCTATCTGGAGCGTTTGGCTACTTTTTTTATATATATTCTTTCTTCGTAATACTGGATTGAGAGAACTTAGATTATGGAAAGTGGTGGAAATATGGTGGACAAAATCGAAACCTAACAGCGGAGAAAACGAAACTGAACAGATTGGAGTTGAGAGAGAATCGCCATTACTATTGTCCTTTGTTCTTGATCTCTTGAGTTGTTTTTGGGACGTCATATGCTTGTTTGAAAACTATTTTGCATCGCTTTTCTCTCCTTGTCCTTATTCATCACAGCCATAAGGAAGAACGCACTTCGCACAATTCCAAACCCCTGTGGAATAAAACTTACGATTACGATTTTGGGTCCACCCTCCCTCTGCCCCCCCTCGTTTCTCCTTTCTCTCCCCCTCTACCTTTAAAGACAGTTGAATTGTATATTGTTGGAGATTACCTAAGAACTGTATTTTGGTTTTATATTCCTTCCCTCCCAATAAGGTTGTTTTTCTATTGAAGCAATTGCAATAGCAACATACTGGCAAGGGGTTTTTAGAAAATCAAACTGGGATAGATAAAAGAACGTTTTAATAATATAAAGGAGTGCAGCAAAAATATAATAATAGTTGTTAATTTGGACATAAATTGGGAATATTAATAAGAATAAATAAAATTTAAAAAGAGGGGAAAAAAGGGGGAACACTTTGAATTTGGTAGTAAAATACAGACTATTTGCAATCAGATTTAGAAAATTTGACTTAACCCAGTGCCAGTATGGAGGCAGGGAAAGGAGGGGGGGAGGAGGAGGTGGTGAAACCGAAGACATGAAAAGATAAGAAGGAACAAAAATATCAGAAGGGGGGGGAGAAGGAGAGACACACACCATTGCCGGTATTGGAGGCCCCAGCCACAATGGATGCACCAACAGATGATTTGTCTGAAAATGTGGGGAAAATGTTTAAGATGCTACAGCAATTATCAATTGATGTGAAAAGAAACAATGAGGAAATGAAAAAGGATAGGGAGATTTCCAGACTTCAACATGAAAGTCTGGAGAGATCCCTCTCTGATTTACAAAAAGAAGTTGCAGATAACACAAAAAAAATTAATGCTATTACTGATACAGTTCAGGATGAGGTAAAGCAGATAAGCTTAACAGTTAATGAACTGTACATACATGAATATGCTACAGCAGCAAAAGTGGTGGTGCAAGAGAAGAGGATCCAGATGGTGGAAGAAGGTTTGAGAAAACAGAACATAGTGATTAGACGTATGCCTGAACGAGCGCCAGATAGGCTTAAAGAAAGAGTAGTGGATTGGCTGAACTCTTTAAAAATGGGGAAAGAATTTGTCCCAGAGGACATTGGTAGTGTATTTAGAGTGGGGGGAAGAAGAGGAAGAAATTCGTTTAGGAATGTTTTGGCCAAATTTGCAAATTGGGCAGGCAAACTGAAAGTGATGGCTTTCATTAAACAAGCAGGATCTGGCGCTCTAAAGATTGAGGGGGTTGATGTGGAAATCTACAATGACATTGCTCCGGAAGAAAGAAAGTGGAAGTACAAGATGAAACCAGTCACAAAGTTTCTGATGGTTAATGATCTTAAGTATAATTGGAGATTTCCACAGCAACTGTGCTTTTTTTCGACAAAAAGAGGCACATTTTGAACTCGAAGACTGATGTTCTGGCATATCTTACTGAAATTGGCTTGCTTAAGGTGGCATCAAAGGAATGGATTGGGTTGAGAACTGATTTGTACGCATCTGGGGCCACAGGTACAGTGCTGAAGATGGGGGAGGAAGCGGAGGGGGCGGCGGGGTTTTTGGATCTTTCAGAAACTCCAAGTGTTGAGATAGTAGAGTAAGCTCAATATATAATAATGGATTACTGGCGGAGGGAGGGAAGGAGCTAGAAGATCACAGAGTCATTCCTACACGACTCCCCCCTCCCCTCTTTGGAGAACAGAGCCGATGACCGGATGAAGGGCATGGGGAGGGTTTCAGGCGGCGGAGGTATAGGTAAGTTTGTTTTAGTTTATGTTTATATTTTCTATTTTGTGCAGTATTGTTATTTTGTGTTACCAGGTAGATCTTCTGTAGTTAAATTTTTTAAATATAGTCAAACATGGGATAGAGGGCACATGTCCAGGGAGGATTGTAAGAAGTACAAGTGGTCAAGAAATGTAAATGGTTAAAAATTTTAGAGTATTAACATGGAATGTGAGGGGTACAGGTAGCGTTTTGAAGAGGAGGAAACTACAGATAGCATTAAATAAAAGTAAAGCAGATGCAATCTTTCTACAAGAGACTCATCAGAAATCTGCAGATTTAAATAAATTGGTCTTAAGAGGAATGCAAATTTACGAAATGGCTTTTGGTTCATCTAAAGCAAGAGGAGTTGCAATTATAATTTCAGAAAAAATGGGATTTAGTATGACCCAGAGTATTGCCGATCCGGAGGGAAGATATTTGATAATTAAAGGAAATATAGATGAAGAGGAAATTACATTTGTAAATGTGTATACCCCAAATGATAATCAGGAAGAATTTCTTTAAAAAAATAGGGAAAATATTAGAAAGGGAAGGGACAAAAAACATGATTATAGCAGGGGACTTTAATTTACTAAGATCACAAATTGACAGCACCAACACTAATAGGAAAGGTAGAAAATATATTTTAGAGGATTGGATCAAAATGTTAGGGATAAAAGATGTTTGGAGGGAAATAAGGGGGAATGAAAGGGATTATACTTATTTTTCTCAGGTGCATGACACATTCTCTAGAATTGACTATATATTTGTCACAGAGGGGCTAGTTAAAACAATAGAGGATATCAAAATAGGTGCATTTAAAGAATCAGACCATGCGGCAATAACAATGAATATAACTCTGGATAGCTGGGGGGGGAAAGTATTTAATTGGAGATACAATACAAAGCTATTTAAAGAGGAAGCTAATAAAAAAGATATAATGGAGAAGTGGGAAGAAAATTGGAATTGGAACGATAATGATGAGGTTAGTTACAGCACGGTTTGGGATACCTTGAAAGCGATATTCAGGGGAGAAGCCATAAAATTAGGTAGTATTAAATACAAACAAAGCATTGGCAGATACCAAGTTTTAGAAAAAAAAAATGAAAAATTTGCATCTGGAATACGCTAGGACCAAAAATCAGGGAACTAGGGAAGAAATACAAAAAATTAGAAAGGAATTGGAGGGGAAAGATATGGAAAGAGTATAAAACGATTTGATATTTTTAAAAAGGGAATATTTTGAGTACAGCAATAGAAATTCTAAATTATTAGCAAGAGCGGCAAAAGAAAAAAGGTTAAGAGTCAAATTGGGGTTTTGGTGGATAAAAAAGGAATAAGATATAATAAGGGAAAAGATAAAACAAGAATAATAGAAGATTTTTATAAAGAGCTGTACTCAAAGAAAGAAGTTAATTTGGAAAAACTTAGAGCTTTTTTTGAAAAACAACAAATAGCAAAAATATCAGAAGAACATAAAAATATAATGGAGGAAAAAATAACAGAAAAAGAAATTGAGGATACAATAAGAAACTTGAAAATAAACAAAGCTCCAGGGGAAGATGGGCTACCGGCTGAGTTTTATAAAGATTTTAAAACATGGATCGTTCCGAGGTTACACAAATTATTTAATAGAATAATAGAGGGGAAAGCAACTCCAAATTCTTGGGATAGATCAATTATAACTCTAATACCAAAGCCAGGAAAAGAGTTAGAAAAAGTGGAATCTTATAGACCAATTTCATTAATTAACCAAGATGCAAAAATATTTACAACAATTATATCAAACAGACTAAACAGTTTCATTGCCAATTATATAAAAGATGATCAAGGTGGATTTGTAAAAAGCAGACATATGTCAGACTTGATAAGAAGAGTAGTGGATTTAATAGATCTATCAGAACAGAAAAAAGAGAAGGTAGGGTTCCTGTCTCTAGATATATTTAAGGCTTTTGACTCTCTACAATAGTCTACAATATATGAAATGATTAAGCTTTATGGATTTGGAATAAAATTTCAGGGAATAATTAAAGCATTATACCAACAAGGCACAGCGAGGATCAAGGTTAACGGGGAATACTCGGGAGACATTAAGTTGGAGGCAGGCACAAGACAAGGTTGTCCACTTTCACCATCGTTGTTTATATTGGCAATGGAATTTCTGGCTAATTTAATTCGGCAGGATCAGAATATACTAGGATTTGAGGGGAATAAAATAAACCTTTATGCAGATGACACGATGATAATTACAAAGCAACCATTGAAAGCTATAGGAAGAATAAATATACATTTAAAGGAATTTGAAGAAACAACAGGTTTGAGAATTAATTGGGACAAAACAGAAATGATATTCTGCAATGGGGGAGATTATGAAGAGAAAAGAATTAAAGAAATGTATGGGATACAGGTTAAAAGCAAACTTAGATACCTGGGGATAATAATATCTAGTAAATTTGGGGAACTTAAAAGGCTAAATTATGATAATCAGATAAGAGAGATTGAAAAGAAAATAGATCGATACAATAAATTAAATTTATCATGGTTTGGACGGATTGCATTATGTAAAATGATGTTGTTGATGAAATTAAATTTTCTTTTCGATGCATTACCGATCAAATTTACCGATAAAGAAATAAATGAATATCAGAAAATTATAAATAAATTTTGTAATGGCAAACGAGGAGCAAGAATTGTTAAAAAATTATGATATTTATCTCAAAGGGAAGGCGGTTTAGGCATACCCAACATTCTTAACTACTATAGAGCTTTTCAAGTAAGAAATGTGATTAAAATCTTGAGTAAAGAGGAATTGATATGGGAAAAAATTGAAAGAGGGGTAGTTTTAAAATTTGACAAATCAATATTATTAAATGGAAGGGAGTTAAATAACAAAAAGAAAGTCCAATGCAAATTGACAAAGATAATGCTAGAAGTATGGAATAAAGTAAAAAAAGAATTAGCCCCAGGTACTTCACCTATTCTAGAACTTGAGGATTTTAGCAATTTTCCAATACGTATTGATAATAGAATTAGAAGACTATTAGTAGATAAAAAAGTTCTCTTGTTGAGGGATTGGATCAATAATTGCAGGGATAATGGGAAGAAGACAGAGCTATTTTCACAATTGCAGATAGACTGGTTCAAGACTCTCCAGATTAATAATTGGAACAAAAAATATATGTTAGATAATAGTATAAATAGAGATGTTACCATATTTGAATCCTGGGTTAGTAAAATAAGAAATGGGGATATGGGAATTAAAGGAATAGTTAGTAAGATTTATAAATTACTGAATAAAAGCGGTAAAATACAAGAAATTTTGAGAAACAAGTGGGAGCAGGATTTAAACATTACAATTACAGTAAGAATGAAAGAGCTAAATTATAAGCTAATTTGGAGATGGTATAGGACTCCAAGGGGATTGCATCAGATGGATAACAGAGTGAGTGACAAATGCTGGAGATGCAAACATGAGGTCGGAACATATGTTCATATGTGGTGGGAATGTAAATGTCTGAAAATTTTTTGGGGAAAGGTGGGAAACGAAATAAATAATATACTGGAGGTGCAGCTTAAGTTGGGGCCGGACACCACTTTATTAACAGAAGAAGATAAATTCAAAATGAGTAGTGATAATAAAGAATTGATGGCCATAATGTTGTCAGCGGCTAGACTGTGTATCGCAAAAATTTGGAAAAATGAGGTGGTGATAAGAATACAAGATTGGTATAAAGAAATGTGGGATCTGGCTCTCAACGATAAGCTCACATGTGAACTAAATGTCAAAAGAGGAAGAACTAAAGTGAACAATTTCTGGAGAGTCTGGAAACCTTTCATTGATTTTGTGATGATTAAAAAGAAGGGTGTAACTCCTGTACCAGATCAAAATGTTTTCTGGAAAACATAAGTAAATACAATCCTCTGGACACTGTAAATAGCACAAGGGTGATAAGAAAAGTGTTAAATATGATAGAGTAGGAAAATAAAAATGTATTAGTAAAGAGTAGAAAAATGAAGAAAATGAAGAATTATGTAATTCAGTTATATGTTTGATACCATATGATTTATTATTCTTTTTTGTTAATATATAATGTGCAACTTTACTGATGAAAGAGGGGAATGTAGTAATTCTCTTTGTGAGATTATCTTTATGTATATCTTTTGTTTTTGTCTAATTGTTTTAAATACCTATAAAAATAAAGTTTTAAAAAAAAACACGCCACATCACAATATCAGAAATCCTCATCTAATAGAGCCTTGATAGCCAGAAGGCTTACTTTTGCTTCATTTCTAGCAGTCACACATGCTCAAAATGGTCAAAACCAGAGTGATCCTAACTGGACCAAAAAAGAAAAAAACCCTGACATTAGGCAGAAAAGACCAGAGAAGACCTCTTTGGGGGCAGCCTGATTTGCTCCAGCAAAGAGATTGTCTGATTGTTATCTTTAGGAGCGAACTAGCCCATTCCTACAGCAGACCAAACAGTGGGCTAAATACTGTGCAGACTTAACTCGGTTATTACTCTGGAAACTGATTAAAACTACTACTCAATAGCAAGAGAAAATGCAATGTTATATATACAACCACCTTCTTAATTAGTAACCGTATTGATTTGAAAATATCCTTTGCTGATTAAAAATTCTCCCGCACTGAAAAAGACTGAAACATGCTGGTGTCAGAACAGTAAATCAGAATATAAAGCTCATCCACCCACTCTGCTTCTTCCTGCCCATTCATTGGGATTTATTTAATTTTATCTACATGTGTTATTAACAGATTTGACTCAAATCCTCCTACTTCCCTTACAGGTCAGAGTTGTTTTCCTTGCCTGGGAACTGGGGATTTTTGACAACCTAGATTATTATAGATCTGTTTCCCCCATCTGTCCCCTTCTCTCAGAGAAGCCAAGTTCAGGTGAGGGCATGTACAAGTAGAACTCACCTGACATCAGCTGAATACCAAAACTAAAGTTAGTCTGAGGAACAACATAATTGGGAAACTCACAAACTATAAATGGGGAACTCAACCATCCACACTGCGTTCATCAGCTTTGGCCCTGAGTGTCTCCATGGTAGAGTATGCTGATTCAATGAGGCATGGCCACACAGCGAAATAAGTTGACGTTGCTGTTAATGAATCAATGAGTATAGGGACAGGATGCCTCAAACCTACACCAGTTGAGAAAATATATCCTCTTGTTGGTACTGCTCTACCTAAGATAAGGAGAGAAGTAGCAGTGGATGCCAAGAGAACTAAGCAAGAAAATGACCCCTCAACATCCTCTGAATAGATATGTGCCTCAAGTGCACCAGCTCAGATCCAGGAAGTGTTATGGCAGGAACAAACATTCTTGAGGGAACACAAGAGCAAAACAAAATTAGAAGACGGAGGAAGCTGCTCACAGGACAAGGAATATCATTAAAGGAGGATATAGCTGAGGAACTCAACCTCCCCATGTCACTTGGAGGACCCTAAATAGGCTGAGGGTTGGAGTCCCTAAATGAAAGACCAACATGCTTAAATAGGGGCCACTGGAAGACAACAACGTGCTGTGTGAATGTGGAGAGATTCCGAATCCAGCTTATTTACAGGTCTGCTGATTACTGCCAGAAACATGTGCTAATGAAGATTTAATTTTGGCCAATGACAAAGCCAAGAAAGTGGCTTCATTTTGGGATTTAAAAGTTTGACCTGGACATGAAAGAAGAAGCTGTAATGTCATGTTTGGGACTATATCACTCACAATAGGGGATTTAGGAGAGGGGGAAACTGAAAAAGCACAAGGTGGAGAAAGACCAGCAATAAAGACAAAGGGTGTAGAGAAGAGAAAAGGGGAAAAAATACATAGAAAGAAAAACACATGAGATTGGGGTGGGAAAGAATGAGGGACTTCTATGCCACTCAGTCAGACAGGCATTTGTCCTGCTGTTTGATGTACTGCAGAGGTGAGTTGGTCCCCTCTCTTTGGGGGGGGGGGGAAATCACATAACATAATTTCAGCAGCAGACCAATCCACCACCCCAAGTACCCCTAACTGCAACTTTTTGAAATCCAGGGGGGTTGTCTACCTTTTTTGTGTGTGTGCGCAGGTAGTTATGCTTTGGTTCAATCCATTCCCAGCATGCATGATCTCAGGGAATGGACAAAATTGTCAAAGGCTCCTTCCAGTGTCAATTTCTGGTACTGTGAAGTTGCTTAATAAATGAGCCTCTTTAGGAAAATAGCATATTAAATACTTCCTCTGTTCCTCTACAAAGAGGCAGAAATTAAAAACTCTTTTTAGTCTACATCCTATAGCTGATGTGCTGAATCACTTAGATTAATTTTTTTTAAAAAAATTCTTTGCCTTGTATATAGTACATGGAGAAACTGTACACATCCATGGTATCGATCGACACAGTGTCAGTACCAGCAGAACATGGCTGGAAAAATGAAACAAGCAGCAGGGGGTGGGAATGGGGAGAAAGAAGAAAAATAGCACAGAGTCATGGTAATATAAATGGTTTTGAAGTTTGCACCTTTCACTCACTTGTTCATATTAATGGAAAGACACAAATGTGCTACTTAGAGCTGGTTTTCACAGGGCTGGTTTTTTTTTTTAAAAAAAATCCTCTTTTTTTGGCTGTATGTTGGCAATCCCATAATCTGTCATTTTGATACCATTTTGGATTATTTTGATGGTCCTCTCCATTACTTTGTGGATTGTTTTTTGCTTTTTATAGTTGTAATTCACTGGTGCCTAGGCATCCCTGCCCCATGTCCACCGAAATGTCTGAAAATGCAGACATCACTGGCTCTTTGGCTATAAACAGAGATGAGGACTGAACCCTAGAGTTGCATATCTGGCTTTTGAGCAAGGGTGATGGGCATGAGCCGGATTGCACCAGTATGCACGTACCAGTAGTAAAAATGGCTGGCTCCGCCCACCTCCCTGTCCTTCCCACCTCCTTTTAGAAGAGGCTTCGGAGGGGGCTGGCTCCATTTTCCCTTCGTCCAAGGCTTTTCCTGGGGTATGTTTCACCCCAAAATGCATCCCCAGCTACTCCGGAATAGCTGGGGATGCACTTCGGGGTGAAACGGAGCCCTGGAAAAGCCTTGGATGGGGGGGGGGGATGGCTTCAGAGGTTCACTACAGAGTGATGAAAATAGAAGAGGCTTCTATTTTCATAGCTCTATAGAGAAGGGCAGTCACATGGCCAACAGGCCACACCCATCCAGTCACATGGCCACGCCCACAGTGTGGTAGAATTTTTTAATGCCCACCACTGCCTATAAGCACTGAAACATTTATATAGAATTGGAAGTTATATACATATTTTTGTCAATCTTAATGTCCCACTGTCAAGAGGTATCTCAAAAGATTCACGGCCCATCACTCCCCATGGCCCCATACCTGGTGTTCCCAAACAACAAGCTCCCTGTTGACTGGGGAGGCACCAAAGAGTTTGAGGATACTGAAGGTGCAGAGGCCTTCTTGGTTGAGTTGGGGGGGGGGGATAAGGTGTAGCAGAAGAACAAGAAAGGAGGGAGCAAGAAGGAGGAAAACCTAGAAAGGCAGAGAAGAAGGAAAGGGCAATTGAGATGGGGCAGATAAAGGAAGCTGTAGCAGAGGTAGAAAAAGAGAAAATCTGGGAAGAAGCAGTCAATGAGGAAAAAAAATTATGGGCAAGAAGAAATAAGGTGCTAAGAGGGACCTTGAGGGGAAGGCAGTGAAACCCACAGGGGAAGAGCCCCCCTGCCCCCTATGTAGACCTACATCTTTAAGGAAGATCCCTAGATAGGAGATTTAGCCCATCTGAGAATTCCTGTAGCTGAGGCCAAACACCAGGCACAAGAGAGATGAGTAGTAAAGCCATCATACTGGGGTGAATGCTGATGCAGAGAGAAGTAGGTGAGAGCTGGTCTACAGAGAAAACTGAGAATCATGCCTTGATAGCTTAGGAGCTGCCAACCCTAACAAAGGGTTATGTGCCCAAAGTTTATTATATTCACTTAATTTGGGCTGGAACCAGTTTGGAAAACTGGGCCACCTGGACTTTACTAGGCAGGCGAAGGAGGAACCAGCATACACCCAGAAGACTGTGACCCCAGGGGCTGACAGAACCAGTCTGGATGCTCTGCCAGCTTCCCCTGACCTTTAAAGCTTTCTTGCTGTTTGAGGGAAGTTTTTAAAGCAGGGTTTCTCAACTTTGGCCCCCAGAAGCCCAAGTCAGCACCACCTGTTGATCAGGGCTCCTGGGAATTGAAGTCCAAAAACATGGGGGGGGGGGATTTGAGAAACTCTGTATTAAAGAGTTTGTGTTGTATCTGGCCTCTAGGTTTGTGACTTGGGAACTATGGAAGACAGTGGGAAGGGTAATACCCATGTTCAGTTCTTATGTGCCTCCTAGCATCACTATTATGTAACTGCGATATCATTGTTTTTTAAAAAAACATGGATGAAAGCTGAAAAGACTCAGGTTCTTGAATGTGTGTAGGAGAATGTATTCTGCACATGTGGAATGCAATGTATAGCTCTCTCCTTTTGAAACCTGTGCATTTCTAAGGCTTGCTGTGTGTTTTGGGTGGGGTGGGGAAATAGCCACAAATCTACTCACACTTTGTTTAAAAAAAATGTGCATGATTAAAATAGCGTCCACTAGAAAAAATGTGTGCGAACACTTCAGTTAATGGGAATGTGTGTGCAAAGGTTGTTTTGCATCCTACTATTAAACTGGTATGACTTGGTGGGATTCTGAGCATGACAAGAAGAAGCAAGACCAATTTTCATATCCCTCCACGTATTGTTTCCTATAATCAGTTTCCGATTCGCTCAGTTGTTTCCCGTCTCCCTTCCCTGCTGGAACTCGGAGTGGTTGAACTTTTGAACTCCTGCAGCAAATGGAAACCTGGGAGTTTCATAGAAAACAAAAAAATCAGCATTTGAGCCACATAAAAGTAGCAGGACAAATTCTCGGGAGGCAAAACCAGCTGCCTTTGTGGATTAAAGAGACAGCAACAAATAAAGGAGATGACAGTTTTGGCCACAGTTTCTGCTCCTCTTGTGGGTCTCGGCATTTAAGACTGTGACTATCATAAGGACTCTGTCCAAATTTTCCATATGGCTGTTGTTCTGCTGAATGATTCCCACTCTCAAAAGAGAACAATAGAAATTGCTTACTTTGGTGCTGTTCTATTGACTCCCATGGGACTGTTGCTTGGGGGTAGCGTAACTATGGCTAAATGTTTTGCTGTGCCATACATGTCGAGGAGGAAATTTAGTCCCAATGATCTGGTATATAAATTATAGACCTGCTTGGTTGAGGAGAAACAAAAGGAACTTGAAGCTTGGGAAGAAGTTCATTGGACTGTTTTGCGTTATCTGCACTGCTGAGCTCTGGGGATGTTGAGTAGGAGAGAATCGATTCTAGCAGAGAAAGGAATAAAGTAGAAATTGGTAAAAAAAATTGCCTTTGTCAGTCACACTGCAGAAACCTCTTGCACGTTTCCTATTGCCCTAAAGCAGGATCAGAATTACATACAACTGCCTCCCGCACAGCTATTTACAAACTTCCTACCCCTGTGCATCAGTTCATATCTAGGGGTACATAGAAAAAGCCTCCTCAAAGATTGTGGTATTTTTGAACCAGAATTGGGTGTACCCTGGTAACGGCAGCCTTGTGCGGCCGGCCAATCTTTCTCACACTAGGTGAGGTGAAAGGACCCGCAGAATGAACTCACCAAAAGGTGACTTCATTTTGGCAGTTTCATGTTTAGTCTAGACATGAAAGCGTTCATATCCACATTCTTATCTATTTTCTACACAATGCACTGCCAATTACAGTATCTGCTGGTGTATAAGATGCACTCCCCTCCTTAAAATACACCAGAAAAACAGAGTGTGTCTTATATGCCGGTAACAACCACTGGTGCAATTCTGCAGCCACCACTGACCACTAGGAGCCAAGCGAAGGGTGTGTGTGTCCCAAAAGAGCTCTCTTGCCCGGCAGATCCTGGCAAATACAGTACAGTAATTCTCTCTCCTTCTCTCCCTCTCTTTCACAGAGAGAGAGAGAGAGAGAACGAGAGAGAGGATGTTTACACTGCTTACCAAAATATGGGTAGAGTGAGATGCTTGTTTTCACAAACAGCTCCCTTTCTCTGAGGGTAAGGAGGGAAAAATAAATCCTTCTTGCCAGCACAGAGCATTAGGAAAATTCAGAGACCATATTTAGCCCATGATCCATAGGGTACCTATCTCTGACATTGAGCCTCTGATGCTGATCAGCTGAGTGTTTAGATAAGTTCCGAATTAGACAAGCCCCAGGAGGGCTGAGCCTGGCCAGTTGAGCGGCATTGGTTATACCTAAGCAAAGGCTTTATTTTTGAGGCCTTGAGTCTGAACAATTTGTGACGCATGTCAACTGCACCTTCCTCCCACCACCAGCCACTTATTCTCTGCTCCCGTGTGGCTGAGACAGTAACACTTGATGTAGCTTTTATGTTTTCCATCAGAACATTTTCTTTCCCTTCTTCCTTGTGCTAAAATAGAGATTTTGACACTAAAATTCAAAAGAACACCTGAAAGGTTGTCCTCTAGATGTCATTTTCAATGTGGTTTGGTTTATGTCCTCCTATTACTCAGGTGTTTCCAGTTTCTAAGCACTAGACTCAGTGACTCATAGCTATGGCAACAGGGACTGCAAGCAAATGTGGCAAAATTTGAGAAAAACCCAAATCAATGAAAATCTGACACTCAAGCATAAGGGATGCTTTCACTGCAGTCAGAGTTCTCAGAAGGGAAGTAAGAGGTTCAGATACATTGTGTCACTTTGGTAGGTGTACCACACAAAAGCAGATGTTGAGAGGTGAACAAATCACATCCACTTTTAAAAGATGCCATGATATCCTGACACTGCAAAGCTGCCACATTTCTATCATTCTCAGGATTTAGGAAGCATCAAAACATGAAATCTGGCTTCACTTCATTTGTTAAGAATCATACACCAAAATATACTGTCCTATGTCCAAGGTGATTCTTAGCATACTGTCTCCATGGGGTCCTCCTCTTACATCAGTGAACCCAAAAGCCATAGAGGCCGCTGCGGGGACAGGCACTGGTGTCTTGGGCTCCACCCAGGGGGCGGCAAATTTGGCTTACCCACTGGGCGGCTGAAACCCATGCTACGCCACTGCATTTAGACTAAAGTTCAAGCTGAAAATAGTCCATCACTGCTGTCCACAAGGAAAAAGAGAAGCATAGGGAAAGGATCTCTCACATATGTAGTTTCAAACACTTTGGAGGGACTACTAACCTCTTGACTCTTACTTGGCTTCTAAATCCTAGTGTTGTCCTGCTCGTTGCCTAAGAGGGTTACCTGGTCTCATGAAGCTGATTGCAGCTTCGAGGAACTGCAATGACTCTGATGCGCATCCCTCTAACCCAGGGATTTTCTACCTATGCGGCCCATGACACCATTTCATGTGGCTCACCACCACCTCCACCACACCAGGAAGTGCCATGTGGTGGAGGAAAGGCAAAATGGCCATCCGGACCCTTAAGTGGTCTGAGGGAGCATGAACCGGCGCCCGGCTTAAAATGTTTGAGAATTCCTACTCTAATCTAACTTCTTCTGACAGAGACTGAAGCTCCTGGAACTTCTCCTCCTCAGGGTCTCCATGACACCAAGGTTTAATGGGACAGCAGCAACAGCAACAGTGCAGGGTGGTGGTGGTGGTAGAATTCTGTGGCAGAATTCTGTTTGTGGCTTACAGAAACCATAGTGGTTCCTCCCAAACTTTTCTTCTCTTGTCTCTGAGAACTCACAAACATGCAGAGGTCCTATTATTCAATAGCAGAGAGAGGCTTCAACTAACTTAATCAGCTTCCCGTTATATATTAGGGCCTGAAAACCTGTTACATTAGGAAAATACAACCAAGATGGGCAAAGGTGTCATACAAGGTCCACTTTATGACTTGTTTCTCTGGGGTCTCTGAATAGTAAACAATCGTATGAGGAAATTGGGCCATGAATTTACCAACTCAGTTTATATTTTATAGCTTTCCAAATTCATACTCCTGTGGCATTTTGTTTATTTTAGAATGCTATTATCTTGCCTTTTCCCCCACAAACTTCAAGACAACTCTTATACATCAGATTTATCTCAAAGGGTTTGTATTTTGTTTTACATTGCTGTGTGCTTATTGGGACAAACAGAGAAAAATATTGGGGCTGGAATACAAACAATAAATGAGATATGATCAATAACAAATCTAGTGACGGCAGACAGTCTGATCCCACACCCTCCAAATGTACACTTCTGAAGGCAGACCTCTGCTTGTTTATCTCTCTGTAACTTCTGCAAAAGCCTGGACTGAGAAAATATTTTTAAATTATGACTGTGAAACAGGCAAGGGACTTCTGTCACTTTGAGAATAACTGGTTTGCCAGTTGCACTCAGATGCTCTCTAGAGCCAATGATTAGACAGCTGTGGTTGCTGCGGAATTCATCATCAACTGAAGATTAACAACATTAAAAAAAAAAACCACACACACACAAACCCAGATCATGAACTCTGAGGATGTTTGTGTTTTTCTTTCCTCCCCACAAGAATTTCAAAATGTCCTCCCGGATTCGACACAGAACATGCTTTCTCCTTATTTAATACATTCTTGATTACATGCTTCAGAAGACAATTAAAACAAACTAGGAGGGAAAAAATAGAGTTGTGAGTTCATCATCAACAGGAAATGCCAGTTTGCAGGATCAAACTACTTTGCTGCTTGAAACAAAGGAGAAGACCAGGACCTGATTCCCACCCATTGCTCTACAAAACCTGGCTAGATTGGCACTTGAATCTTAAGAATGCTAGCAGCTGAATGGTCTTTTTCACCTCATTTGAGGCAGCAGGCTAGTTTGGAGATCAGTTCTGTATCATGAAGCTCAGTTTGTCTTCCAGGAAAACAGCTGGGAAGTTGAGAAAGAACAACCAACTGGCCATCACTGCTGCCTGCCCCCCGGCATTTACTGTTTGAGGAGGTCACATCGCTCTATACATAGAGCTATCCCTGTGGCATAACTGTCTGTTTAGTAAAGGCCAAGCCTTTCTAAGCAAATTCTGCCTACAGTCTTGTACTTGACATCTCCTGATGTGTATGTAGCTGGTGGAGGCTTCTTCCTCAAAGGCTCATGTCATAAACTGGGATACTATTGCCCTTGGCAGAACCTAGCACTTTTCCAAAATTTTAAGTGCTTACTGAATATACTCGAGTATAAGTCATCCTGAATATAAGTCAAGGTACCTAATTTGGGCCTCTAAAACTGGGGAAATAAATTTACCCATGTATGAGTCAGGGGGTGGAAAATGCAGCAGCTGCTCGTGAGTTTCAATAAATAAAATCCATGAAAATATGGTAAAATTAATTAATTTAGACATTTGTGTGGGTATGTTTTTGAGTTTTTATGGTAGTGTTAGTGTTGTTTTTTTTTTACTTTATGCTTGAATTTGCACCACTGTAGTTTTGGGACCCTCAGCATCATTGACCCTGTTAGAGTTTGTAAGTCTTCACCCCACACCCTAACTGGATTGCAATTCATATTGTGATTGTGATGCCTTTAAGGCTCTGCAGTTCAAAAGCAAGAAATTGTAATAAATAGGTACCACTTTGGTGGGAAGGTAAACAGCATTCTCTGCACTTCGATGTCTAGGCATGCCTGCCACATGGAAATGTCTGCAAATGCAGACAGTGCTGGCTCTTTGGATATAAACAGAGATGAGCACTGAACCTCAGAGTTGGATATGGCTGGCTTTTGAGCAAGGGTGACCTTTACTTTTACCTTTGCATTCCACCAGAAATTGGTACATGTCTGAAGATGTGATCTTGAATACAAAAGTTTACACCATATTTGCATTTGTAATGGAATGTACAGGAATATTATTAATGAGACTCCCAAAAGTTCATGGCAAACGTTGTTCCAGGCTTTGTTTCCTTGAGGTGAGATGGAAAAAAACAGCAGGCTTCATCACATAGGGGATATCATCCCCCCATTTCTCAAAGAGAGGAACCCAGGTATATGCATAAATCATTTCCCTGCAGATGGTCTTCTTCTGAAGCAGCAGGTTTCTGATTGGCCAGAGAGTCCACAGAAGACCATCTGTAAGGAGGGACTTTATGCATTACTTTATGATGGATGATGAATATTAGTCAAGGGTTTCTGGGCATTATCAAATTTGATACACCACAACTAACAGGTTGTTTTATGCTACTATCTATGTTGTATTTTTTATGATGTTATATTATACCACCTTTACAGAAACTGCTTCAGTAGAATTCTCATCCACAGCCTTAGGCTTCCTCTCAGAACAAAGGAAGAACTAGTGCTTGGCCTGGACCACTCACACAACAGATGCTAAGCCTGAAGGGTAAACTCACTGGCAAATGAATAATGCCACAATGTTTGTCCTGCATCCACCATTTGCAATTCAAAAGGTTGAAGCTTCATAACCAATCTGGATAACAGGTATTACCAGTAGTAAAAAAAATTACATTGATCTTTATGCTAACCATTCTGTACCTCTATGCCTGATGTGTATACATTGATGTATAAATTGATGCCATGAAGTCTCACTCTTATGTCTGACGAAGTGGGCTTGATCCACGAAAGCTAACGTTAAAATACAGCAGTTAGTCTTTAAAGTGCCACAACGTTTTTTGTCTTTTTGTTTTGTTTACTCTCAGATATGCTTGAAACACAGACTAACATGGCTATCACTTCAAAAAATTCATATACAGTACTGTATAATAGTCATTTGTCTTAGAGGTGCTACAGGGCTCTTTGTTGTTTTTTGTTACAGCAGACTAACACAGCCACCTACTAGGGAAAAAATCCAAAGAAAAATGGAAATCTATATGAAAATCAATATAAATGTGACATTCTACAAAGAAAAAGAAATCTGAAATAAAAAATCATCTGATGCACCTGCTTGGAAGTAAATTCCCTTGGGTTGAGTGGGAGTTGCTTTTAAGTAAATAATCCTTCAAATAAGATCGGGCTACATGACTCACCACACTTAAGGTAGTTTTTTCTCTGATCATTCTGGGACTTTTGAAATGGAAGAGTAAACATGTGAAGAATGTTTAGAGGGGAAGGAAATTTCCTATATATATAACATATTAAAATCATTTCATTATACTTGAACATGGGTTTTATTGTGTGCCCCCGCTCCCCTGGTGTATGTACCATAGATTCAGACTGAAATTTTTGTTTTAGGATCTGGCACAGAAGTTGAAGAAAATTTAGATTGCTTTTTCTTTTTCGTCTGCTTTTTAATATAAATTGTATACCTGCTCCAAAACTGAAGAAACCAGTAAAGCAATCTGCATCTGGACTTAACCAAGTTATTAGCAAATATGTATTTTAAAGGTCCTCAGCAACATAGTTTAAATCTGACTTTGAGAGTGTGTACAGTTCTGGGAAACTACAGCATAAAATGTATGAGCACTATGCCCTATGAGAACTGAGCCTTTCAATGGCACAAAGTAATAGCCACCGTTTTAAGCTATGCTTCAAGCACACTTCAGCCTATTTGGTGTTTTCCTGTTTCCATTCCAAAGATGAAAGAGATCCATATATTTGGGACCTATTTTAACAAGGCAGTACAACGTGAAACTTTCACTTGTATGTGTCTGTCCATCTCCCTTTCTCTTCTCTGCTTTGGCTGAAAAATCCACCCTAACTCAATCCAGAGTTGTGAAACTACTGACATAATGCATCTTGATTGGGATGTGATCCAGTTACAATTTTGAGCCACCAAGCCAAGGCTGGCCTTGTAATGCAGCCGAATAAAACATCATACTTCAAGTGGCATCACAAATAGTAGTAGATGAAGCTTGGCTCTGAGATCTGAAAGGCGCAGGTCTTAATGTTTTTCACTTAGTCTTGGAGACACATTGTTGCCCTGGCCCTGTACCTGCTCCACCTTGAGACACCAAGTCATCAAAGGGCATTTACGTTTGCCTGCTGCCAGGCCCTCCCTTTTGCGGTTCTCAAGCGAAAGTTCCAATGGACACCAATGTCAGAGAGACAATGCCCCTGTGACACTGGAGATACTGAAATCATAGAACATGTTCTCTGTATCTGCCCTTTTTATGGAGACATCCGGAACAAGTTCATATCTCTGCTGCTCCTCAAGTATCCTGGCCGACCAAACAGCACATACACGTACTGGGTACTATTTGATGAAAGGCCCACCTCTACCCACAACACTGCCAGGTTCTGTGCCACAGCATGTAAGATCAGAAGAACAATCCTGGCAGGTCCCTCAGCTAAATAAACCACTAGTGCTACATCACAGGCTTACTAATAGCAGGAGTAGCAAATGCAAATGCTATGGGCCCACACACTCAGAATGAAAATCCAAAATTAAATATTCCGTGCATATTCAAAAAAAATATCACTCGGAGAGACTTGCCAATGCCTCATTGGAACGTTCAATGTTGCCATAGAGTAAAGATGTGTGCAAAGGCAGAGCTGTCTTTGTCTGCACATGCATCTTATGCACTACTACTCCACAGTAGCATGAATTTCTGTCGAGTGACAGAGTCGATCAACGTGTGAGGTGTGTTTTGTTTTATAGGTTTTTGCTTAATTGATGGCATGGGGAGTAGTGGTGTGGTGTTATTTTTTGCAATTCTTATGTGGTGTTGTTTATTTGCCTGCTGCTGTTACTGATACAACAGTTGAGAAGAAGACGGTGCAATATAATTTTTCTCGCATTAGGTAAAAGTTTGTTTTTACTAGTTTGTTTTTACTAGTGGTGTTTTATTTTATAGGTTTCCTAAATCCTAAATCTAAACAAGGGCCTCTTGACACGATTTGCTACAGACCTCGCACTGGCTTAACCCAGCACTGGTTGTAACACTATTAATCTTAAATACTAATTTTACTAATCCTTAACTCTGAGCAGAAACACTCCTTTTTAAATACTCTCATTTTAACTTCTGTCTCTTGATATACTTTAACTTCTGGTATTTTTGTTGTACTATGCTGGTCTTGGACTACAATAAAGATTGATTGATGACTTAGTACACAGATGGGACAGAATTTGGGCTCTGCTTCAGGACAGAAATGTATCCTCTACAAGTCCTGTCACCAGGTGCAGATCAATTCTGTCAAGAGTGCAGCTGCATTCACAAATCTTCCTGATCAGAAAAAATATATATAGATTAGATGTATATGTTTGGGCAGTGCTAAAAAGGGTGTTGACACACACAAAAAAAGACAGCTTTTGCAGCTTATATTAAGATTAACACTAACGTTATTGAAAGATGCCCTCCAAAGTTAGAAATAAAACTTATGAAAGGGCCCCAGAAAACCTAGACTGATTTCTTGATAACCTCTTAAAATAAACAGTCAGTCATAATGGAAGATCTGGATAGCTCAGTGGTTTAGCTATCCAATTGTGGAGCCAGAGGTTGGAAGTTCAATTCCCAACTGTGTCTCATGAGAGTAAAGCCAACAAGCATAGCCTTAGGCAAGCTGCACAGGCCCAGGATACCCCCAGAAGAAGCATCTAAGTACTTTATACTTAGAAAACCCTGGAAATGTTTGCCATAAATTGGAGTTAACTTGATAGCAAACAGTTGTTGTTATTAATATTATTCAATGGATGGTGTTTTTAACTCTTTTGTTGAAATCATTGGGTAACAACACTTAATGTTGAAATAATGAACACAAATGGTAGCTGCGTATTTCAGAGCTGCAAAAAAGTGATCAGAGGCTGCCCCAAACTTAGAGAGTAGAATGAGAAACCTCTTGTGTTGCTCATCTCCTAGATTATATAACCAGTTTTCTCTCCTTACAATATCTTGCGTTTTTCGTAAGAGCCCCAACTTGCTGTGTACATTCTTTGTAACTCAGCTGCACTCCTGGAAGGGAATGAATTGGGATATTCTGAATGCCTTATGTAACCCATTTAGAGAACTTTGTTGTTTGTACCTTTGTCTGCATTTCTTGGACAGGCTTATTTAACACCAAGTATAAAGGCTAGTTGGAAATCTTAGTTGACTTTAAAACACTAGAGCTCAATTGGTATTCTGAAAGAAGGAAGACTGAATGAAGCACACTATTGTCCTGAGGATTTCTGTAGACAGCCTTGTTTGTATCTTCTCAACAGAAGCGAGGTTTTAACATGCAAGGACTTGGCCAATTTTAATGGAATTTATTCCCCCAACCCCGTAACCCAGAGTTCATTTTAATTCTTTATCCGACTTAATTTAGGGATGAGAATTTTCCAGTCTTTTTTTCATGCTAGACGGAGTGAAAAACTACCCTTCTGTCTGTTTTACAGAAAATCTAAAAGTATGTAAAATCAGCATACAGTATTTACACTATTCATTAAATACATGGTGGGCTGAAATATCTTGAGAAGACATGACATTCAACGTGCATGTAAAAATAAGAATTCTTGAAGGAGATATGTAAGTCCTTGGGGTGTCAGGATCAATGTTCATATGTAAGCTACGTTTCTCATTACAGAAATGCAAAAAAAAAAAAGCCCTCTTTATCCACCACCCCCCACCCCCGTTATGGTAAAAAAAGTTACTAGCTGTCCTTGTGTGTGTCAGCTTGTCTTACAAATAGAATGGGCTGAATGGCATGGCCCAGAGCCACTGACATTGTGAAAGAAAAACTGTTGTCAAACATGTGTTGCAAAAGTGGAGGGCCCTTTGGATCCTAGTCCTGAGGAAAGAAGATGCATGGGTCAGTTAGAGTGAGAAAAGGTCAGGGCATCCCAGAAACTGTTCTGAGTCATTCAGCTGCAGGATTAGAAGGCTAGGAGGCTCTGTATTTATCCTGCATTAGGACTGCATGGATTGGGCATTATGTCCAGCAGGGGGAAAGTCATTATCAATCCTCTTGATCCATTGGGTAGTCCTGTATGGGACATTACAGAGGCCACTTTTTTAAAGCGGAAGGGCTGTCCACTCCAATTAAAGCTTGAAGATGAAGTTCTTTAAGAAGGGAGCGCAGAGGTGTAGGTGCCAGAGCTTGGAAAAGTGGCTTCCTTGAAGGCTATACTTTCCATGGGCCATGCTAGCTGTGATATTCTGAGAATTCTGGAGCTGCAATTGATAATTTCACTCTTCTAAACAATGAAGGCTGCTCATTAACTGTTGGACAGCAGGAGAAGCAGGTGTACAGGTGTCCTGGTAACAGTCTTTGGAGACATAGCCTGTTCTAACTAAGTTAGACAAAGTTAGAGTCGCCCTGGTGAGTGGGCAGCAATATAAGTTCAAATAATAAATAAATAAGTTATAAATTTGCACTTCTATATTAGATCAACCAACACTTGCAAATGTATAATCATATCTCTTCCATTGTTCTCTTCTATTAAGAAAGCAAGGCAAAATAACATTATGGTAATACCAAGATGGAAAATCTCAACAATGTTAGGAACGTGACTTTCACTACAAACTCTTAATAATAACAAGCCTTTACAAATACCTAATTCAGGAATAAGAAAAAGTAGTCAGAGTGTTGCTTGGAAAGAAAATAGAAACCAATTAATTGGTATCTTGCATGCAAAATAGTGCCTTCTCTATGAGGAGGGACCCTTACTGTATGCCAGTGTACATCTTATATACTGATGAACAAACAACTTACACTGCTACAAACAACATGTGCAATGGCTCCTCTCATTATATATTCCCTCCAAAAAAAAATGATAAACGTTGCACACACTAAATTTATGAATTTCTTAAGAAGAAATACTAGAATATTAAACTTATGCAAACTAATAACTAAAAGTGCATGTCCACCTTTCAAACAGATAAATATGTGGACCAATCATATGAAGCAATGTGTTTAAGCCGGTTTACGTAGTTCCATCTTTTCTATTTCTTGTCAGGCCTGGCGTTAGCTCTTCCAAAGGGGTTAACTTGTAAACAAGTGGCCAAGCCTCTGTCTTCTTATGCTGTTAGAAAATCTGTTAGAATCCTGATAAGAAAGGGTGTGAATCTTCAGGTAGCTTACCATTTCAAAATGGTTCTGGTTCTGCCTGAAGTCACATGACAATTCCCAGAATTAGGATGAAAATAAAATCCTTGCTCTTCAGTGGGCCTTCATTACTTTGAACCACAGCCAGCCCTGCCATTAGGAAGAGTTAGATTTCTGCCACAGGTAACAGACCCTAGGTGTAGAAACTGGAGGACTTTGGCCACCTGCCTTCCTTGATAGTGAAAACTGTGTGGTCTAGAGCAGCCTCTCCTCCTCCACTTAAGATAGTCAGCTGCCTTCAGAGGCAATGAAAGATGTTATCCTTTCTCTAGCATCAGGAGTAAAATTTCCCTACCAGTGTATCTGAAGAATGGGAGGATGAGCTGAACTATTTTCTGTTTCAAGTTAAGTAGAAAAGCATTGACCCCTATCTTGGCATTGACTTTGGCCACTGAATTTTATTTAAAGAAACATCTCAAATTTTGTGGGAAATCCAAATAGCACAGACAAAGCCGATAAAGTGTCCCAGAGGGCTTGAGCAATTCCTTAACTTGATAGTATTCAGTTGATAAAATGGACTCACATTCAGGCTCATCAGAAGATAGAGATGGTTAGAACAAAAGAAAGGTGACCCTCCCCAATCCATATCCAATCTATAATGAATCTCTTATAACTGGATAGAAGCTGAGGTAGACATATTATATTCCTATTTTCAAAAGGAAAAAAATCAGACAAATAATTAATTTAAGACAATGGGCAGATCTAACCACAAATACCTGTAATTCCTTTTTAAATGTGAAGCTAAAACCCTATGACTCATTATGCTTCTACTGGTGGTTTAGGGAGAATAATCAATTTTATGATTATTATTTTTCTGGATCAAGTGCCTTTATCATTTGGCAAAGCTCTTGTTTTATTATTGAAGATGGGGAGACTCATCAGAAGGAGTCTTCAGCTGGCTGGGAAGGGCTCAGGTTTCAGAAGGACAACTGATATTGCTATGTGTAGTTAAATTCAAAGCAACAGGATTATTTCAAAGATCCTTGAGTCACCTCATTTACTTCTCATCCTTATTAGATTGCTAGGTTTCAGGCTTTCACCTTAAAAGTCAGGCTTTACTGTCCATGTCTGAGGTTTAGGAAGTAAGATGGGATGTTGGCAGTCTGAGAAGCCTGGATTTTAGAGTTCATTTTTATGGTTTCATGGCATGCCATTAAGATGTTCCCAGAAGTACCCTTGTTTGTTTCACTATCTTTCATTCTGCTGCAATTCACAAATTGGCCTTTACATTGTTTAGAAAGTTTCTACATTTTCTGTCTATCCACCCATTAGGTGAAGGTCACCTTTGCTCAAAAGCCACTCATATCTGGCTCTAGGGTTCAGTGCTCATCTCTGTTTATAGCCAAAGAGCCAGTGCCGTCTGCATCTCCAGATGTTTCTGTAGACATTTGGCAAGCATGACTAGACACAGGAGTACATGGAACACTGATTACCTTCCCACCAAAGTGGTACCTATTTATCTACTTGCAGTTTCTTGCTTTTGAAATGCTAGGTTGGCAGGAGCTGGGACAGAGACAGGGGCGCGCTCTGTCATGCAACACTTGGGTCTCAAACTGCTGGCTTGCCAACCTTCCAGTCATCAAATTCAGCATCTTAACCACTAAGACACTGCAGTCCCTACTCACCCATTTTTTTTGTTGTGGTTGTTCAGTTGCACAATCGACCCCATGGACCATTGCCTGCCAGGCACCTCTGTCCTCCACCTTCCTCCTCAACCCACCCAGCTCTGTGGCTATTGCATCTACGATACCACCTAGCCATCTCATTTTTGGCCACCCCCTTCTTCTTTTGACCTCCACCTTTCCCAGCATTAAGGCTTTCTCCAGTGAATCATCTCTTCATATTTGATGTCCAAAGTACTTTAGCTTCAGCTTTACTATTTGTCCTTCTAAGGAGAAGTTGTTGTAGCAATTTAAAGGACCAAAAGAAACTCAGCACTCCACGACTCAGAATCAGAAAAGCAGGTTTATTTTCTGATCAGAAAAGATTCTCCAGCTGGTGTAACCACTCAAGCAATTCAACTCAAGGTTGATTTCTTCTAAGATTGACCTATTTGTTCTCCTTGATGTCCAGGGGACTCTCAAAACTCTCCTCCAACACCACATCTCAAAGGTATCGATTCTTCTGTGCTCAGCTTTCCTTATGGTCCAGCTTTCAAAACCATACATTACCACTGGGAATACCATTGCTTTGACTATGCAAATTTTTGTTTGCAAGGTGATGTCTCTACTTTTCACTGTTTTTTTTTTATTTTAAATTTCTTAATTTTAAATAATTAAATTTAAATGCTATTTTTAACATTTTTGTGAGTTTTTATTTGTTTTATGCTGCCCAGAGTTGCCTCGGACAGGAGGCGGCGGTAGAAATGCGAGTAATAAATAAATAAATAAATAAATAAATAAATAAATAAATGTTCTCCAGGTTTCTCATAGCTTGCCTCCCAAGAATCAGTCACCTTTTTATTTCATGGCTGCAATCACCATCTGCAGTGATCTTTGATCCTAAGAAAGAAAAGTCTGTCACTGCTTCTACTTCTTCTCCATCTATTTTCCAAGAACTGATAGGTCCTGTGTCCATTATCTTGCTTTTCTTGATTTTGAGTCTCAGACCAGCTTTTGAACGCTCTTCTTTCAACCTAAGCAGGAGCTTCTTTAGGTCTTCCTCACTTTCTGCCATTAGGGTGGTATCAACTGCACATCTCAAATTGTTTATGTTTCTCCCAGCAATTTTAATCCCAATTTGTGATTTGTCCATCCCTGCATTGCACATTATGTGCTCTGTATATAAGTTGAATAAGCAGGGTGTAAAAATGCAGCCTTGTCTTACTCCTTTTCCTATTCCAAACTGCTCTGTCATTCTGTGTTCTGTCCTAACTGTTGCTTCTTGACTCATGTACAGATTTCTTATGAGGCATATAAGATGTTCTGGTATTCCCATCTCTTTACTTACTTGCCACATTTTGTTGTGATCCACACAGTCAAAGGCCTTGGTGTAGTCAATGAAACAGAAGTAAACTTGTTTCTGATATTCTTTTGTTTTCTCCATGATCCAATGTATGTTGGCAATGTAGTCTCTAGTTCCCCTGCCTCTTCGGAACCCAGCCTGCACTTCTGGTAATTCTCTATCCATGTGTTGCTTAAGCCTATCCTGAATTACCTTGAGCATCACCTTGCTAGCGTGTTGGATGAGTGTAATTGTTCAATAATTTGAGCATTCTTTGGCATTGCCCTTCTTTGGGATTAGAACATACACTGATCTTTCCCATCCTGCGGCTATTGTTGTGTTTTCCAAATCTGCTGGCATATAGAATGCAATAATTTAGTTTCCTCATCAGTGGTGGGATGTCAAAAATTTTACTACCCCACCGTGATGTCATCACAGTATGGGCAGAGCTAATGTTGTGATGTCATGACATCATGGGTGGGGCCAAATAAAAATAATAAAATAAAAATAAGCACACACACACACACCCCTCAAAACACACACCCGCCCACCCACAACACAAACCCATAAATAAATACAATAAAAATTACATTAAAATAACCCACCCATCCACCCCAAACATAAATCAACCCACCCATCCACCCCAAACACAAACCCATCACTTACCTGTTAGTATAAGTGCCTGGGCAACACCATGTTGCAAGATGGATATGGTCATCGTACCAGTTCTCTAGGATATTATGCCTTAATGTAAATGTAAAACAGCTGTACCTCCTTAAGGGTTCTCTAACTGGAACAGCAATTGGAACAGCACAGGTGTAGCTTATTGATGAGGTAACTCCAAGACTGCTTTAAAACCCCAAGCCAGCCCCTAAGCCTGCCGGCCGCCAGGCCTTTTTAGGAACTGTGCTAGTACATCAATATAGGTAAAGGTATTAAACACACATTAAAATACACCCAGACACACCACATCCAAAGGTGAGTCACTTACCCTGGGGAGAAGGCTATAGGGAGCTTCAGGCTAGGAGCTTCTCTTCCTCCTCCACATTTGGGAGGACAGCAAGGAAGCTGTGCATACTCACCAAGCACTGTAGGCATGCATGCACACCAAGTGCTTGGCGCGCATGCGCAGTGGGGAACCAGTGAAAAGGTAAGCCCTGGAGGTGGTTCCCTCCCAAAAGCTGCTGCCGGTTCTCTGGGACTCTGGGAATAGTTACTACCAGTTCTGGCGAACTGGTGAGAACCTGTTACATCCCATCACTGTTCCTCATCTTTTAGGACTTTGAGAAATTCAGCTGGGATACCATCATCAATTTTGTTCACCAAATCCAGCATTGCCAGTCCCAAGCCCGGATGAGATAGGAGTAGGGCTGGGCATTGGGTTAGTACTCAGATAGGAGTAGGGCTGGGCATTAGGTTAGTACTCAGGCAATGAGGGGCCTCATTGCCTGATATGCTTTAGTGGTGGAGACAGGTGTCACACAGCATGAGAAGGAATTACTACTATCTGTAACATCACATGGGCCTCCCCCTAGGTCCCTGGCTTGGGAACTAAAATCTCAGGGGACAGGATTTTGCTAATACTATACTCTTCCTATCAATGCTATATCCTTCCCATCCTTTGCCTCAAAATGGACCCCAGGTGGTTTACATCAATACTGAATAAAACAAACATGATGAAAATATAAACCCTGGTTATTATAACACATTAACATTCAATTTAAAACCCATGAATAAAAAGAACAATTTGATTAAAAACTTTTGAAGCAACAACGATAGTCAATTGCTAAAGACCCTGCGTAGAAAATCTATCTGTGCATGAGGCACAGAATCCTACAAGCACTTTTTGCCATCTCTAGCAGTAAAAATATAACAAGACTGATAACAAGGCCTATGTCCAATTGTGAGTTCTGACTAGAGCAGATCTACTGACTACCTCAACAGATGTGGGTTAGGCTTCCTCCTGAATATTGTTGTGTCACAGGGTTGGAGATCCATTGTCCACCAGACTCTTCAGTCTACAGCCTCCATAGTCCTTGATTGCTGGTCTTACCGGAGCTTGGAGTGTTATATTTAAAAGGGAACATGTTCTGTCACTCATTGATTGGACTAGCAAAGAGGTCAATAAAATTATTATTACTCCATCTGAAAAAGCAATGTCTTACTATACTTTGTTACTGGAGCAGCCATTAGCAAATATATGAAAATGCTCCATAGGCTATGTTGGCTAGGTCAATTGGAGAAACTGTAGTCCAGCAACCTTTTGAGAGCCACATGTTGGCCATCCCCACTGTAAAGATAGAGCCAGACAATGAACTTAGTCATATTATCCATCCCTTTCTCTAGAAAGAACCAGAGCTTGGAAGAATGCTTGTTCCCGACTACATTTCTTAGCCACTCCCAATCAGCATGGGCACAGCTACAAGGGTCCTTGGAGTTGCAGTCCTAAAAAGTAACATTTCCGAACTCTGGATACAGAGTTACATTTAGTTTGCATGCCCTGGATTTGGTGGTCTGGGATTTGATTCTGGAGTTGCATCTTCTTTTGATTGCTTATCATTTGCCTCATCTTTCATGTTCTGTTGGGTTCTTCTGGCCTTTCATCTGCACCTTCAAATGTCCTATTTCTTTCTTCTTTGGAAAAATAGGATATTTGGAAGCAGTTGAACAGAACCTGCTCCTCAATGATAGCTATCTTTGCCCATATTGTTCCTTTATGAACACAAACTTTTTTCTTAGGTGGGAAACAGAGCTCATGAAAAACCAAATTTGTGATTCCTTTGATTGTATAATTAGTTAATATAATTAGTTGGTTTAACAGATGGCTGGGAAATGTTGAAATTGCTCTGCTTGTTCTGAGGCATGGGACTGAAGCAAACAGAGCTGCGGAGAAGAGAAGAGGAACTGAAGAAATGGAGAGATTTGCCACTAGGGACTCAGGGAAGAATAAGGAAAAGGAATAAACAGAATACAGAAGAGCTGTGGAATAACCCATAAAGCCTACACTGAAAGGAGCAGAATAGATGGACAGAGAAGTAGAGAAGAGCAACAAGGGGTATGAATATTGAGAGTATTCAGAAAATGTCTTCAGACATTTTTGGAGTTCCACCATACCATGACTTCATACTAACATACACCCCTTACCTCACTCACACACCACTTCGGTGAGGTTTCCCAGCTTCAAACAAAAATGAAGTTCCAAACCACTCCATCATTCCATATTCTGTCCTAACGGTTGCTCTCCTGAAATTCCCTCTGAAGGGAATCTTGCACCAGACAGATGCCATTTTGCATGACAATTGTAATGATTCTGCATACACTGATATTTCTTCTGGGTGGTGGAGGAAATGAATACAAAACATTTCAGAAATCCTGAATGATTCATTGTGAGGTCTCTACAGAAAATCATGTTGGGGCGGGGGGGGGGGGATTCATTCTCCCTGTGAGCAGTTTGGTTCACCCTGTTTCCTAAACATGGAACACAGATACATGTAAGAGACCAATTAGGGACAAATGCTCAACAAAAAATCTAAAATTCTATGGTAGGAGTAATATTTCTTCTCTTTGTAGCTTTCGACTTTAAGATGTTTCCAGAAAATCTTGAGAGGAGGGGGGGGGGCTTGCCACAACTCCACTGGAAGGGAACTCCATAATAATGGGACCATCACCAAAATGGCCAATTTCTCATTGATATTTTGTGACATCCTTCAGAGTAGGTACCTGTAAGTCTATATTTTTTCCAAAAAGAGAGCCATGTCCAGAATCACATCCAAGTCATGATCATAGTCTTTCAAGGGAAGTTACATCATCTAGCTAGACCAGGGATCAGCAAACCTGGCTCTTCAGGTGTTCATGGACTTCAGTTCCCAGAAGCCCAAGTCAGTACACCTACTGATCAGAGTTTCTGGGAATTTAAGTCCAAGAACATTTTGAGAGCAAAGTTTGCTGACCCCTGAGCTAGACCATATGGCACCTAGTTAGTTGGTCATCCTACTCAACAACAGATTCTCCATCTCCTAAATAATGCAGTGCTATTTCAGATACAAGGGAGTATTCATGCTAGGTTGATGAATTGATGTAGTGCTATGCAACTTAATAAATTAAACAAAGGGAAGTTGCTTTGCCCTGCAGAAAGACGACAGCAACAAAAGGCAGAGAAAGATTCAGGGGAGGGAGCATAAATAATTGGGGGGGGGGTGTTGGAGTAATATGAAGTGCTATCTGTATCATTATCATGGGAGAAGCAAAGTTTCCCACATCAATTGAAAGTTTATTCAAATGTGAAATAAAATAGATTACAACAAAGGTATGGATCTTTTAAATACTACCTGAATCACTCTAAATTCCCCCATCTAATCAGACCTTAAGTCATGATTTCAAGAGACAATTAGCAGAGCTACTGAAAAAAAGGGTACTATGTGTGACACTAGTGTCGTGAGGTAATGATGCTTTGAGATCATGCATCAAATGCACTGCGTCATTTAGGCTAAGACATTGTCAACGATACCAATATTTTATAAAATATGTTCTGGGAATCCTTGTTTGTTCCTTGGAAACTCATCAAGGATTCCACTTTTAAACCATCAGTCAGCTCTCAGAAAAACTGCCCTGAAAAGCTGTTTGCACAGTTTTGCTACCATTGTTGTTTCAGCTTCTCAAAGCTTCTCAAGTATTTCTGCATTCCATTCTTCAAAATAACTTTTGCCACACAATACCTAATGCCAGCAAGTTTGGTCTGTATTGTGTACAAACTAGCTGCACCCCATCTTAGAGCATACCCACCTTCTTCTGCATTTTGGCTTTCCTTTATGTGCAAATCAATGTACAAAGGGTCCCCAGATACAGAAACCATGAAGATGTCTGCTCAATAGTTTATTTTTCTGCAGACCAAGTATTCCTGTCTTCTTGATTTAGCATGCTTAGACATTTCTGTTATAAACATGTAATGTATTGCTGCAGGCTCACTCAAAAACCAAACCAGAACCCAACCAGTCAGAGGATTGGATTTAGTATGATTATGAAGAGAGAGCAGAAACATTTAAAAGTCATAAATGATCTCAATGGAAAAATAAAAATAGCCATTCCTTTCCACTCTCAATTTTTTATGTGGTTCCCTACTGACTCCTTAAATAGCTACCATTAGTAAGGCATGCATGGAAATGGAGTAAACCTTGGAGTGGTTGTAGAGGAAGAAATGAGTCCAGTAAGCCACCTGGTGGACAACTTGGTTGGTCGACAACTTGGTTGTACTGTAGGTCCACAGTCATTGCTATTAACAGTTGCATCTGATGCAGTCTGCACCAAGACCTATTGCTTATAGTGGAAGAGAGCTATCATGGAAGAAGAATTAATACAATTATTCCTGTGACAACATTTAGCAAGACTACAACACTGGAAAAGTTAAGTAACACAAGGCCAAGGATGGCCAAGGACATCATAGCTATGGATTGTGAAGGAAGCAAACATCAGGTCCTGATATTTATGTTCCTGTAACCAGGATCTAGGGACTGCGGTGGCTCAAGTGGTTAAGATGCTGAACTTGCTGACTGGAAGGTTGGAGTTCAATTCCCAGTTATTGCATGACAGAGTGAACTCCCATCTCTGCCACAGTTCCTGCCAACCTAGCAGTTCAAAAGCAAGAAATTGCAAGTAGATAAATAGGGACCACTTTGGTGGGAAGGTAAACAATGTTCCGTGCACTCCAATGTTGAGGCATGCCTGCTACATGTCCATGGAAGCATCTGGAGATGCAGACAGCGCTGGCTGTTTTGCTATAAACAGAGATGAGCACTGAAACCTAGAGTCAGATACGACTGGCTTTAGAGCAAGGGCAAACTTTACCTTTGCCTAACCAGGATCTGTATGGGTCATCAAATTCCTGTCAGTGCCTCATTAGTATTAGCAGATTTTGTCATACCAGGCATTAAATAGAATTATATAGGTGCATATGTGGGTTATCAAAGAATGGATAGGGGCCTATCATCAACAACAAGCAAACGGCCAAAAAACTGGAACCTAGAAACAGCTAAAATCAGGGTGTTCCCCTTTCCCCTCTTTTTGTACCATTACATCATTCACTAGTTGTCCATTATGACAATAGCAAGTTGGTTGAGGGATAAAAAATTAAAATATTTATGGAGTTATGTTAAAGTATGCACTGTGTCCTCTGTGAATATGGCTTGAAGTCCCAACAGGTAGTAGCACCAAGACAAAGCTATGTCACAGTGTAAAGAAGATTCTTTTTCCAGGACTATTACTGCCATATCCCTCTTTCACACACATGATTGGAAAGCCTTCAAACATTTATGAGCAGTGGGTTATATTTAAATCCATTAATCTCAAAGTGAGATACACAGTTACATTTATACATGAGTGATGATAGGAATTGTTGTCCAACATGTTTTTGTGGGCCCCATGTTGCTCAGTCCTTATGTACAAGTTTGCAACCTACAGCAGTTCCAAAGTTCCTGGCAGCAGACGAACTATGAAACTTTGAAAGAGTGTGTGGGGAAGGGTTGTGTGGGTTACTGTTTTGATAGCAGTCATAAGAGCTCTGAGACTTTCAGCTGTTGCTTTCTGTAGGAAAATTTAGCTCTGTAGGAGTCTTTAATTTTCAAGATGTTAGAGATGTCCATTTATATAATCACACAAAACCACAAAATATACCCTAATGATCCCATGATATCTCATTGAAAGGAAACAAAATCCTGTAGCACAAACCCTGGACATCTGACTCTGTTCCAGAAATACAGAGCACCTGTTGTCCTACACATACCTCCAGTGGGAGGTATGTATCTAAGGATGTTGGACAGCTTCTGAGCTGAAAAAAAAGAGGATATCTGAACATGTCTTGAGATCTTATAGGTGTCCGACTGATCAGAGAGAACTTTCGGTGGAGATTTGAGTCAGGTGCCATAGCAACTGTTCTGTAGAGTTCTAAACCAGTTGAGAATGCTGTCAACAGCCAAAGGTAAGCCTGATTATATGGGAACTGTGTATGTCAACACTTGTACAGTAAAACCTCACATAAAGAGTGCCTCACTTAGATACTAACTCGCTGAAAGAGCAGAATTTTCTCTGAATGGTTGCCTCGCTTAACAACTAAAACCAACCAAAAACTCACTTGACAACTAAATCAAGGTTCGCAATCCCCACCACCAGAAGTCACAATTGGTCATTTATAATGGTGTTTCGCTTAAAGAGCAAACTCACTTAAAGAGCAATCCCATGGAACACATTATGGTCTTTAAGCGAGGTACCACTGCATATGTTTGTAGGCTGAAATCCTAAAAATATTCATAGGATGAAATCCTAGTTGATTCTGTAAACCAACTAGAGTAGATGATGCACTGAATCAATTGGACTTACAAAGGAGTTAGGTCACCAAATCCCCACTGATTCAATGGGCTTACTCTAGTTGTGGTTCAGTACACTAATTGACAGGAATTCAGTCATGGACTCAATAGGTCTGCTCTGCTTGGGACCAACAATTGGATTTAGAATAAAGAAATGAAGCTAGTTTGATGGTGCCACTGATGGACGACGACGACGACAACAACAACAACAACAACAGGGGCTTCTGATTAACAGCTCATTCCTCAATGACAGATTCCCATTAACTGTCAGAGTAGGCTAATAGTCTAAAAGTTCACATCTCTTTGTTTCATTGTGTGACTGCCTCTTTTTTCATTTAGCAGTTCTGAATCCCTGAGAAATGTTTTTGTTTCTTTATGATTTGGAACAAAGGAGTGAGGGACTAAGATGGGCTAATCGACCTTGCAGAGAGGAAGGGCATTCAACTGTGCAGTTATTTTTAAGACTGTTCTTATGAACTCCGAAGGACTGTAGGATCTTTGCTATGGTTTCCTAGGAAATAAAAGCCTTGGTTTGTTTGCAATTCACAATAGTGCAGCTCATTTTAGAGTTTTGGCAAGCAGGAGAAACTGTTTCATGCTCATTTAAGAAATACGGAGGTAACTTGTAAAAGCCTCTATTTCCTCCTCAACAGGGGTAGGAAATTATATATTTTTAAAAATGTCTTTGTTGACTATGGGATTCTGGGAGTTGTAGTCCAAAACAACACAGTTGCCCATCTGTGCTTCTCATGAAATTTCAGCTCCACCAATTTTGCAGGTTGTTGTAACCTCTAACCATTGTTGTGTGTCTATGTGTTTTTGTGTGTGTGAGTGAGTGTGTGTTCCTACCAGATAAAACATTCTTGAAACTCAACTTTTTCCCTTCTTCCCCTTATCTTCTTTCCAATAGTGTGTCAGTTATTTCAAAAAATTCAAGAGGAAGACAAGGACACTTGAACTCATAAGCATGGATTGTCATCTGGAGAGGTATCTGGATCACAAAGATTCTCACTAGAATAAAATCCAAAAGTGGCATTTCTGGAACTTGAACTTGAAAGTAAGTACTAAAGGAAGCTCTACAGTGGAGATCTGTGTGAGTAATTGTTCAAAGGGAACAAAAGATGACTTTCAAGGCACTAGGCTTTGATGTATAGGTTTACTATTCACATGGTAATAGATTTCCCTTGAAGCAATGTAGCAGTAGCTTCAGGGTGTGCACTCTGCAAATGTTTCTATGGCATCATCAATCTGCTTATACAGCAGAGCTAGCTAAAAAAGAACTTGGCCCTTGGATATGTTTAGGACAAAAGACTATATACAGTTCTTCAGGAGTCACTTCTAAGTGACAAGTAATGAGTAGGTCATGATGGAGGAACATCAGTCCCTATTTCCTGGAGGAAAACTGCTTCAACACAAACTTTCTTCTAAAAGTGAGAGAGAATTGAAAGTGAGGGGAATAATCGAATTATTTTTGAGGACTTTGCCTGTTTTAGCACCCCAAATTGGGATTCTCAAAATATTAAACACTGCAACAAAATATTACTCTTCCACTCTACAAAGAGGTACCTCAAAACTATAGAATGCTGATATGAAGCATGTAGGACTGATAGTGATTTCAAAACTGCATTTTGAAAGGCAGTTGAGCCCTATGTGGAACAATTTGGGAGACAGAAAACTGCTTTAGGCAGAATGAGACAAATAGCTCAGGCAGCAGATCCTAGGAAAGTGGTGGCGAACCTATGGCGTGTGTGCCAAAGGGGGCACTCAGAGCCCTCTCTGTGGGCATCCGTGCCACTGGCCCAGCACAGAGTTTGCCCCACCCCTCTGTTCAGCAGCCCAATGGGAGCGCTTCCTCCCTCCCCCAGCACAGAGTTAACCCCACCCCTCTACCCAGCAGCCCAATGGGACCACTTCCTCCCTCCCCCCAGCACAAAGTTCACCCTGCCCCTCTGTTTGGACACTGGGTCTCTAAAGGGTTCGCCATCACTGTCATAGAAAGCCATGGAGGAATCTTCCACACGGTTCCTTATAAGTTCTTCATCAGCCTCCTCCTTGCCTCCCTCATAAAATAACCTTCTGAATCAGGTGTACTGGATCAAGTGGATGTCATCTTGTCCTTTGTCTCTGTTTCAGAATTCTCAGCTCAACAACTTTTCATCCCTTATTTCTCCTATGTTGAAGGATAGTTGTCCTCATCCTGTTAAAGGATGTTAAATCACATGCCACATGACTTAGAAAGCAATGGGAGGTTTTTTTTTAAAGCACACAACCAGTATTGCCAGGATCCATGATGCCTGAAGGATTCTAGAAACTGTACTTTAAAAAACTCCACAGTTTCTAAGGTCTAACCCAACATCACTCCGTCCAATCTTGACAGCTGCATAGTCCTTATAAAAACTATTTAAGCATCTGCAGCACTATTCCAGGCATAAGTCAGCGAAAACTTGGCTACCTCAGTTTCTTGGATTACTGCTTCCAGAATCTATGGTCAATGGCAAGGCTGACCGGAGGAAGTTGTAAATTGTAAAATTATACTTGTGCAAAATAATCTTCCAGGCTTTGGTTCTGCACTAATTTTGTGATTTTGACTTATTTCTAGATTGTGTTTTCACTTTTGTATAGGCTTACTGGGAGCCTTCATGCCAAAAATTATTACCAAGGAAAACTTTTAGTTAGTTTTTAGTCCTACAGATATATTTTTAAAAATGTATATCCTTAACTTGCTAAATTTGCATAAGCAAGGCAAATAATCGTTACCTTGTGCAAATTAGATGTGTGTACATCTAGGGTGAGCTTCTTTGGCTGCAGCAGTTGCCTTGGAACCATGGTCTGGTAGTGGAATTCAGCCCTTTTAAAGCAGAGGTTCCCAACCTTTTCAAGCTGGGGGCCGGGTCATGCTCTCTCAGTCAGCTTCGAGGGATGGGCAGCCATTTTGCCCTGCCTGCACAATGGGTGCAGCCATTTTGTCCAAACAGCTTCAAAGGGAGTAACCCTTTTCTTTCTCAAATGCACTTGGAGGGGTAGGGGGTGGGGCTACATGAAATGGCACTATGGGTCAGGTTGAGCCCATGTGCCTTACGGTGGGCACCCCTGTTTTAAAGTGTTGTTCCTATGAATGCAAAGGATGAATACTAATGGGCTTTGTTAGTACAGTGAACATTATGATTATACCATCTTCAAGGTAAGAAACCAGGCTTCAGAATGAACAATTTAAACTCAAGGTTAAACTTGTAGCTTATTTTTCTAGAGGAGGAAAGACATCAATATAAGGAACAAATTCAGACTTTCATCATCCTATATGGAAATCATTTAGCCACTTCAAAATTCAAGCATGGATTCCTGAACTTAAAAAAAATATGGGGGGAAGATTTGCACCGGATAATGTTCATTTTAGTGTTATCCGATCCATCGTCATAAAGAAGTAAAGGAGGCCAAAGCTCCTCTCCCTGCCACTTCCCTCCCCCCCCCCAGCAGTTTGGGGACTCCCCACACCCACCCCACTGCCTGCTCGGCCACGAGAGAATCCAGCCTCACCCTGCTTACCTTGCTGTACGCTCCGACAGCCAGCTGGAGGCTTTTGTTTTTCTCTTTCACTTCCTGTATTGAAACGACAGGGAAGGGGGAAATAGAGAAATGTGATTGGTTCTCTAGAGAGAACGTTCACCGAGGTGTGTGGGTAATCTCTCCCTTGATGACTAATGAGGCCTCTAGAGGCGCTGTTCCCAATGACATAATGTATCACAGGGAAATTTCAATGCAAAGCAGCACAGAAAAGTTTTGTTTCTCCTGAAGACAAGCCGCTGTGACTAACTAAATCAAGGTGACACATTCTGGTGAGTTTATCTTCATGATTGAAGCTTCCAAATCCATGACAGGTAATTCTTTCTCTTAACTTAGTCTGTCTCAAAGGACAGCTGTCAAAGGTGAGAAAGGAAAATTGCCTCTCTAAACCAGTGTTTCCCAACCTTTGGTTTTTGGACTTCAATTCCCAGAAGCCTAAGTCAACCCCCCAAAGCACTGATCAGGCACTGTACTGACTTAGGCTTCTGGGAATTGAATTCCCCTTGGCACCTGGGTCCCACAGGGAAACACTAGTCTAAATACTTGAAAGGAAAGGTGAGATTCAGACATCCCAGACTGCATTATTTACTTTATGAACATGTTGACTGCACCTGATTTTGGAAACTAAAAAGGATGATGTCTGCTGAGTGTTTGGATGGGGATACACCAGAGATTACCTGTACTAAGCAGATAGAAGTAGGAAGGAAATCTTCCTGAAGTCCTAGAGGGCTGCTGTCAGTTAACATTGACAATACTGGACTAAATGGAACAGTGGCCTGACTCAATATAAAGCACATTCTTATGTTTTCACTGTACTATTGATCTAACTAGCTCAATAGCACCTGTATTGAATGGTAGTAGCTCTCCAGAGCATTGGGCACAATCCCAGCCCTACCTTGAAATGTTGGGAGTTGAGTCCCCCTTTTTGGTTATATGAAGCAGATGTTCTACCACTGAACTGTATCTCTCAAATTTTTCCCAGAGGAAAGGAGTCACTGAGAACTGGGACAGCTCAATTGCTAGAGCACAACTCTGGGTTCTATTGACAGAGGCATCACCATTGGTGTATAATGGAGTCAGAGCTTGAAGGCCTGGATGTTAGAAGTCCTTAATTAGCAAGGGGGGGCTCATGTGCCACCCCTGTGAGGTCTTCCTATTATCTTTGCTGCAGTCCTCACATCATTGCAAATCTGTTATTTTTGGGTGTTTGATCTTGAATGAGCAATTAACAGCTTTTTGCTTTGCCAAAACAAACAAACAATCTAATCTTGCGGGAAATTAAAACTGCTAGGATTGGTTTGATGATATGGATTATAATTGTTATCTATATTTGTGCCCTTGGGGCTGTGGTGGCTCAGTGGTTAAGAAGCTCGCCTTATTAGCTAGAAGGCTTGCAGGTTGGGAGTTCGAGACCTGGGTACCACATGATGGATTGAGCGCCCGTCTCAGTCCCAGCTCTTGGGGACATGAAATGAGCCTCATTTGGGCATTCCTTGAGTGTAGTTTCTTCTGCAAAAATCCTTTCAACCCAAAATAATTTCTGACATGAAATTATCATTACAGTAATACCTCGGATAATGTTTACTTTGGATAACGCTAAAATCGCATAACGTTAAGCAATCTGGGGTGGAGAATTGGATCGAATAACGTTAAGGTCCTATGGGATGGATCGGATAACAACCACTAAAGTCTGTGCGGTTACAATGTATCTCTATGGAGCTTTAACGTTAGCCGATCCATCCCATAGGATTTTAACATGGATCAGATAACACTAAAAATCGGATAACACCAAGACTTGTGGAACCAAGTCTTAGTGTTATCTGAGGTATTACTGTATTATTTTGTGCCCTTTCCTTAGGGTTGTATGGCTTTGGGGACTGCCATGCTGAGTGCCTATGCACTTTAAATTTGGATGTTATCCTAGCATATCACACAATTGGTTATTATTGTACTTTATAATAATATATATTTTTGGTTCTTAAACTAGCAAGTGGAAAGAAGTGCTTTCTAGTCCCAGTCAGGCTAAATGGAAGGCACCATTAGATATATATAGTAGCGCGCACACACACACACACACACATACACACAAAATGAAGGTTAGGTGACTTGTTTGTGTCAGGCAGCAGACCCAGCGTATTTTGTCAGTTAATATTTCACAATGTATCCTTAAGTACAGTTTGTCCTTGCTGTTATAGCATGTTGTCTGAAGACTGCTTGTCAGCTGCCACTATAATATTCTTTCTGATGTGGACTCACGGAAAGGAAGCCTTAGAGAAATTTTACCAGGATTTCAATAACTTTGTTATGATGAGCCACTCTAATCATGTACTCTTTGCATATAAACCTGTGGCCTCAACGTTGTACTCACTTCTGACTTACCCTGCCTAATAAGACTGTCAAGTGTGTGAGCTATCGAAGGAGTGGTTTACTCCTAATTCCATGACCAATTAGAGATTTGCACTAGGTCTCCTAAATCCTAGGAAAACAGGATTAGTCCTTTACATCACACTGGTTCTCCTATGTTGGTTTCCATCTCTTATAATCAACAAAATATTTACTTAACTCCAGTAATTAAACAACAACAACTGTGAACATTAGCAAGAGTCTAACCAGGAGGTTCACATTATTACCAACCACCTTTCTTGTATCTAAATGTAGTATGGTAGTTAGTTTACTTATCATATCCATTGATTGTGTATTTGAAGTCCTGAAATCAAATTACAGCATAAATCATTCATTTGTTTTAGAAGCCAATATCACAGTAGCTGGACAAAATATCTGAATATCATAAGAAACTGCCTCTGATGTAGGAGAAAAAAATCTTTCAGCTCTTCATTTTGAATTTGCACCTCAGAATCAGTAGCATGAAACCCTTTCAATGTTGTTGGACTGCAATTCCACTTTGCCCATGCCCACGTGGTCAATGGCAGAGGATGATAGGAGTTGCAGTCCAAAAAAATCTAGAAGTCTATATATTTGACCACCCTGACTTTAAAAATTCAGGTAGGAAGGTTGAGAAAGACCTTCATCACTCTTTGGCTAGGCTGGGAAAAGACTTCTTTTTATTACTGGTCTTGATGGGTGTTGGAACTTTGTAAATCTGTTATTCTGGTGGGCATCTACAGTAATCTAGCTAAACTAAGGTTTCCCTTGCTCGAAAGCCAGTCATATCCGACTCTAGGGGTTAGTGCTCATCTCTGTTTCAAAGCCAAAGAGCCAGCATTGTCTGCTTCTGCAGACGTTTCCGTGGTCATGTGGCAGGCATGACTAGACACCAGAGCGCACGGAAGTTGCAAAATATAGTAAAAATCAATCAGACAGACAACCTTCTCATAGGAGAAAGCCCAAGAATTTCCTAGAGAAACAGGATCTCTTAGATAGACCACTGTTTATTCTTATTCAGTTCAATGTGTGCAGTGGCACAGAGAATCAGCTGGATATCTGTGCCAAAAAACCATAACAAAGGTCTTTTAATATTTATAATATTAATGAAGAAAGCAACATAGCTGGAAGATGATGCAAAGTGGGGGTTGTACAACACTGGGGAGATGGTCAACACTGTTACCAAAGAGACTGTGTTTGAGAGCATACAATGGACATGTATAGCAGTGTTAGATGGGAGATGTTTATGTTATTCATTAGATGTTACCAACAGAAACTTAATGTCAGATTGTGGGTCCTAAAAGAGCCAAAAAGATATAATTTGTGTATAGGGGAGAGGTTTAGTGATAGAAACACTATGGTTTAGAAAAACATAAAATAAAATAATAATAGGTTGGTGGTAAACCTATAAAGGATGTGTCAGCACACTGTCAATGGGCATACATTGTTGTCTAGGACAGGGGTGGAAAACCTGGGAAATGGAACAGAATGGTGTATATTGGAGGTGGCTGGGCTGGCTGAATCCTAAACTGCAATATAAATATATAAACATAAATTGCAATTACTCAGCATCACGTCCCACATTCCCAATGTTCTTTCACATTTGGTTGCCCAGGAAACAGAATCCCTACAAACATGGCAAAGCTTCGTTCTTTTGAGCTATATAATTGGCAAGATGCAAGATCAGTCCCCTTTCCACAAACTTATGTTGGGCCTCCTCTTATTTTCTTCAGTGATAGTGAATACCAGCTTTTCACTAAAACGAGGAAAAATTAACAAAGTTGAAGACACTGTTAATATAAACTCCAGCTTATGGCTATTTTCATGTTCCCCACATGGGGACAAGAAAGGAGCCTCATTCGGGTGTCCCAAGTGGAGTCTCTCTAGCAAAAATCCTTTCAACCCAGAGTAATCTCTGACACGAAAATGAATGAATGAATGGCCATTTTAAGGTGGGCACACAAGGAGATTTGTTGGGGCCTCACATGTACGGAGGGGGGGGGGCACATCAACACCGCAATGTTGCTGACACATTTTTTATTTATTTATTTATTTCTCATACTTGCTATCCCGCCCCAATCAGGCAAGCCTGACTCTGGGCAGCTAACAGCATAGATTTAAAACATATCTGTATTAAAATTTAAAATTCATAAACTAAAAACAGTATCTGGGGTGTCGTCAGAAGGGTGGTTATCCCTAGAGTCTAACCACCCCACATGGGATCCCTCATCCCTAGAACATTTACTTTAAATGGTGCTGGCTACGGGCTGATGGGTGTCGCATTAAGAGCCCTGGTGGTGCTGTGGTTAAACTGCTGTACTGCAGCCAAAACACTGTGTACTCGAACGGGGTTCAAGGTTGACTCAGCCTTCCATCCTTCCGACGCTGGTAAAATGAGTACCCAGTATGTTGGAGGCAAAAATGCTAATTAACTTGTGAACTGCCCAGAGAGTGCACTAAGCGTTATGGGGTGGGATGGAAATGTAATTGCTATTGTTGCAGTCCGTCCGTCCCCCAATCTGAAGGGCCATAGAGTTAAACATATCTGGTAAAACAAAATGGAGTCAGACTGAATGAGTGTAATGGGGAATCCCCTCGGCTGCCCTGCCAGGGTCCCACCCTCTGGCAAGGCCTGCCTTCTGACCAAACTGGGTAGTTATGGCTGCTTGCCATGAAGGGAACCAAGTGTGTCTCCTCCTCTCCTCTCAGTTCCACCCTTATTTCTTCCCCTTGGCAGAGAGAGAACAACTTAGCCATAGCCCATGAGAGCTTATGGGAGAGAGGAGAAATTTACCCTCTGGAGGAAGAAAGATGGGTCTGCTGCTTTAAACAAGGCCAGGCTTTTTTCTTTTCCCCTGGTAAAATTGCAATGGCTGGGTGAAATGGGGCAGCAGGAAGAGATTGAAAAAGCACAGGAAAGCTTTTGAAAAAGGGGGAAATGACAGCTGAGGAGTGGATCAGGAGAAGCCAAAATGGCAGCACTAAATAAAGAGTTCAGCAGATTGGGACTCCTGAAATATAGCCCGGAGTAGCTGGCTTGCTTCTAAAATTGCTTTATCCTTTAAGATCCCTTCTCTTGGCAAGGGCTGCGGAGAGGACTCAGATAAGTAAACAGGTTAATTTGAAGATGCCACTTGCACTCATTTTGACCTCTGCCCTAGATCAGGGGGTTACCCGGGAATGAACCGGTTTCCAATATGGTTTTCTTTTAAAGCAATGAACAATCAATTTTATTTTTGTTCCTTCTTCCTCTCGAAATCTGCAGGAGGGATTTTCTCTGCATCTCAGCCCGTCCAGCTGCTCTTGAAGAGAAGGAGGCCCGTTTCCATGGAATGAGTAAGTTTTTTAAAAAAAATTGTTTATGTGACAAATAAAAATTAACCCAGTGCTCCTCCCTGTTGCAAACTTCATGTTATTCTCAAAGTCCAGCCCTTGTTTTGAGTCTTTTTAAAGTTGAACTACTTCAGTTCCCAAGCAGAGGTTTGGAAAGTGTCAGGAAACCATATTTCCCTTTGGTGCTAGATTTCTATGTGCAGGGTGGGGGTGGAGAAGAACAGAGGAAATTCCTTGCTGGCCATTCCCTTGCCAAGAGAGACCCAACTTCATTTCTGGTCATGTTGACCTTCTCCTGACAAGCAAAAGGTCTTTTTATTTGGGTAATTCTTGGCAATTGCTTTGAAGAGGCTTTAACCAAGTTGGGTATTGTTCTGTCCTTTCTTTCTGCTTCCATTCTTTGTGCTTTTTAGAGCATCTTGCATTTTACTGATGTTTAATTTTACTTGCTGCTTTCCATGCCACTTTTTAAAGAGAAAAACAAGCCACATATCCAGGATGTAAATTAAAGGCTGGGATTTGTCTTTTTCTTTGAAGTAGCACTCAGGCATGCAAAGCACAGAGGCTGAAGTGGTACCTACACATCAATGGAGAAGGATGGCCTGAAGCACAGCTTTTACCTTACCCATATGTGTCTCTGGCTTCATCCAAAAGTTGTAGTGGCACTGTTAGAAAGGGGCTGAGAGGAGGGTGGCGAAGATAATAGTAATTATTACAATAGGAATTACAATTACATGCTGCCCCATAGTACTTATTGCACTCTCTGGGAGGTTCACAAGGTAATTGCCTTTTTAACCCTAATATGCTGGGTGCCCATTTTACCAACTTCTGTAGGATGGAACCATGAGTTAACTTTAATCCTCGTCAGGATCAAACTCACAATGTGAGCAGAGTTTTGGGTGCATTACAGCAGTTTTAAACACGGCACCAACAGTGCGCTTTGTGCATTTGGGAGAAACGCCTTGAATAATTTGTCAGTGGGGACCATTTACTTATAAGGAATGTGGACTCTTCCCAGGATTGCCCTTAATGCAAGGGGATCCCTGGCAGCAGGGGATCAGAGGCGGCAGGAAGGTGTTGGAGGAGTGGCAGGCAGTCTGTCTTGCTGATTCCCACCCACCAGCAAATAATCCTTTTGCTATCAGGATGGCAGGGGTTGTTATCCCGTCACCGTTGTTAAAGAATGATGCATTGATTAGCAACAATTGGCCTTTGCACAACTTTGCTAGAGAGGGCACTGCTTTGGTCTTTACTGTAGACTGAAATACAGTAAAACCCTGGGTTACGATGGAGGTCCACTCTGACAGCCTCCGTTGTAACCAGAAAAAAATTGTAAACCGAAACATCCATAGGGATAACTTGAAAAATAAAAAAGGTCCTGATTTGGTGATCATTGTAAACTGAAAAAAAATACGTTAAAAATTTGTAAATTTGTAAATTTCCATAGGATTTGCTGTTGTAAACCGCAGCAAACTTAAACTGAGGCAGTTGTAACCCAGGGTTTTACTGTACATTGAGACAGTTGGGGCTCTTTTTCTTTGTGGGGTCTTCAAGAAGAGGATGGGCAGATATCTGTAGGAAATGCTGCAGCTTTGTATTTTCTGAAAACAAAAGATGAATCAAACTTTCTCCAGCTCTATATTTGGAAGTATGGGTTTCCACCAAAAAATGTAGGTCCTGGGCTGAATTTGACTGAATTGAGCAGTGGTCCTCTGTAAGGGAGGAAGGGCTGAGAAAATAGTTGCTTGCCTAAGGTTTATTCTGGTTGGATAATTTGTTCTTCTTTAAGTACTGGATCCTGCATAGATCTTATTAGTATTTCCCCCATCACCCCTATGATATTTCCCATATCTTACTATGCCCAGTACAGTATTTTTTCCACAACTTTCCACTTCTTTCCATTCTTTTTCACAGTATGGTATGTTTTTTAGTGTCATAGGGAAGGTTGGAGATTTGTGCTTCCAATACACAGCTAATGTCTGCTAATTGGAAGCTTTCTGTTAGCCTACAATAATCATTGAAAAAATCAGAACAAAAACAAGCTGAAATGGAGAATTTCTAACAGGTTTATTTCTTAAAATGATAGGAAATATAGTACAGTAGTTGGGTTTTTTTTAAAGTTTGGATGCAAATCCAGGTGATACCCATGCACTTTTGAGACTAAGCAACAATATACAGAGCACATAATGTGCAACATAGGGCTGCATGGATCACAAGTTGGAATTAAAATTGCTGGGAGAAACATCAGCAACTTGAAATATGCAGATGATACTACCCTAGTGGCAGAAAATGAAGAAGACTTAAAGAAGCTCTTGCTTAGGTTGAAAGAAGAGAGTGCAAAAGCTGGATTAAAATGCAACATCAAGAAAACCAAGATAATGACAACAGGCCCTATCAGTCCCTATCAGACAGACTTTACATTCTTAGGATCCAAGGTCACTGAAGATGGAGATTGCATCCATGAAATAAAAAGGCGACTGATTCTTGGGAGACAAGCTATGAGAAATCTGGGGAACATAGTTAAAAGAAGAGACATCACATTGCAAACAAAAGTCTGCATAGTCAAAACAGTGGTATTTCCTGTAGCAATGTATGGTTGTGAGAGCTGGATCATAAAGAAAGCTGAGCACAGAAGAATAGACGCCTTTGAAATGTGGTGTTGGAGGAGAATTTAGAGAGTACCCTGGACAGCAAGAAGACCGAATAGGTCAATCTTAAAAGAAATCAACCCCGACTGCTCCTTGGAAGGTCAAATATTGAAGATGAAGCTAAAGTACAGTTGTACCTCGCTTAAAGAGCATAATGCATTCCACAGGATTGCTCTTTAAGCGAGTTTGCTCTTTAAGCGAAACACCATTGTAAATGACCAATTGTGGGGGTGATTGCGAACCCCGATTTATTTGTTAAGCAAGTTTTTGGTTGGTTTTATTTGTTAAGCAAAGTGAACATTCAGAGAAAATTCTGCTCTTTAAGCGAGTTACTCTTTAAGCGAGATGCTTTTTATGCGAAGTTTGACTGTACTTTAGACATCAAATGAGAAGAAAGAATTCACTTGAGAAAGCCTTGATGCTAGGAAAGGTCGAGGGAAAAAGAAGAAGGGGGTGGCAGAGAATGAGAAGACTAGATGGTGTTGTTGATGCAATGGGCACAGAACTGGGCGGGTTGAAGAGGATGGTGGAGAATGGGGGTGCCTGGCATGCAATGGTCCATAGGGTCACAAAGGGTTGGACTCAATTATGCGATTGAACAACAACAAAACAATGGGGAGAAAATGCTCCATCTGGAAGAGCACTTAAAACGCTGAGTAAATTTGTGACTGAGGTTAGATGTGAACTACCCACACTCCTAACTCATGTTTATAGCCACTGCACCATGCCAGGTCTAAAAAAATACACTTTTCTACAGAACCATTTCAAGCTTCTATTTCTTGCAGACAAATCCTTGGTATCCGCTGATGTGTTGCAACATAAACACGGGACTAGTGTTTCGATAGTAATTTTAATGTGGAGCATTATAGCAACATCTAGTTCCATTATTAACACAAGAACCTGTGATTGTCTGCACATGAATTCTTTGTGTATAAAAATTAATTCCCAATTACTAATGTGAGTTGGCGTATGTACATTCGAATTACTATACATTTAGTTCTCCACGGGGTTTATGCCGTATTACAGTGCTTCTTGTTTTACTTTGAAATGATAGCTACCAGATTTAAAGTTGGACTGTTAAATTCATAACAATGTAAACAGTGACGTAAGACAGACAGTGGAAGATAAATCCCCAATGGGATTTAGGAAGTTGTAGTAAAAGAAAAGAGAGAGAGAAGTCTTCCAAGCTCTGGAATTCCATAACTGTACAAACTGCAACCTAAATCTCTCAGATTATTTACTTGTATAATTTGCATGCTGCTTTTTTGTCGGTTTGGTAATAGTAACCAAACAAACCCCAAGACTCTTAAGGTTCTTTACAAGTACTGTACAGTAAAACCTCAACTTACAAATGCCTTGAGTTACATAAAATTCAACTTACATAATGATATTGTGCTAAAACCATGTCCCAATTTACATGATTTCCTATGGATTTGCTTCGAGTTACATAAAGATTCTTTTTCCTATGGGTTTGCTTTGAGTTATGTAAAAATTCATTTTCCTGTGGGTTTGCTTCGATTTACATAAAAATTTCATTTTTCTTATGGGTTTGCTTTGAGTTACGTAAAAAATAATTTTTCCTATGGGTTTGCTTTGAGTTGTATAAAAAACCAATTTAAGCAAAAGCCTACAGAATGGAATTTTTTCGTAAGTAGGGGTTTTACTGCACAGTAAAAGATTTTTAAATGTAATGGCCATAATTCTGTTGAACTGAATGAACAATGCAATTCTACCGATATTCCAATTATTATTATTTTTTAAAAAATTAATTATAAAATTAAAAGTATTTGGACAAGGCTTGCTTGGTAAATAATGTAGAATCATCTCAGAATTTCATTCCATGGGTGAGAGATATTAAAAATCAACTCCTTTCTTGAATATCAGACAGTATATAAAACAAAAAAGACAAAATTTGTGACACCTTAAAGACTAACTACTATTTAGAAAACAGGTAGGACCAACCATTTTCCTTCAAGATAAAAAAGGTTATTAATTGTTATGCTAATCATGATGGCTTCAAAAGATCTTAATCTTCATAACCACTATATTTCTGAATATACCTGTTGGTTGCTGGCTTGGTAGCTCAGGAAATTGGGGCATCACTGGAACCATAATTCGCAACTGTCCCTCTGTAGTAGTTGGTCTCTGTAGATTTGTCCAAGGAACATATTCCCCGAGCACCATCAAAAGAATTGCCATAAATCAGATGACACTTAATTCTTATTTAATTATTATGCCATTTACTGGTTACAAATGGAAGGCTTGTCAATTTTTATGGGCCCTACCTGTTATTTCCTGAGGATATCTGGTTAGCCACTGCTTAAAATGGGTTGCCAGAGGATTTGGAATCTTAGCTCAATTCAGCAAGGCTCTTCCTGTGGTCCAGCAGTCCTCACTCACACATTTTGCCAATCATTCTCCACAGGTACAGTCCTAATATTCATTAACACTTATATTAAGGTGTTCTGTTCTTTTTTGTATTTCTCCTCTTTCTAAGAGAGCATATTAAAATCAAAATAAATTACAGGCTTGGCAAACAATGTCAGTATGTTCTGTTCTAACAAAGGAAACTGTTAATTGGGAATCTCACCTGTGTAAGCTGCATTACTACAAATAGGAGCTCTGGTTGTAATCTCCTGTTCAGTTCAATTAAAGCTATGTGGATGAAATCTGTTGAATTGTGCCTAGCTCATGCTTTTTTTGTGTGTGTTAATCAGTGACCTTCTAATTAAGTAAATATTTGTGCATTTTGAATTGCACTGTTAATGTTGGAACTCATTGCTTTAGATTGAGTATGGGTAGCTTGTGACCCTCCAGATATTATTGAACAGGAAATTCCTTTAGCTCTAGATAGCATAACAAGTGGTGAGGGGATAATGGGAATTGCAGTCCAACAACATCTGGAAGAACACAAGTTGCTCATCTCTGCTTTTAATGAATGCTTTATAGATAAGGATATGCTCATACATACACTGGTGTACCTGTGTGCGCGCGCGCACACACACACACACACATATACACACATACCTCATATTTTTAATTATTTCTCTCAAATTATGATTTTTATTATATGACCTCAGGAACAGCTTTGGGAATTAAATCAGTGATGGGATGTAACAGGTTCTCACCAGTTCTCCAGAACCGGTATTAACTTTCCCCAGTGTCCCGGAGAACCGGTAGCAGCTTTTTTGGGGGAACCACCTTCGGGGCTTACCTTTTCACTGGCTCCCCCACTGCGCATGCGTACCAAGCACTTGGTGTGCATGCACGCCTACAGTGCTTGGCGCGTATGCATGGCCTCCTTGCTGTCCTCCCAAGTGGGGAGGAGGAAGAGAAGCTGCTAGCCTGAAGCTCCCTCTAGCCTACTCCCCAGGGTAAGTGACTCACCTTTGGATGTGGTGTGTCTGGGTGTATTTTAATGTGTATTTAATACCTTTACCTATATTGACGTACTACCGCAGTTCCTAAAAAGGCCTGGCGGGCGGCAGGCCTGGCGGGCGGCAGGCCTGGCGGGCGGCAGGCCTAGCGGCCTGGCTTGGGGTTTTAAAGCAAAGTCTTGGAGTTACCTCGTCAATAAGCTACACATGTGCTGTTCCAATTGCTGTTCCAATTGGAGAACCCTTAAGGAGGTACAGCTGTTTCACATTTACATTAAGGCATATTATCCTAGAGAACTGGTACAATGACCATATCCATCTTGCACCATGGTGCTGCCCAGTCACTTATACTAACAGGTAAGTGACGGGTTTGTGTTTGGGGTGGGTGGGTTGATTTATGTTTGGGGTGGGTGGGTGAGTGTATTTTAATGTAATTTTTATTTTATTTATTTTATTTACAGGTTTGTGTTGTGGGTGGGTTGAGGGGTGTGTGTGCGTGCTTGTGTGCTTATTTTTATTTTTATTTTTCTTTGGCCCTGCCCACGACATCATGACATCATGATATTAGGTTCACCCACACTGATGACTTCATGGTGGAGTAGTAAAAATTTTGACATCCCACCACCGCACTAGTGTTTGATAACCCCTGCAGTCCTTTCTAATCCTAGTCTTCGATGTTTCTTTTTATTATTCTATTTTTGGAAAAAGTAAAGTTCCCAGTCACTGAGGCATTGAACAAAAATCTCAGACATTGAACAAAAAAAATATATCCAACTCATTTTACCTTAGTGCACCAGCTTCTTGTGTAAGGATTTGAGTCAAAAGAGTAAAATTGCTAACATGTGTATTACACTTTTTCTTCTGTAGACGTACTAGTTTAGATTAAATTTCCCTTGTGTTTAGGAAAAGGAGGAAAATAAATAAAAACTGTGTGTGTGGTAGTTTAATAAAACGTAATGGCCAGAAAGGAAACATGATCAAGTTTCCCAAGAGTACAATACTACCATGTTGTTATGTTTCTCATTAAATATATATTTGGTGTCTTTAGCTGAGTTTTCAAGCACCCAAGACAAGGTACATGAAATGAGGACACAGCCATGATATTTTGCAATGGGGAACAAATTCACAGTTTGGGATTCTAGGTACTGGTCTATTTATTTAATGATACCTTCAGTCCAAAATTAAATGCAAATCTAGGCCAGCCCTTCACTTATTTGTTTATTACCCACCTGCAACTTTCTGCTTTTCACAGGATTTGCACTGTTAAGAGGGAGGTTGTGAAGAACTCTTAGAGAAAAAGGCTAAGGATGAGATGCAAGGGCTAGATTAGCCCCCAAACATTATATCTAAGTACGCTTTCTATAGATTTGGTTTTATTATTGTTCTCAGTTGTGCAGCTTTTATTTTTCCAGAGTAATATAACAACAGTCTGGAAATCATGTCTGCCATATCTTTTTATTGCCATCATACACAGGCACACGCCCTGCTACTCCAATAAACTCATCAATCAGTTTTATTTTTTTGGAAGGAAACTAGATAGATCAACATCATACCCCACACCCAACCCCCATAAAATAAAGGCACAGGGAGAGGAGGGGGAGATAAGATATTGTTTTAAAGATTATTGTTCTAAATTGCAAGCATACAGATGAAGGAGTTAACACTCTGGAAGTCCTTCAATCTTTGGAAGAAAAATTATCACCCTATCCAACCTTTCTAAAGATGTTACAGCCTTAGGCTTAAGTACCTGGATGTCACAATGAATAAAAGGATCTCTAAAGCCAATTTATTGCTCATGATGGAAAATAGTGCAGCAGGTAAAAGCAGAAAGAAAGCTTTAAGGGAATACTTTGAGAAGTGGAGGGGCAATATGCTTAGGTTAAGTGTCTTTTAAAATACAGGTATTTCCCCAGAGTTTCACCCATTTTAGACTTTGTTTTGTTTCCTAAATCTGGACTGAGGAAACAGCAGCAGTAGCCTAAAAACCAAAGGGCTTAAATCTAATTAGCAACAAAAGATGATTCTATTAGAAATGTGGTTAAAACTAAAGTAGCTACACATTTCTTCTTCAAGTGCTGTATACATTCCAGATGCTCCCCTAGTGGTTTAGTGTTAAGGCCGGGTTTTGATATCATTTGGGGAAGTGAAAGGAGCCTCATTCGGGCACCCTCTAAAAATCCTTTCAACCCAGAGTAATCTCTGACACGAACAAGCATTCCAAATATTGGTGATCCTCATGGCGATCAGCCATAAAGATTGTCCTGGGGACAATATAATGCAGTGGTCTTCCTTTTGCCTTCTGCATCGCAGTGTGACACGTACGACTGATCCAGTTCCGTGCATCACTATCTGATCCTGAGTGCTTTTGGCATACAAAGTCCTTCTCAACCCCAAGCCAGTATTGATGAAGCTTCTGCCCTCCATCAAGATAGATGCAAGTGGGATTTAATCCACTTGGGGACCATCAATGTGCCTGCCACAAGGGTTTCCACTGAAAGGGGGCAAGGATCAAAGGGGTTGGTGGAGAAGAGCAAATGAGAACTTCCATCTAAGTAACAGTAATAAGATCTTGGGTTGTAGAACTGTACCTCTCTGGAGGTGCTAAAGTTCTCTGTATTTTTTAAATCTGCCTTTTCTGTGGAAGGTATACATTTTCACTATGTCTATTTTGTATAAAGAGTTTACTGTAAGATAGCCACTTTTGGGGGGGATAAGTTGTTGTTGTTGACTCGCACAGTCGAGTCCAACCCTTTGCAACCCCGTGGACGACAACATGCCAGGCTCCTCTGTCTTCTGCCATTCTCTGTAGTCCGCCCAGATCTACCCCCACTACAGCAATTACGCTGTTTAATCATCTCATCCTCTGTCTCTCCCTTCTCCTTTGATCTTTTCTAGCATGAGGGCCTTCTTCATTGAGTACTCTCTTCTTATTTCTAGGCCAAAGTACTTATCCTTCCAAGGAGTAGCTCGGTATCTGATCCTGTTACTTCTTGACCCACATACAGGTTTTGCAGAAGATTGGCGAGGTGGTCTGGTACTCCCATCTCTTTAAGGACTTGCCACAGTGTGTTGTGATCCACACAAAGGCTTTGGTGTAGTCAATGAAACAGAAGTAGACATTTTTCTGGTACTCCCTTTGCTTTCTTCATGATCCAGCAAATGTTGGCAATTTGGTCTCAGTCCACGTACTGCTGTAGCCTAGCTTGTAGGATCTTGAGCATGACCTTGCTAGTATGAGAGAAGACTGCAAATGTATGATAGTTTGAATGTTCTTTGGTATTTCCCTTCTTTGGAATTGGAAGGTAAATGCTGTGTTTTCCAAATCTGCTGGCTGGCATATTGAGTGCAACACTTAAATGGCATCACCTTTTAGGGTTTTAAATAGTTCAACTGGAATACCATCATCTCCACTATCTTTGTTGTTAGTAATAATTTCTAGGGCCTACTTGACCTCACACTCTAGGATAAGGGGGATAAGTTAACTTCGTTCAAATGGTCACTAAAAGAAAGTTCATCTCATTGTTTAGTATAGGGACAGCTTTAAGACTGTAACAGAGTTTGAAAAAGTTACTTTTTGGAGCAATATAAAGAGGGGCTTCTAGGAGCCATAGTAAAAAAGGTAACTTTTTGAATCCAGAAGCTTCCCGAAAAGGTAAGTTCTGATAGAGTTCAGTTGTTTAATTGGCACAAGTACTAAAAAATTCATCTACCCACTACCTGGGCTCTAATCTAAAATGTAGACACCATGAAGCTATCAGATATAGACTCAGTGTGACTAGCATCTGAGTAAGTATATTTCTAACATCTCCCAATCTTACATTTTGGACATTTAAGCAGTAAATGAACTTTTTGGCATCTGTCAGCAGTCCCTGCAAGAGGCTAGAACAGCAGAGAAATCTCTCTCGACAAATATTTTCCCTCTGGAATCATGCCTAGCAATAAACTCTGTACAGATTCTGATCTATTGAATTTAAAATGCTGTTTACAAATATCTGTACACATTGCATTTTGTTGACATCTATGCTGTAAATGAACTTATCAATATTAATGATCTTCTGGGCAAAGGAAAATAATTAACTATCTTGAGTTCATTTTGCACACATTTTGATATTATTAGTTTGCCTTTTTCATGGAAAAACTATTCTAGTGTTATTAATGTATTTAATGCCTTCACTTGCTGTTGTTATATCAAATAATCAGCAAAGGGTTTTCAGAAAACCGGCACAAAATTGTACATGGATATTTCAGTCCTTTAATGTTTTGGATTTCAACCTGTACAATTTCCGCAGACATGACTGTTATACAATGTCAAATTAAACAATCTAAATTTAGTTTACATAATTACCATCCCTGTCATAGGGTGGGCCCAATTGGCAGATCCTTGTCAAATGCCCAAGGCTAGAAATTTACTGTGACTGCTGGAAACTGATTGTTGGCTTACAATTCATGTTGATTAATATTGATGAGTAATGTATGACTTGGTCAAGTGTCACCAGTCAATTTTGAAAATAGGACCAAATCATTTTTAAAAGGACATTAAAGGACCTATTTGCATTGACTAAAGATAATTAATCCATGGGGTACACTTTTATTAAGCCAATTTTGTAATCATATAATACTGTACAAGCTTCAATTACACCCCCCCCCAAAAAAAAACTCTTCAATATGCTAGATGCTAGTAAAGGTAAAGGTTGTTCTTGCTCGAATGCCAGTTGTAGCCGACTCTAGGTTTCAGTGCTCATCTTTGTTTATAGGCAAAGAGTCAGCACAGTCTGTGTCTGCAGACATTTCTGTGGACATGTGGCAGGCACAACTAAACAGAGCACAGGGAACACTGTTTACCTTCTCACTGAAGTGGTCCCTATTTGTCTACAGTGGAACCCTGTATAATGAATGCTTCGTATAATGAAAAATTCGTATAACGAAGGGGATTTGCGCTAACCGCTATACCCCGTATAATGGATTTTTTTGTTATACGAAGCAATGCAATTCTATGGGAAAAATTAGACAATGAAAATCCCTATGGGATGCATCATACAACAAAAATTTTCCAGTGTACAATTTTCCCCATAGAGATTATCATTGTGCGATGCATCCTATAGGGATTTTTGTTTTACGAGGCATGCTTCGTATAACGAAAAAAATCATATAACGAAAGACATCGTGGAACCAACATTTTTTGTTATGTGGGGTTCTATTGTACTTGCAATTTCTTGTTTTTGGACTGCTAGGTTGGCAGGAGCTGGGACAGAGACAGGACCTCACTCCATTGTGCAGCACTCGGGTATCAAACTGCTGACCTGTCAACCTTCCAGTCATCAAGTTCAGCATCTTAACCACTAAGCTACTGCAGTCCCATTGCTAGATGTTAAGCAGTAGCAAAAATTGGAGAGGAAGATTGAGCAAGGGGGGAAACAATAAATAAATAACAGATGATCAAGCTATGGTGGTATGCATTCATACAGCAATTGTATTGTTGAATAAGCAGTGTGTTTTTTGGGGGCATAACAGTTTACTAGTGATTCCTGCTTAGTGTAGAAGAAATTGATTTGGACCCTTATATAGATGCATTATATAGGTGCATTAGGCTATAAATATGATAGCATCCCCTAACCATGTGAATTCTCTTGTGGTACCATAAGGTTTAGGTAACTAGAAGTGCTATGGGATCAGTTGTCTTGCCGACCACTCACATGTTAATTAGATGATATCTGGAAGATATTTGGCTTAATAAGTTCATTCCGTTTTATAAATATGACAGGGAGCAATGGAATGGGACTGAACTACAAGGAAACAGTTCCTGTGTCATTTCACTTTGATTTCAGTGTGAGCAAGAACCAGTAAGTGCATTTTGTAAAATTTAACAGCACCGCCTAACGTGCGAAGATTGGTTAGGCTGTAATTCAGGCCTTTTATCTTGTGATAATATATAGTTTATGGTAATATAATGGAATTAAGTGAAAGGTTTCACTACAAAGAGGAACTGCCTGCAGTGTATATGGTTAGAAATTAATTCCAGGCTCTTGGAAGAGAAGGAAATAATGCAGGTTTCATACATTCAATCAACAGTGAGACCACTGTTTGATTAATTTCAACTAATTGATAGTTTTCTCATTTTAGAGGCTAGTTCTCTGTAATTTATAAAACTGCAAATCAATCATTTACAATTCCTAATTATGTACCTTTTTTAGTGGTACCATTTACACAGCCTCTGCCCCTCTTCAAATAATTTTCAACATGTTTGAATTCTACTACTTTTCATTTTGAGTTATTTCCCCCTGGAAACTGACATCCAGATTTGCATTAATTTGCATACTAAAATACTTTATTCAGAAGGTAGGGTACCAAGCTAAAAAGGCTCTCCTGTAATTCACATGCTATTATGTCTTAATATACTGTACAGTATTTGGAAACATGTTTGCTTTCTATTGCATATGCCTGAATGCATAAGTCTTTTGAGTTTGAAAATACTACTTCCATAGATAATTAGTGTTGCTAACTGATGGAATTTTAAACAAGTCAATTAAGAACTTCACTTTTAGCAGATTATTTATTTCAATAGGAAATTAGATTGATCCAGGTGATATTTTGAGGCTACTTAATGGAGATATTAAGGGACTTAAGGGAGATATTAAGGGACTGCGATGGGTTAGTGGTTGAGACACTGAACTTGATGGAAGGTCAGAAGTTCAAGACCCAAGTGCTGCACAACAGAGTGAGCTCCTGTCTCTGTCCCAGCTCCTGCCAAACTAGCAGTTTGAAAGCAAGAAATTGCAAATTCCCACTTTGGTGGGAAGGTAAACAGTGTTCCATCCACTCTAGTCATGCTTGCCATGTGTTACCACATGTCCACGGAAACGTCTACAGACACAGATAGCACTGGCTCTTTGACTATAAATAAAGATGACCACTGAACCCAAGAGTCAGATATGACTGGCTTTTGAGCAAGGGCGACCTTTACCTTTACTTAATGGAGATATGTTTTCCTTGAGTAAAGAGCAGCAAGTCCTTCATTGTTGGAAATTACGCTAAACTTATTTAGTGTATCAAGGGGTGGGCAAAAAGGTTGTTTAAAGCAATGTTCTTCATATGGAATATTAATGAAGAGGAGACAGCACAAATTAAAAATCTGATTAATTACAGCCTAGTTAAGAATTAGATGTTTGTCAAAATCCTGACAATGCCTCTTCAAGGAAAGAACAGTAGTGCAAAACTGCTTAATTAAGTAGACTGACGAGTATGCAGTGAGGAACAAGATATCCATTCCAGTTGCCCTGAGGCCATAAAATGATCTGTCCAGAGATTTTTAGACTACAGTACTGTATTTCCATTCTCAACCACATACTCCCAAAAATGTGTCTTTTCTGTTCTTATGTTTTATCTCCAGCAAAGTGATGTGGCCTGCTATGGATGATCTAAGAAACAGGCAAACAAAAATAAACTGTTTGGATTGAAGGTGTAATTGTTTTTTAATGTGTTTTTACAATTACATCCTTTCTTTTCTTTTCTTTTTCTTTTTTTGGTTCCTTGACCGGAGCACTCCTGGAATCAGATTTCTTGGGAGGTGTTTTAGCCCCTGAAAAGAGTGGATGGGCACCCTTTCTTTGAAAGGATTTTAACATCTGAAGTGTTAGTTTTTATTGCTGCTGCCATGCATTTTACAGTTCTTATTGCTTTGGAGGGGAAAGGTTGTCTGTGTATTTTATTTAGGGAATTTAAAGAGCACAGGAACAGGCACAGAGAGATGAGGCAAACAGAAAAAGTTTACTTAAAGACAGCTTGTTTATTTTAACCAGGTTTCTCCATGTAGTTCATAGTCAAAGACAGTGTTAGATGTATTGTAGGATCCATTTTCAATATGGATTCAAGAAATGTCAGCAAGCCTTGATAGCTAGCTGGGTACTATAGACCAATTAGATGGCTTACTCCACGATTTGGGGTTTGGGGCAGTCATTTCATTTATTCTGGTTATAATCCCTGCACATCTAGTGAGGATCAGCTTTCTCACTTGATACCTCACAAGAACAAAATGTTTTCTTTCTCCCTTTTTAAAACTCAGAATTGGCAAAGGAAGGTTTCTAAGATGGATGCATGTGAAGAACAGTTTATCATTGGGCTAAGCACAGCTTTTCTTACTTCATTCAGCAGGTCTTCAAATATACACACGTCAGAGAAATTCTTATCATACTATAACAGCACTGACATGGTATCAACAGTCAGGTGTATTAAAGTTTAATAAAGGTTACAGAATATTGTGAAATATTTTGTCTAACCTCATCTGCAAAAAATTAAAAAGAAAGAAAAAATACTACAGATGTTCCAGGTAGAGTGGCAGAAGTGTCTAATCATTTTTGCTAAACTACAATGAATATTTATTTTCAGTTTAAGAATGGAAGTTAACAAATTAATTTGAAACCCATTAATATTTTCTTAGAGAAATATATATCTTTGTGAGGAGAATGAATATGCATCCATGAAGAAAGTGAAAGGGGAGAGAATTAAAACAGTATTTGAGCACTTCTTAATACTTGGAAAATCTTCTTGCAGCAGATTTTTCCAACAGAAACCATCATTTGGATGAAAATTCAGCAGTTTTAAAAGAATATTTGACTTGTAAGAATGAGAAAATATCATAAAATTTGGTAGGAAACTTGATTTTCAATTGGTCCTGGATCCTGCATGTATTGTTAAATAGAAAGCTTCATGATTCAAAACATACCAGTTAATTGTATAGATGTACATTTGCAATTTGGGAAGGTAAACAGCGTTTTGTGCGCTCCGGAGTGTTGAGGCATGCCTGCCACATGTCCATGGAAACATCTGCAGATGCAGACAGTGCTGGCTCTTTGGCTATAAACAGAGATGAGCACTGAACCCTAGAGTCAGATACAACTGGCTTTTGAGCAAGGGTGATCTTTACCTTTACCTACATTTGCAATTAGTATGTGCTGTATACTTTACCATATGTGCTGGGGACTGCGGTGGCTCAGTGGTTAAGAAGCTCTCCTTGTTAGCTGGAAAGTCAGCAGTTCAAGACCAGAGTACTGCATGATGGAATGAGCGCCTGTCTCTGTCCCAGCTGCTGCCAACCTAGCAGTTTGAAAGAAAGAAACTGCAAGTAGATAAATAGGGATCATTTCAGTGGGAAAAGATCTTGGGTACATGAAAGGAGCCTCTTTGGGCTTCCCCCAGTGAGCAGAGTTCCTCCAGCAAAAATCCTTTGAACTCAGAAAGCACCTTTGTGTGCTTCTGACACGATTTAAAAAAACAAACCCATACTTGTTGGGAATATTGGATTTATCCTCACTCTAAGGCAGGGGTGGCCAAACTATGGGCCATGGCGTGGCCCCAGCACCATCCCATATGGCCCATGCCACTTTTGCTGCTCCCAGAAGCAGAAGTAAAACACCCCTGCGTGTGTGCATAATACTGCCGGAAATGCACCTTTATATGCAGATGTGTTTTATGGCAAGAGGAACAACGTGACCAGTCTGCGGTGTGAAAAGTTTCGCCACCCCTGCTCTAAGAGGTTGGCCATTGCCCTTGGTGTATTTCTGAATGGTTGCTATCTACAATGTCATAGCAAACCACATACAGTACACAAATTGTTTCTTAGAAGCAGCTGAAGGAGAGGCAGCAAGCATTGCAGAACATATTCCTAGGCATGCTTACGTAGACCTCCACTGTATTCTGTAGGTGAACTCACTGGTTTGTTATGTGCCTTCAAGTTAGAACTTACCATACTTATAAGAACCCTAACAGGGCTTTCAAGGTAAGCAAGATATCTCTAAGGGGTATTTTTACCAGTTCCACACTCTCAGTGAGTTTCCATAGGTGAGCGTACATTTGAACGTAAACCTCCTTAGTCCTAGTCTGTTACTGTATCCTCTAAAGTCGGTATTCTAAGATAAGTAGCTCACTGGTAAGAGTGCATAAAATTGTTATCTTAAGCCTTAAGATTTCCTACTAAGAAAAACGTTTACAAATCACAGCATGTGTTTCACCCTCTTAGTCAATAATAAGATATAATAAAGTAAAACTTTAACAATTCTTTTATGTTAATTCAAAAAGGAACACATGCTAAAATGAAATCTTGGCTTTAATAAAAATTACTTTCTAAACTATTATAATCATTATTTTCTATTGACTTGTGGATTGAATAAAAATGTGTGAATAGCATTCAGGAGATGGAATACTTCTTATTGACTGTTATCCTGGAACTCCTCCTGAGAAGGTAAGCTGAGAAACAATTTGATGTTTCTTATTTTTGTTTATAAATCTGTGTCTTTATATAGTGCAGAAATCTAGGCTAAGAAATCTTGAGCACTTCAGCTCTTTTTAATGTTGCCATGATCTTCTCAACTTTTTGAATTGCACAGCTGATCAAATACTCTGTCAAGAAACTAGGGTCTTGCCATTGGTACAAGCAATAAGCCCATTTATTACTTATATCAGTGGCAAGACCCACATTCCTTGGTAGTGTAAGGAAACTCCCGTTATAAGAAACATTTGTACTTCATTCTATAGTATTAGTTATCCCTATTTTGCATAACTGCTAATAACCCATTCCTGAAGTATTTCCCCAGGCACAACAGATAAGTGTAATATCTTGACAGAAGTATTCTCAGTTAAGCTATTTTTAGCAAGCCACAGCTCTTCCCAGGAGGATTCTTATTAGTTAAATGTAATCAGAAGAATCTTCTTTATACCCACCACCCTCTCCTGTTTTATTCTGCAGTGTCTGGTGCAAGTGGCTTTAAAACAAGCATCTTCAGCCCCTAGAACAAAATTATTTATGTTTTCAACTCTTGAAATTCTGAGCAACATTTTTCCCCAGAATATTTATTTATTTATTTGTTCAGATTTATATTGCCGCCCACCTGCCGAGGCCACTCAGGGCGGCTTACAGTCAAAACAGCAACGGTACAGTAACAATCATAAAATACAACCTCACAAAACAACCAAAGCAGAACACAGACTAACCCCTCTGGCTGCTGATGGGGGCCTGGAGGTGGGGACAAGATCCTCAGCCGCCTGCCAGGTCATGGTGTCTTTTCCCTCAGGCCGTTGGTGTGGGCCCAGAGGTGGGGGTGAGGTTGTTTTTATTATTATTATTTTATTAGCTTTTTATTTGAAAAGGGAGGTTTAAATTAGCTTGTCTGATTGTATAGCTGACTGTCATCTTGTAAGGACTATAATTTGGTTCAAAAATAATTGCTATATAGAACGATTGTTTATAACCATACATTCTGTTGGCCAGTATAACACACTGCAAGATGGAAACAGATTGATATTATAATTCTTCATTTATTTCATCTTTTATTCCATGTGGTGGGATAGTTTAGATATGTGGCTGTAGAGCCAGAAGTTGAGAGTTTTGAGTCCTCACTGTGACTCTCTAGAGAAGTGCCAGTCTATGTAGTCATGTGGTAGCTGCATAGTCACAGAGTGTCTCCAGAAGAAAGGAATTATTCTTTTGCTGTGTCCGAGTACGAATATAGGCAGTGATGGGATGTAACAGGTTTGCACCAGTCTACCAGAACCGGTAGTAACTTTTCCCAGTGTCCCAGAGAACCGGTAGCAGCTTTTGGGGGGAACCACTTCGGGGGCTTACCCAGTGATGGGCAGTTCCCAGTTTGGATTAGTTCGGCCGAACCGGTAGCAGCCATCCGGAGGGGATCGCCAGGGGGGTGGTAAACCCCTGGGCGACCGGTTCGACTGCCTCTTTGGCCGCCCTCTGGATCTATCTTCCAGGCAGCCCAAAATGGCTGCTTGGAAGTGCGCATGCGTCAAAACTCCATTTGACACATGCACACTGAAAAATAGAAGTGTGCGTGTATCAAATGGAGTTTTGACGCATACACACTTCCGAGCAGCCATTTTGGGCTGCCCGGAAAGGGTGCAGGCAGCGCCTGGAGGAGCAGAAGCGGCGGTGGCAGCCTTTCCCCAGCGCAACACCGGGCCGGGCTAAGCCATGCTGCTGGGCTAGACTGCACTGCCAGGCCAGGCCAGGCCAGGCTAGGCCATGCCGCCGCTGTGCCTGCCTGCCTTCGTGTTGCTCCCCGACCCCAGGGTAAGGTTAGTGATGGGTTTATGTTTGGGGTGAGTGGGTGGGTTGAGGTGTGTGCGTTTCATGTAGTTTGTTTTTATGTATATTTTATGTATTATGTGTATTATGTGCATATGTATTTATTTTGATTTACAGTAAAACGATTGGATCAGATAACGCTAAAATCGCATAACGTTAAGTAATCTGGGGAGGAGAATTGGCTCGAATAACATTAAGGTCCTATGGGATGGATCGGATAACAACTGCTAAAGCCTGTGCAGTTACAATGTATTTCTATGGAGCTTTAATGTTATCCCATCCATCCCATAGGATTTTAACATGGATCGGATAACAGTAAAAATCGGATAACACCAAGACTTGTGGAACCAAGTTTTATCGTTATCCGGTGTTTTACTGTACAGTATATGTATTTATTTTAATTTGTATTTTAAACTGATAAGAACAGATACTACACTTGATCTTAGCCAAAAGGCTGAGAAGTGATTTGTATTTTAATGTGTATTTTTATTTATTTTTTAATTTTTTCTACTTTGGCTCCGCCCACAATGTCATGACATTGGCTCCACCCACATCATGACATCATGATGTGGCTCCACCCATGACATCGGCTCTGCCCATGGTATGGTAGTAAAAATTTTGACATCCCACCACTGAATATAGGTGATGATCATGGCAATCAGCCATGAAGACTGTCATGAGAATATAACGCAGTAGCCTTTCATCTGCCTTCTGCATCACAGCATGACTCCTGTACCACTGATCCAGTTCTGCAAGTCACTTTTCAGTCCTGAGCCCTTTTGGCACACAAAGTCCTCATCAGCCTCAGCCCAGTATTGATGAAGCTGCCGCCCTCCATCAAGATGGATTCAAGTGGGATTTAATCCACTTGGGGAACATCACCCTTTCCTGTGGAGTTCACCAAGGCCACTAGTCCTCTGGGTTCAGAGGCGTAGCTACCGCCGTATCTGCCGTATCAATTATACGGGGCCCCCGGGCCACGGGGGCCCCCCATGTGCATAAGCAAAACAAATCTTTACCCTTCCTAAGGGCCCCCCAAACAAATTTTTATACGGGGCCCCGCCAAGGCACGCTACTCTTCTGTCTGGGTTGTCAGTTAGTTAATCACCACCTGATGCTTGGCACTGAGTCATGGACAGTATGGTCTATTCTATTACCATAGCAGGATAACCTGGCTAGATTGGGAGAAGAAGGGAATGATAAACCATTTTTGTGTGTTCTCTACCTAGAAACCACAGGGAAGGATTGCCATGATTTGGAATTGACTTGATGACACGCAATTATTTTTATTATTATACCATGTTGCTGTTATTTCCCTTACACACACTTCCCTCTGTCTCCCCCCTTTCTCTTTCTCTCTTACATGCATTTCAATCAGTGCAAATGTTTTGATAGTTATTTGTGAGCAAATGGGCTAATAAAAGGGGGGGGATTAGTGATCCTATACATTTCATGGTGTATTTCTTTTGTACTGTAGAAAGAGATGGATGAATCGAGTTCATGTCTAAGAAGACATTCAGTACATGCCTACTTTATATGTCCTAAGGGTAATAATGAGTCATTTGGCTTGAACTAAAACACAGCTGTGAACAGATTAAATTTCTGGCCACTGAACAATAGATAGTAATTAAAAGTGGTAGCCCTTCCAACCAAGGACAAGTCCTTGGTAGAATCCTATGAAGATCAATCGGATTTTGTTTAAAATCTTTATAAATAGCAAAGTACTGATTATTATCACATTATGATATATTATAAGAACTGTGCTTTTACAGGCCCACATTGGAGCTGTGTTTCTTTCATTTCATTGGAGTATATGTAAATATCCTGAAAGAACTGTATTCTTTTTCCATATATTATACTGAAATATGATGGTTCTTGTCCAATTTTCATTGCAGCATTTTGCATATTCAAATCATCATCTTTTCCATAAACTCTATCTACTATGGGATTAAATAAAAGCCTTATGGTTTGCCTGGCTGAAATCATCCATGATAGGTGACATTCTTTCTAAATACAGTCAGGTAGAATCCATCAACGAGAAAACATTACAATTACATGTTGACTTCAATATTATTTTGTAATGTTAAAAAATTTATTTCAGGTAGCTGTTCCCTGTTAGAAAAATAATGCACAGCAACATGCCATTTGAGGTTGTGAAATCCTCAGACAATTCGTTTGTGAATTATTCCTCTTCAGGTTTTACCAATGCAGTATTGTTTTTATTGGCTACCAGAAGTTTTTCAAATAAAGAATAATGGAATAGTTTTATTAAAAGGCTGAATGAGTATAAGGGTGAGAAATGATATGGGAAGGAACATAATGAGGCATTGTCCAAAATGTGATGAGCCTTAGTGAAAGCTTACCTTGCTAGTGGTGCATTCTTAAATACTGTACCAAACATTCAATACTTTGTCAGACATCTATAATAATCAACCACTGGCTTGACAAATGTTACAAAACTACATCTGAAATTGCCTTGTTGAAAGGTAAAATCCATGGGATTTACTTTCACAAACTGTGCAGGACTGTAATCTTAAATGCCAATTAAGAGGCTAAATATTTAATTAACATAGAGTATGAAGCTCTGAAATAAGATTCTGCTGAAAATAATAGCAAACAGATTTCCCAGGTGTGACTCTTAGTTATGAGGAAATATCTACTTGGTGAGAAAACTAACATTCTTCTAGTTTTGTATATCATGATTCATTTTAAGTGAAATGTGCGCTATTCAAATACACATTTGCAATTCTTTGTACACATGTTATTGTAGGTATATGTCATTACAGAGGTTTCTGGTTAACATTTTTAATAATATCTGGAACAGGGGTGAACAAACTTTGCAGGCCGCGGACTGGTCAAATGGTTCCTCCCACCGCAAGCGGAAGTAAAACATGCCAACACGTTTATGACAGCCAGGGGTGCTTTACGGCAGCATTTTGTGCATGTGGAGGTACTTTTAACTTCTGCTTCCAGGAGCAGTACAGGCAGTGCAGGTTGGATGTGGCCCATGGGCTATAGTTTGGGCATATTTTTCTTCTGAGAACGCCCTAATCACTCCTATATTCTGTAGGCTGTGCTAGCCAATGGATGATGGGAGCTAGAATTCAAGAACATATGGAGCACCATCTGTTTTTCCAATGATGACTTCTAGTACATTTTACACCCCTTGTACTATAGGAATATTTTTAATGTTGTTTTGAGGTGGTCTATTTTTAAAGTCCTTTACCCTCCCTTCACCTGAGTATAATTAATCACTGCCAATACTTAAATTAAATTATCCCACAAGTCCCAGTCCTTTCTATTCTTGCCTACATGTACTCTATTTATATTGCTTCATTCATTTATTCGTATTTCTCACCTTCTTCATTGACTCAGTATCTGTCTTTTTAGGCAAGAGCTCATAACTATATCTTATTCATGACTCATACCTCCATTTCTTTCTGCTCTTTTAAATTTTCACTCCAATTACTCTTATTCCCCTTTCCCCCAAAATCTATTTCATAGCTGAAAAATATGAAGGAAAGGAAGAAAAGGCAAAAACCCAATAAGGGTATTCTTATAGCCTTTCCCCTCCTTTTCCTAAGACAATGGCAATAGTAATTTTCCTTTGGTTTTTCCTTAATCAATGATTACTCTATCCCGCCTATTCTTGAGTTATTTTGTATTATATAAAAATAGTTACAGGATGAGATCTGGGTTTATATTACGTATATTTAATTTATTATGTTCACTGCCCAGAATGACATTTAGGTCAGATGGGCATTATAGAAATGGAATGAACAAATGAATGAAGAGAAATGACTATGGGGATAGAAATACTATGGAATATACTAGTCCCCCCCCCCCCAGCTGTAGATTTAAAAGAGGCAAATGTTTATTTCTCATCTAGAAACTCCAGAAACCTCCTACATGGATATGTAGCTGTAGTATATTTTGGTTTATCTGTGTTGCAACTCCTATATTTTGGTATTTTTCTGTGATAAATTTTTATTATTGACATAAACTCTTGTCTAAAAACCTAGACAACTTCAAGGAAGGAGGCAAGATACTGGCATCCAGTCAAAACCTGAATCCAAGTACACTTCATTAGAAACATATCAGTATTAGCATTGGGAATCCAATTGTGTTCTGCTAGCTTCCCAGTGAAGAAATTATCAAGACAGTAAGCTTTTCAGTTGCTTCATTCCTTGTTTGATTGTACAGTACTACTTCAGATAACATTAGTATCGAATAACACTAAAATCGCATAACATTAAGCAATCTGGGGGGGGAAAATTGCATCGGATAACATTAAGATCCTATGGGATGCATCAGATAACAACCGCTAAAGCCTGTGTGGCTACAATGTATCTCTATGGATCCCATAGGATTTTAACATGCATCGGATAACACTAAAAATCGTATAACACCAAGACTTGTGGAACCAGGTTTTAGTGTTATCTGAGGTTTTACTGTATTTAATATCTAGTGGCTCATAGTTCCTGAACACCCTACTTCCTCAGAAAGGCTGGAATAAGTTCAATGGTTCTTAGTTTTAGACACTGATATAGAGAAACTACCTAAAGTTAGCAGTTGTCTGTCAAGATGCAAAGTTGTTTTTTAGGAACCGATATTACTCTAAGAAGAAATAGCAATGTCTCATTTGGTATCTGGCTGAATATTTCCCTCTGCAAATTTGTAAATGAGTATACTGCAAAACTAATGTGAACCTCTAATCTTATGTCTTCTCATAAGGAACATGATTCTATATATGTCAGCACCTGGAATGTTTATCCCTTTGGGAAGTGTTATTCACTGTTTTCATCTAAACTACATGGTAATTTCAGCAAGCTACATCAAGTATATAAAGGCATTATTTTTAAAACACAAATCTGATTGGCGTTCTAATGGAAGAACTGAAAGCAAAAAGTGTTTATTGGGAGGCAAATTGCTATTTACTAGGAAATTGACTGAGGCCAGCTCTTTCATAATGGTTTTTTCAGCTGGAAGATGTAGATCTGTCTTTTACTGTCTCCACTGTCATTGGAATTCTAGTGCATTTCCCCCCACCCCCCAACCAAACAGTAGCATGGTCATGGTGGCAGTAGTTGCAACAATAGCAACAAAAAGATCTTTTCAGAATTTAAAAACTGAAAACAACGATTGGCCCAGCCTTCTTTCACAATAAATTTTCCAGCAGTCCATACACATAACATATGTTATTCCTACAACATAATAGCATATACAAGCTGCAGTCCTTAGCTGCATAAAATTTCTATACAGTATTGACGTTTTTATGATTATTACACTGATCCTTTTCGATATCTTATTAAACCACTTTTGTTGGAGTTTTTAGTTGTTCTATATCTTGACTGCTTTCTGTATAATATTGTATTGGAGGGGATTCAGTAAAACCATGATTTACGTAAAAAGTCAATTCTGCAGCTTTTTACGTAATACAGGGTTTTTTACGTAAATCGATACATTCCAGTTGGGATGCATTAAAAAAATGAAAAAACCAATCCCAACTGGAACAAAAATAATTGAAAAATAATCAACACAAAGGTAATAGCAAAGTGATCTGCCTACCTTTTCCATGCTCCTGTTGCTGCTTCGTCCTTTGCAGTTTGTCTGCCTGTCGGGGGAACGGTGCCACCAGTAGCGCTGCTGCCACCACTGCTTCTACCGGCACTGGTAGAGTGCGAGAGGCACGTCTGCTCAGCCGTGTTCCCTGTCTGAGGCCTTCCCACTGAGTGCTCCAGCTGGGAATGTGCATCAGCCGAAGACTGCTCGGTTGTGTTCTTTGTCCAAGGTCCCCCCATGGCACACTCTAGCTGGGAACACATGTCAGACGAATAGTGGGATGGAGTGGTCATTGCCCAATTTGCACTTCCAGCCAAAGCGCATGGCGGAAAAACCTTGGACAAAGAGCGCAACTGAGCGGACATGCCCCCTGTGCTCCACCAGTGCCGGTAGAAGCAGCAGGCACTCCAGAAAATGCAGCAAAATTGCCACAATCAATGGCACTGCCTCCTCTCTGCTGTCTCCACCACGGTAAGTTATGTCTTGTGACTTCCGGCAGTGGGGGCAGATGGTGTGGTGTGGGATTTTTAATTCTAAAATGGTGTGGGGCCGCGATTTTAGAGTTTAAAATGGCAGTGGCACCATTTTAGAATTACAAGATGCAAGTAAACCCCTTATGTAAAATGATTTATCTGCATAAAACAGGACAGATTTTCCACAAAAAATCGTTACGTAAGTCAATTTTTGTGTAAATCGATGCGTATGTAAATCGGGGTTTTACTGTACAGTTGAAGTCTTCTCTTGTGGATGGTTTACAAGACAGAAGGATAGGCAAGCCTGGAAAATGCAGCACTGTGGATATGTTACCATTTGACTTGGGACAATTCTGAATACAGCAGCTGTTTGGCAGCAGCAGTTTATTTGAGACTGATGTCTACTCTAGGGCCAGGCTAACCATTACTACCACCTGGCTAAATTCATGGGAATCATCAGTCATCATTCCTTGTGGAGGCTGAAAAAAACATCAGAACTGCCACTTGGTAACTTGCAGCTAAGTAGATAAATTACCTCAATAGAAAATATACTATATTTTGATTTGAAGCAATTTGAAAGGGACACATAAAATATATTTCCATTTGAAATGCACTCATCAAGTGATGACTATTTATGACTATTTATAAAAAGTTTGTGCTCTTACATGCTTTGAACTTCACTTATATTTATGAGTAGGCAATTTGAATGGTTTCAAAGGTCTATTTCCTGGCCCAGGAATCCTCATGGCACACAAGGATCTCCAAAAGTGCAAAACAAACAAAATCAATATTGGTCTGAAGTCCACTTCTGGTTGTGAAAAATTGGTACTGATCAGTCTTAAATTGTGCAGAGATCTCTGCAACCTGTTTAAAATGTGAGCCACCAATACTGGAGGTTTCCATGAGTGAACATAGAGATACATTGTAACCACACAGGCTTTCGCGGTTGTTATCTGAAGCATCCCATAGGATCTTAATGTTATCTGATGCAATTCTTCCCCCCAGATTCCTTGATGTTATGCGATTTTCGTGTTATTCGATACTAATGTTATATGAGGTATTACTGTACAAGACATACCAGCTTGGAAGTCATGGAATTTTTGAGTGTCTTTTGAGGTCTGCCAAGTTCAACACACATTGCATGAAGCAGCATTAAGATATGAAAACTATGATAATGGAAAAGACCATTATGATAAATGTATGTAACCATCCAAAGGGAATTCAGGACCATAATGCATCTGAAAAGGACCGTGCCTTGTTTTCCCAGATGTTTCTCACTAGAGAATTGTGCAATTGTGTTTGTACCTTTGTGAAATTGTCAGAGAGATTGAAACAATACACATTATATAACCCAAATTATGCAACAATAGCAGATAAAGAAAGCTAAACATATTCAGCTTTGCTGAGCACTGTGCTTTGCTGTCACAGGACTCATCAAATTGAATGATGGTTTGTGGCTTGTATGTACTCCTTCTCCCCCCAGCTTTCACCAATGTGCGTGGTGGCAGTACAATAGTTAAACTACTTAAGCAGCAATATGCATCAGAAAGATTAACAGGTATATAGTTGTGCGCTCATTGCAAGTGAAATCCCATCCTTGGGGCAACATAATATGAGAATGTACATAGGAGATATTTTCTGGGTGAGAACAGTTCCAATTTTCCTTCCTGGGGGAAAGGTGATGATGTGATTGGTTGGATGTGAACAGTTCCTCATTTTGGCACAGCCTGTGCCATTAGTCCAAAGCGTGAAAGCTGAAGCTGAAAATGTCTTAGTGGATAGTCCCAAACAGCATAAGACTTTTTAGACTCGTTAGAATAGTCCAGAAAGATTTTCCCATCAGTCCCTGTAAATAAGTCCCTTGTGAGTCCTTTGTGAGCAAGTCCCTTGTGAGTAAGTGGCAATGGCCATATCTGCTCAAAGGAAATTCTGTGTCTCGAGTCTGTCTCTCGAATTTGCTCAAGGTAAAACTCTGTCTGATTTACAGCTAACCATTAACTCTAGGTGACCTGTCAAATTCCCCCCTCCCAACCTGTGCCTCCCCCCTGCATCAGCATGAAAACTAACAGAATCATCAGGGTATTGTAGGTGATCTGAGCAAACACAGCAGTAACCCAATTTCCAGGGGTCGGCTCCGAGTTGTGCTCTTGTAAGATGGATCTCGCATCACAACACAGGGTGCCGATCATCTCCCAGGTAACTTGCTCCTGGCATCTCTGCCTCCTCCTCCTCCTGCTCCGTCTGGCTGGCAGGGTCATCTGTGGCACTGGATTGAGTGTGGTCCTAGCTCCGGACATCAGGCTGAAGTACAGCTATGCCAGCACCGACAAGTGACCTGCAGGTGTGAGAACACATGCATGCCCCGACCCCAGGTCACCCGCACTGATGACTCTCCCCATGCGGGGTCGGTGGGAACACGGCACGTGACCTGGAGTCGAGGCAGTGCCTCTGCTGATCTGAAATGATTCTCCTGTGGCGTGAAATCTGAGAAGATGTTAGGATATTTACAAGTTTTTATGCTTGGCCCTATGTCTTTAGTAGCCAGCAATTCCCTTCTTGTTTGTTTTTTAATAAGGCTCTTTAGTGTGCGATTTTCTCGCTCCACTATAGCTTGATCCTGGGGATTACACGGAACACCAAATGTTTGGGTGATATGTCAGTGGCAAAAGTCCATCACTGCTTAGACGCATAAGAAGCATTGTCTGTCTTCATGGCTTGGGGTTTGCCCCTGATCGCAAAGCAAGCCAGCAAATGATGCTGGACATGTGTCTGTTTCGCCTCTGGGCAGTAGCCCAAACAAAGTGAAAATATGTGTCAATAATAACATGGACGTACTGTCACCTCCCGAAGTCTGGGTCATGGGTGCCATCCATTTGCCAAAGCTGATTTGCTTCAGTACCCTTAGGGTTGACACCCTACGCTGGACCTCCTGGGGACGCTGTGCTGTGTGTGTAGGAGTGTACTATGCCTTGGGCTTGGGACAAAAGCACACTGAATTGTCTAACCAGGGCTTTGCCATTCTGATGGAAGAATGCATGGCTCTTGATGGATGTGGAAAAGACTCCCGTCCCAAGCAGCGCCTGGTCTGTCCTTGTAACTGCATTGGCTACCCAATTACCTTGGGAAATAAATCCTGGAATAAATAAATCCCCTGATGGCTTTGAATATGGGCTACATACAGTGGGTGCTCACGCAAGGCAAGTCTCCTTTGAAGCATCTGGAAATGTCTTAATAAGTCTGCGTTAAGCGCAAGAGTAAAGTAAGCTAATGGTAGGGTGTGTACCCAATTCCTGCCATACAGGCTATCTGTGATACTTTTCAAAGTTTGTTCTCCAAATTCCTGCAAAGCCAAGATGACTGCCCCCAACTCTGTATGCTGCGCAGAGTCCTGAGATTCAGTAAGCAAGTTCTTCCTGATCCTGCCTGCCTGCCAAGTGACCATCCCAAACGTCTGACCTCCTTCAGTAAAAATTACACTGCCATTTTTTAGTGGCATGTCGTTGAGTCTAACCTGTCCGTGCGAAAGGAAACTACACGTGGATGTTTAGGTAGATGGTGTGTTAATGTCTCCTGCAAGTCCCTCTAAAGCAGGGGTGTCCAAACATTTTGGGCTGCGGGCCGATCATGTGGTTCAGGGAGCCAGTCACTAAGGCCTGGGGGCCGGGTGCGGCCCCCGAAGCCCTTGTCGCTCCTGGAAGCGGAAGTAAAACGTGTCCATACGGGCACATTTTAGTTCCGCTTCCAGAAGCGACAAGGGCTTTGTGGGCCGGATGAATTGGCATCGGGGGCCGCACCCGGCCCCCGGGCCTTAGTTTGGGCACCACTGCTCTAAAGCCTCAGGCAAAGTATCACCCATTTGTGTTAACTGCTGCACTTGCTCCTTTGTGAAAGGAGCTACTATTCTACCAGGTTGTAACCTGATGTCTGGTGAGCTTGAAGCTGCTCTTTGTAAATGAGGCTAGTCACTAACTCCTGGGGGGGGGGGGCACATTCTTGGAGTGTGTGTTTGGAAGACATACCCATTTCGCAATCTAGATGCCGTGAGGATTCTTGACCCTTAGAGATCCTGTGAAAAGGCTCCCTGTCTGTCTGATGTATAGTACCAATGGTGGAATCTGGCTAATGTCTTGTTCAATTCTCCTCGGATCTCTATCTGCGCTTCGTGTGGTATCCTAATGTGGTCAGCTAGGTGTTTTCATTGCATCAAAAACTGAAATAATGACTTAAGTACCTCTGTAGCAATCATGAAATAGTGTCTAGTCCAGTTAATAGTCCCTAACTCTTTCTGTCATTCCTACTAGGGTAATGTTAGGCTTGAAATGAAGCCATGGCAAAACTCGTCCCGCATGAGATTACAAAACTTTTTGCCCTAGGTCAGGGGTGCCCAAACTTTTCAGGCCATGGGCCGATCATGTGTGCAACCCTGCGCTAGGTATAGATACTGATCTGTTTTCTGCACTTATGCAGGAGCTATAAGAAGCCCCTTTTTCTCCAAGAAGGCTTGGAGCTAACTTTAGACATTATGGCCCCGTTTTGGTCCAGAAATCAAGATGTCACCCACATAATGACTTAACTAACAGCTTAAAGTACAATTTCTGAAGCCCTCTGGCCTTGTGGACATAAATTTGGCACAACATGGCACTGTTGAACAATCTCATTGGTAAAACTTTCTAATGGTAACAAGGGTTGGGCTCTATATGATTTGGCTCAGTGACAGAGAATGCAAACCTTTCCTGTCCCTGGGGTAAAGGGGAATAGTGTCCTTAAGGTCTATTACCAGGATCTCCCAATTTTCTGGGACCCTATTAAAATTTGGATGCCACCCAGCCCTCTGGGCTGGATGCATTTATTAAATGCTACGCAAATCATGGAGCAATTTCCACTTGCCTGATTTTTCTCTATAACAAATATGGTGTTGTTCCATGGACTGGTGGATTTTCCAAATGATTTGTTGCCAACTGCTCTGTAACTAACCCTTTTAAAGTTCCCAATTTTCCCTAGTATTGGCCACTGACAGACCTATCTGGGGTTCTCCGTGAGCCATTTAAGTGGCAGGGCTACTATCCAAAGCACAACTTCGCCTTGTACTGCCACGGGATGTCTCTTCCCCAAAGATTTATGGGCACATCCAAAACGTGCGGCTGTATAATCACCTCTCTTTCTGCTCCTGGAATAGAAACCATCAGCCACGCTCTGCTTCTGCTGGTTGCCTGCTTCTTTCCTACTCTCCACACGGTAGAAACCTTCTTAATCTGCCCCTCTATGTTCTGCTCCACTGCTGCTAAGATTTGGCAATTTCTTAGGACTGCTTGCCTTTCTGTTTTTCTCCCTTCTGTGGATTTTAATTCTACATCACCTCTGATTACATCCTTCCTATTTCCGGACATGTGACCAGGAATCAAAATTAACTGTGCAACAGACTGTCCCAGTCTGCTGACGAAACTCTTGCACGGAGCTTGGTGTCTCCCGATGAAAGCAAACTTTCTCCCTGTTTTTTCCCTCCTGTCAGGTGTTGCCTGTGACTCTGTCCTATGTTCGCTGTCCCTTAAAAAGTGCTGACTAAGATTTAATAACAACCTCAGGTTTTTCCCTGAAATGATCCCTTTGAAAGCTGACTCTTCAAGCTAGTTACTGTGATATCTTTCCTAAGTTCTGCTAACAGCTCATAGGGCGTTTTGTTCCCTATATGCATCGGACAGGGCGGTCGTAATCCTGCCACTTTTGCTGATGAAAACTCCCCGTTTTGCAACTCTCGATCTAATGTTTTCTGCCTAGTACCTCTGACAATTGAGTTCACAGCGCCTGCGCTGTTTTCTCCCATCGTCCCTTTCCCAGCTGTTGAATCCCGGGTATTTTCAGCAGCCAGGCATCACATTTCCTCCTGAGTTACGTGATGGAAATTAGTTAACGAACAGAGACCGTCACCTGGTGCCGTTGGGCCAGCATATTCTGGGGGTTCTTTGATCTCTGTATGGGCTGAAGTCATGGATGTAATGACTCTCCTACACTTGTCCCACGTAGCCGCATCTCTCTAGCCGCATTGTACTGGACCAATGTCTGAAATTTGTAGATGAACATGTTTAGCTACATTATTTACCTATTCCTTGAAAAGTAAACAACAATCAAAAGAAATGTATTCTTTTTGCCTTTATCACATGATTATTTTTGAAGCAAGGGAAAGATAAATAACACTTTCTGTTATATTTTCCACAATTGTGTAGTAACAGTCAGTTGGTCATAGTTTGTTGATGTTATGCCTAGGTTTTGTTTCATTTTTTGTGTGGTCAAATTTGTAATGGGGTGGGGTGGTCAGAGTAGTATAACTCAGTGGGCTCAAGAACCTGGGACTAGGGCTCGAAAGCTACCCTGGGCCTCCTTGGAGATGGGCCAAATGCAGTTTGCCCAGAGCATGTGCGACTGATGGGATTACAGGCCAATTGTGTAGAGTTGGGCAAGCTGCCAAGAGCCACCCAAAAGAAGGGGCTAGTGAATCACGTTTGAGTACTTTACACCTAGCAGGCCATGAAAATCTGAAAGTATATAATTTCATTGTATTATTTAGTATGCATCTAGCACAGGAGTTCTCACTCAGCCTTTTTAAGCCAGGGGCTGGGTCACACTCCCTCAGACAGCTTCAGGGGCTGGACAGCCATTTTCCCCTTACTCCACCACATGGTACTTCCTGGTATAATGGAGGCAGTGGGGAGGGCCCACATGAAATGGTGCTGCAGCCCGCATCCAGCCTGCATGCTGCGGGTTGAGAATCCCTGATCTAGCACATGTCTTGAAAGCTCATCAAAAGCCTCACAAGAGAAGTATTAGAATAGCAACAGGAAGCTTTGTTTTCTGTTAACCTCACCTTATTACCACAACATGCTGCTGTTGAACTACTATTTAATTCATTTCAGTGAGCAAGACAGGTAATGAGATTTCCCCTGAGGCGTTCCTCCAAAATGTTTCCATTTGGTATTCCTTAACAGGTTCTTCCTATCCAGTAAGTGCAGGGGGTGGGAAGAGAGATAATGGGGGCACCATTCTAAGCGTGTTAAGTCATGTGACTCTTCATGCTGAATTAATTTTATACCTTTATTACACTTTTTGTTTTGTTTTTTGCCTTCAACAAACCAAAAGCGTGAAGACAGAACAGCCTTTTGAGTTTTAAATGACAGAGTGCAAGATTGGGCATTCTCTTCTAGGCACCTTAATGAGGGGTTTGCAAGGAGAGTTGCAAAAAAAAAAAGGCGGGAAACGAAGGTGGGGTGCGTTGGGTTGTGGGTGGGTGCGTACAAGGGAGGGAGAAAAGCAGTGGTGGGATGTCAAAATTTTTACTACCCCACCGTGATGTCATCACAGTGTGGGCGGAGCTAACATCATGATGTCATGTCATGGGCGAGGCCAAAGAAAAAAAATACAAAATAATAAAAATATGGAGCTTCAGGCTATAGGGAGCTTCAGGGTAGCAGCTTCTCTTACTACTCCCAATTTGGGAGGACAGCAAGGAGGCCGTTGCATATGTGCCAAGCACTAGGCGTGCATGCACACCATGAAAAGGTAAGCCCCGAAGGTGGTTCCTCCCAAAAGCTGCTACAGGTTCTCTGGGACACTGGAAAAAGTTACTACCGGTTCTGGAGAGCTGGTGAGAACCTGTTACATCCCATCACTGGAGAAAAGGCACCAGGGAGTGCACATTAGTTAGTTGACTCCAGGACTGCTTCGAATCTAATTTTTAGCTGCCGGGGCTTCAGCTTTTAATTCCCTGATAAGCCCATTACATAAGGAGCGGAGGGGAAGGGGACAGCCGCCGAGGCTTTCCTCCAGTGGGGGGGTGGGGGAGAGAAAGCTGCCTGGAGGCCAATGCATGGCGTGGCATTGCATTACATGAGCGGAGGAAAAGATGGAGGAATGGGGTGGGGGGTGGGAATAACGTCGGTGCAAGCGCACTGGGCTTGACTCAGCAGCAGTTAGCAGCGTGTGGCCCTTTTAAAGGGCGACACCCCCCCTTTCCCCCCTCCCCCACCGGTGCTGAGTAGGAGCGGTGGCTCCCCCTTTCCCTTTCCACTCCATTGCAGTGACAGGCAGCCCCCCTCCCTCCCTCCCCATACATACAACCGGTGCCTGCCTTCCAATCCGCGCCCGCCGCCCTGCCAGTCAGTCCCGGGGAGGGCAGTGAGTGCAAGCGACTCTGCTGCAGCCAGCCTTTCTGCAGCCAGCCTTGGAGAGGCAGCCAGAAGGGGAGAGGGAGGCAGTGCAGACAGGCTAGACAGGAGCCACTGCCGCCCCCCCCCTTTCCACCCCAGACCATCATCCTTCTCTCCCCTTCCCACCCCGAAAGCACAGCGAAGACAGACAAGGAAGGTGGGAGGCCGGCATTAGAAAGGTAGTAATCAAAGCCCCCCAACAACAACAATGGAGGTGCCTCGCCTGGATCATCATATGAGTAGCCCGACCAGCCCCTGCGAGGATGTCATCAAGAACCTCAGCTTGGAGGCCATCCAGCTGTGCGATAGGGATGGTGAGTGGGGAAGGGGATGGGGCTCCAGCGGGGATGGGACAAGGTGAGCCTTTTTTTTTGGGGGGGGGGGGCTTGATCTGAGATGGATCCAAATTGTCATCACCTCACCCCCAATCGCAAAGGTTGCGGATGCAAAAATTTATCTCTCGCACACGCACACACAAAACGCAGCCCTGTGTATGGCTCTTTGTTGCCACCCTAGCCATCCCTCCCTTAGGAGAGCCGGTTCAGGTGTGAATAACCCTTTCCCGACTCCTGCCTCTTTTGCTGCCCTGTTGAGAACAAAAGAAGGAAACGGCGGGGAGGATCACACCTTTTAGGGAGAGAAAACCCTCCTGAATGGAGACCGATCTGTGTTAATGCAGATTGCTTTGCCTGTTTTAAGGGACTGGGAAGGAAAGAAGGAGGGGCGGCCGCCTATCAAAAATGTAAAAGAGCCCTAGTCAGCTCTCAACATGAACACGAGTAAAGGCAGACGTACCGAGTCCGGATCTGGGCCCCCTGGGAGCTGCCAGGGAGGATCCTTTCTTGCGAAGCTGTGATCACGAAATCCTGGCACGAAACCCCTTTATGAACGAATGAACTGGTGGGGGTGGTGGGGAACGAAGCGCCTGCCCTTAGTTCATATTTTAAAATTTCTCGGCTAATGCAAAGACTTGTTGCAGTTCACGTTGTTGTATTTCTTGCTGAAGAACCCTAATGGATGACCTGTCTCTCAAAATGAGCTCATGGTAAAGTCAAGGCGAGAGGCCGGGTTTTATTATTTATTTATTTATTTATTTATTTTTATTATTATTATTATTATTATTATTATTATTATTATTATTATTATTATTATTATTATTATTATTATTATTATTATTATTTAGACTTGTATGCCGCTCTACTCAGTAAAGACTGACTCAGAGCGGCTCACAGCATTCACAAATAACAATATTACAGTGCAAACCAAAATACACTAGCATATAACAAAACAATTAAATACAGTAAATACTATACAGATCAATACATCTACAATATTATAGTGTAATCAAAATACAATAAATAAATATTATCACAGCACAATCCTCAATATACAATAAACAATTCAACAGTGTACAATATACAATACAGGAAAGAGCAAACAAAAAGTAAACCCTATTCCAAATACGGCTGTAAAGAAGGCTGTAAAGAAGGTTTGGCAGGGTGGTAGCCCCGCTCTGGAAAAAACGGAAGGGAGAGGCAGTTTCAGCACCATGGACAGTTACAGCTCGTCTATGGAGCAGTTGAGTCAAAAATTACCCTCGGTTTAGGACTCTAGGTGGAAATGCTTTATTCTGTGTCTTGCAGGGTACAGGGCCTTTTTCTCTAAGCCCTTTGTTCTGTACCAAGGAGAAAATATTGAATGTTGATGCCAACATAAAATGGGAGTGGATGTGACAAAGCTTAAAAAGAAAGAGATAATGGTGGGATGGTAACTTGTTAATGCTGATTGTCCTAATTGGGAAGTTAAGACTGCTGCTGAACAAATTAAGTTTTTGTTTAATGTGCCAGAGGATTGTCTGAGCTGCAGAAACCCAGACATTTGATAGACTGTAGTGAGAATCTGGAAACAATCAATTTTCATACTGATTAACTGACCCTGAAGACTAGTAATTATGGTTGCTTATTAAGCCTATGCAGTTATGTCTCATTTCAACTGTGCTAAGACACTGGAAGAACTCATACTTAGAAAGTCATAGTTCAGTGAATTAAAATAATTTAATTTCTAGTGAATATGTCTAACTTTTATTTATTGTTCTGCTCAACATCTATTTACAGAACTTAATAATTTTAATTCATAGTTTGAATGTAGAAGCAAATCTGGTTTATTTTATCCTACCACAGTATTTTAATATTTTTCTGAATATTGATGGTTATAGTTGAATTACTACCTCCATACATTCATATTATTTTGGAGTACACAATTACAAGCAGGTCATTCTGAAGTAGTTCTCATTAGTGCATCAGAATTGTAGGCCAAATAGTGCAGGAGAAATCATAAAATACTATTAATGTATATTAAGTTTGTTTTTTAAAAAATGTTTTAAGTACTACCTGTTCTAAAGGAGAATATTTATAGGTTTTCAGTGTTAATATTGTTAAGGACTGATAATTTAATCATGCTTTTCATTTTTTTACCTGAGTGTCCAAGAGTGTAAATCTGAGTTTACTGGCACAGTAACATTATCATTTCTGCTCTAGGGTGTCTTGCATTGGAGTAGGCTTCAGCAAAGCATTAGCTTTTATTTTCAATTAATAATGTATTTCTGTTAGTCTCATAATACCATGCTTTTCTCATTTTGAAAGATATGTAACTATATTTCATGCACATTTTGCATTATGGTAGATATTGGGGGATAGGATATTAGGGGGGAGTATATACAGTTCTCTCTATTTCTGTCCTTCCCCCACCCCTTAAATCTGTTTGTCTTAAGTCGATGTATAGTAAAACTGTCAAATTAATTGTGATAGGCTGCTAATTGATTCAACATATTCTAATTAATTGTTTTGTACATTGAAGCACAATCTAATGAAGTTCAAAATGAATACACTTGAAATAAATCTATACACTTTATTTATTTATTTATTTATTTTTAAAAGCTGGTTCAATTAAAAGTGGGTGGGGGGTTGGGATGTCTTTTTATTTATTATGAGCTACCTAGAGTAGTGTTGGGCAGGATACTTAATAAATAAATGTGTGGAGGGATTCAGTTTGGTCCTCAAAATTTATCTTTTTCAAGGAGCACTACCAGTGCAAGGCTCCTGTTTTGCGCATTAAGAATTTACTAGTCACATGAAGAACTGAGTGTAGAAGAAAGCTTGATAACATAATTTATTTCCAACAGGTGGCACTTAAGCACCAAGAATCCCTACATAGAAAAGCACAAAGGAGGAAATGGATCCAATTTCATAATAAAGCAACATATAATTAATTGCCTCCAATATTCAACCCCTTATAAATGACAGCTACCTCTTCTAAAACATTGTGAAATACAGTCAAGTCAAGCAGTACTGTAGTACAATATACATTGCATATTGTCTTTCCTTCTGTGGAAACTATTGTAATGCATAGTAAATTTTCCAGCAGCAATTGTAAGGGATGTGAGTCCAATCAATTCCTTTTGACTCTGCTTCTCATTCTTTTCAAATGACTGCATATTGAACTCTTCGGTCATTCCCCTTTTTACACTGATTAATAATTTCATTTTATGGTCATCCATCCAGTTCGAGTAGGCAGGCCTCACAAATTAACACAATCAGTGTTGTAGTCCATATTTCTGTTTCTCCTTTTTGAAAGCCTTGCACATAAAAGGCAATATGTACTACAGTATTTGCAATCAGTTAGCTTTGTTTAACTCATGGGAGAGATCTGGTCAGGTAACAACTTATGGTGCAGTGTAGGACAGTGAATATGACTCAGGAGACCTGGTTTTGAATCCCTGTTCCACCATGGAAATTGTTGTGGTGGTGGTACTGTTAAAACTACTCCTTGAATATCTTGCCTCAAAAGCCTTATTAGGATCTTTATATGTTTATTATGACTTGACACATAACACGCACAAAGCAATAATGATATCAATTGACTGTGAAGTATGAACAAAATCTGGGAACACATAGCATAGTTACATTCAAGGAATAAAGCCAATATAGTTTTTAAAAACCATGTATACATTTTAATCTGTTGCTATATTACAGTGGTACTATGGTGGTATTTGTTCTAAAATTCTACTAAAAACTACTTTCTCTATATAGCCAGTTTCAGTAGTTGCTTTGATTTATGAAGTTGTTTGGTTTGTAACATTTATTGAAGTTGAATATCACTATCATGATATTAATTAGAAGTTTGATGTGAAATAGTCCAGCTGATGATGTATTTATTTTTCATCCCTTAATCTTCAATCACTTTCTTCAGTGTTATCGATCCATCTTGATAGATTTCAAACAAAAGGAAGTGAAAATATTTTTTATTTAAAGACTGTAGTCTCATTTTCAAAAGAAAGTTCCTTTCAGAGTAGTTCAACAGTAACTATTCATGCTATTGAATAAAAAGATATTAATTAGCCATCATAAGCAATATAACCATTTTTAAAATGAGGTCCTTCAAGACCTGCTTCTAATAAAGCAAGAAAAGGATGTAGTGGTAGTGGTTGAACTATAGTACTAAAGCCAAATCATCCAGCCTGCACCCTTGCTCTAGTTTCCACTTCTGCCTCCTCCTCCCCAATCCTTGTCTCCTCCACTTGGCTTGGCATGTCCCTAATGGTGCTCCATTCCAGGGCAGATGTTGTTCTGTTCTGCTATGGAGTGCCGTTAGGGACACACCAAGCCAAGCAGAGGGGAGAAGGATTGAGGAGGAGGAGCCAGAAGTGGCGGACGCACACGGTTCCCGGCATCTTTCCCAGGGGCCACTTTAGCCAAGTGCAGGTGAGAAGGACAGCCTCAGACCCTCCTTCACTCACCCCATTCAGCTCCTCCAGGCCAGTAAGCAGGGAAGCAGGGGGGAGGGAGGAGTGTTGGTTGCTCATGGTGGTCCTACTGGTGGTAGTGATGGAGAGTGTTGGGATGGTCTTGGCGGCAGCAGCAGGACCACCCCTAGCTACCCTCTCCTCCCACCCACACTGCTTATGCCATCAAAGAAGGTGGCGGTAGCGGGACCACCAGTCCAGCCCCTCAACAGTATGACAGGGTGTGAACCTGCCCCCGGCTTAAAAAGGTTAAGGATCCCTGCTCTATGGAGTGGTACATACTGTATGTATAATTGCTGATGTTCTCTGGTTATTATATCCAATAGACTTAGAGCAAGTGTCACTGTCAAAAAATAGTTCCTCATCTCAGCTACTTTATGAGTATCTCAGACAGAGACTCCCCTGCAGATTAGAAAGGTCTACAGGGAATTCACTAAAACTTTGAATCCCTGTTCAGGGTGCCTTTGTTGATGTATAGGCTAAAACAGGGGTGCCCAAACTACCAGTAAGCAGGGAAGCAAGGGGGGAGTGTTGGTGGCTCAGGGTGGTCCCACCACTGGCCCCTGACACCAATTCATGTGGCCCGCACCGCCCCTGTCACCCCCAAAAGCAGAAGTACGGGCACATTTTACTTTTACTTCCAGGAGTGATGAAGGCAGTGTAAGCCAGAAGAATTGGTGTCAAGAGCTGGATTTGACCCACGGACTGTAGTTTGGGTGCCCCTGCGCTAAAATATGGTGATGATGCCTGTTGGCTCACAGTAGTTTTACAGCCAATGTACTGTTTACTGAAATGTAACCTAACATAGATTTAATTACATTGATTGTTCCCCCAAAACATAAAACAAAATATGTTTTCTTCACAATTGTCCCTGTGTCACAAACAGATATTCTGCTCTATAGATTATGTATGGTAGGCATACAAGTGCTATCGATTTTGCAGTCATTTATTAGCCACATGTTAATAGGAGAGCAACAAAATGAAGAATAGCGGTGGAGTGAACCAGTTTCCAACATTGTTTACATTTGCTTTATGTTCAGTAACAGTTATAACACATGTTAGAACACTCCGCGTTGTCTTTTATATCCAATCTGATTTTTTTTCTCATTATATAACTTTTCCCTGAATTCATCCACAACTACAGCTTTGCTTATTAATTGAAGATCTCTTGTAGCTGTAAATTACATCAATATTTTAGGTGTATGCAACTATAATTATGCAATCAACTTCCTTATATTTCCATTTCATTCTTTAATTATGCTGTTTATTTTCTTTACTATGTTGATATGCATTTCCTTATGTCTGTGTATCTCGTGTATGTCTTCCAATAGGAGGCTCAATCTTCAGAGTTATATAATTCCAGAGACCGGGGGGACGTTCCAATAGATCTTTGGATAGAAGCTAAATAAAATGTGAATTGCAAATATTTTCCCTATTGAAAATGATATTAAAGTATTTAATAGGGTACTATAAACCACTGAAGTCCAAAAAACAGAAAGGTGAAGATCCAGATTGTAATTTAGCAATGTCCAGAAGGCACAAATGGATTCAATCTCTTATTCCTTCCTTCCCTTCCCAGTCATAATTATATCTTGCATCATTTCTTTCGATTTACAGCATCCTCACATCTGAGCACTATGTTACTAATGCAGCAACATAATTTGTATGAAAATAGAAATGGAAAGAACTTTGCAAGATTTGCTGGTTTGGAGTACATGAGTGCATAAATATTTCTTCAGTCTTCCCTCTATATTAGTATGACTCTTAGTCCTCATCTTGATTGATTTTAGAAAATAATAATGCATAGGATGAGTTTAGGTGATTTTCTGATCTGGGAATTCAATGTATAGAGAGTTGGCAGTAGAATTACTGTTAGAAAAGGCCTCATGGAGAAAATGTTTTTTTTCTCCTGTCATTTCTGTTACATTTTTTCTTAGCAGCAATCTTTAAACACTTTTTAGCGAAACTATTTATCCAGTTTGTTTTGATGTGTGTGGCATTTTCTTCATATACTTTGTGTTGAAATCATGACTGGCTGGGAAGTAGTGTCAAAATCTGTAATTGTGATGATGTTATATCTAAGCTCGATGTATCCAGAGGCCTTTCTTTGTTGAATGTTTGCATTCCAAGGACTGCCGTTGCACAATACCTTTCATTTCAATGGAATTTGTTTGAGAAGTGTGCAATGGGCTTTTCAACTTCTATACTTTCCTTTGTGTTATAGTCCCTTTCCTTGGAGGCAGTTTTCTATGCCTTTTTTTTTGGGGGGGGGGGGCGGAAATGGTGGTGGTGGTGGGGTGTCTGGATTATTTCTCTGAATCATTAATGTATCCAGTCATTTGCATGGCACAACAGGCCATTCAATTATACTGTCATTGGTGAATTTATCATTATAGGTACTGTCTCCTAGATCATTAATCAAGCCTTTCATTGCTTGTGGTGCTATGACCAACATCTGTGGTACCTCACAGAACACCTGACCTTATTTGAATGCCTGCGTTAGCCATGGTTCTTTGTTCATCTCTTGCAGATGATGTTCAGTTTCATGTGTGAGTGTTCCCATCAAGCAAAGCTTTCTGGCAGAAAGGAAAATGGCTATTCATGTTACAGAGATAGATTTTTCCAAAACTTTAGTAGCTCATCATGATCATTTGATTCATGTGGCAGTCTTTGTTTCTGTGAGAGTCTAGTGCCTTTTTCAAATTTATCATCTTTAATCTTATGCCTAATTTAAGGCTGAATGACACTGACTTCCATGTATGCAAAGAAGTAATAGAATCCCATATTTTGCTTTGGGACTCAAATAAAAGTAGAGATATTGTCATGAACCTAGCAGGTCATTTAGAATGCAGTCGTATCTCGCTTAAAGAGCATAATGTGTTCCACAGGATTGCTCTTTAAGTTAGTTGCTCTTTAAGTGAAACACCATTGTAAGTGACCAATTGTGACTTCTGGTGGGATTGCAAACCCCGATTTATTTGTTAAGTGAGTTTTTGTTTGGTTTTATTTGTTAAGCGAAGCGAACTTACAGAGAAAATTCTCTTTAAGCGATTTACTCTTTGAGCGAGGTGTTCTTTATGCGAGGTTTGACTGTATAGGCTAAAGATTATTGGAAGTGCTAAGTAGAGGTGAAACCCTGTTAACGCGTCTTACATATGCATTGATTTAACAACTTTCATTCATTCTTTGGCACTAACACATTTAGTGCATATTGATCCTCTTTGCAGGTTGTAGAGTTACGCAGATTGCATAATGCATACCTTCAGCAAATATTATCTTTTGACAGTTAGTATTACTCATAAGAAGACCTATGTCAGTAGTATAGAATGTAGCCAATGAATTTTACCAGCTCTATCATATGATGGATTCCTAGCTAAAAAAATAGAACTTGAGGTGCAATGGCTTGGGATCTTTAATAGAAGCACACAATACATGATGTCAACAGAATTATGTGCAACAAGATGAAATCTATGAAATTCATTGCTTCAGTCATGTGACTTTAATAATGGATTAATTAATGGATGGTTTCGATGTTGGCCATCTGGTGATGTCCATGTGTAAAGTCCCCTCTTGTGTTGCTGGAAGAGGGTGTTTGCTATGACCAGTGCATTCTCTTGGCAGAACTCTATTAGCATTTGCCCTACTTCACTCTGTGTTCCAAGAGCAAACTTGCCTGTTATTCCATTTACTTTTTGATTTCCTACTTTGGCATTCCAATCTCCTATGGTAATGTGGTCATCATTTCTTGGTGTCTGTTCTATGAGGTGTTGTAGGTCCTCATAGAACTGGTCAACTATGGCTTCATCTGCACCAGTGGTTGGTGCGTATATTTGGATTACAGTAGAACCCTGTATAGCAATTTTAATCCGTTCCACGGAGTTGATCGCTATGCGGTTTTCGTCATTGTACGATCTTCACTATGGGAAAATCCATACAACGATTTTCCCTATGGGGAAAACTGTACAATAATGTTTGGCGCTAAGCAGTTTTTCCCATTGGAAAATCGTTGTACTGTACTGATTTTCCATAGGAATGATTGAATGCGGAATGGCTTTTCCCTCTCCAAGCTTCATCGCTATGCGATTTCATCGCTGTATGGGGCAATCTCTATACAGGGTTCTACTGTATATAAATTAGCATGTGATTTTTTTTTCATTGGCTCAACCAGAGGTTTAATAAATCAAAGACGAAATCTTTCAAAGCATGGATCTTTGAACAGTTTTGAAAACTTCAACACTATTAAGGCTTTGAAGGTTGTACCATCTTGTTATTTCTTTTTCAAACATCTAGCTAGTAAAATTAAAGGGAACTTCAATTCTAATGTATTAAAAACTAGCAGAGATGCCTGTTCTTTAGAAGTTTTTATTTGTATGATGCTTTTGCCTTGCCCTGATGAAAATTTACTTCTGTAATTATTTTGACATGTTTTACAGCTGTTCCTTCTTTGTCCTTTTTGGTGACTTAAAATTCTGGCTTTCGTGTGAATGTACAGAAGGTGCCAAAAACATATACACGTTTTAAGAAAGGAAAACGCTGTATTAAAATTGTAATAATCAATATATACCAATAACAAAATATGAATGAAAGTCACATTTGACATCTGCAATTACAAAAGGTGCTTAAAGTGGTTTCCATCAGCATCCAGACACTTCTGAATAATGTAAACTACTGCTTGAGCAATATTGACCAAATTGTCCCAGATTTTTCCTTGTACAGATCACACACAGTACCACACATCTCAAACTTATGAATGTATGCAATTGCTAGGCGTGTTGGATGTTCTGCTGCATACTCATGCCTCCATTGTCATCATACTTCCACAGCACTCTCAAATTTCAACTCAAAGTTGTCATGCACTCCTTGAGTTACAACCGTGCTTCTGCCATTTTCTTGTCAGTCCTGCCTGCTCTATGGTGACACCAGCATTAATTCTTTTGAGTGAACGTCGTACTACATGTCACTACTGTAATTCAATTCAGCTTCAAAAAGTAAGAAATAGATAACATCTCTTAAAATGTATATACATTTTTGTCACCTTCTGTATGTTGCTTTACAAGCAGGGCTAGCTCTGCCACAGGATGGAAAAGACAAGGAGGAGCAGTAGCTCTTGCCACAGCTGTTCTTCCCCCTTTTAGTTGTTTCATCCTCTTGAGTAGGGGTGCCCAAACTATGGCCTGTGGGCCAGATCCAGCCCCTGATGGCAGCTCATCTGGCCCTCGAAATCCTCATTGGTCCCGGAAGTGGAAGTAAAACGCACCTGTATGGGCGCGTATTATTTCCACTTCTGGGAGCAACAGGGCTTTGCAGGCCAGATGAATTGCTATCAGGGGCTGGATCTGGCCCGTGGTCCATGGTGACTGGCCCCCTGTACCACGTGACCAGCCTGTGTCCCAAAAAGTTTGGGCATCCCTGCTCTTGAGGTAGCAACAGTGATGCTTGTTGTACATCTGCCTAGCCTAACCACCTTTGCCTGATGCATCACAAATCAGAAAGTCCCGAGCAGGCAAACAGGCATAGGAACAGTATCAGTGGACATTATATGTGCAGAGACCTTGGTCTGATCATGTGACATGCATTGTTTGACCAGAGTAAATAGTCACCAGGCAGAGTGGTGAGTGGTTAAAAGTGAGCTTTCTTCTGGTATCCTCTAGTGCAGTGGAGGATGCTGTTCATTTCCTGAATTAGATTCATCTCCCAGTCTGGTTTGCTTCTGAGTAATAGGGTACTCACAGCCCTACATTACCACCAGGAATTAGGTATTTACCTGATCATGCTCTTCATGTTTGGCAGCAAAATATCTTGGGTGACCCTGATGCTGCCAAACATTTCCCATACAGAAAGAAGTACAGGTGACTCAAAAAGAGGACTGCTTCTGAGTAACCTTATTCCTAGGAAAGGTTGCATATAAAATGCTTGTCTTGGTTTTCATTCCCCCCCCCCCCCTCCGTAGGTTTGCAAACAAAAGTCTGCATAGTCAAAGCAATGGTATTCCTGGTGGTAATGTAGGGCTGTAAGAGCTGGACCATTAGGAAAGCTGAGCACAGAAGAATAGATGCCTTTGAGATGTGGTGTTGGAGGAGAGTTTTGAGAGTCCCCTGGACAGCAAGGAGAACAAATAGGTCGATCCTAGAAGAAATCAACCCTGACTGCTCCTTAGAAAGTCAAATAGTAAAGATAAAGATAAAGTGCTTTGGACATCAAATGAGAAGACAGGATTCACTTGAGAAAGCCTTGATGCTGGGAAAGGTGGAGGGCAAAAGAAGAAGGGGCCGACCAAAAATGAGATGGCTAGATGGTATTGTAGATGTAATGGACACAAAGCTGGGCAGGCTGAGGAGGATGGTGAAAGACAAAGGTGCCTAGAGGGCAATGGTCCATAGGGTCACAAAGGGTCAGAGTCAACTGTGCGACTGAACAACAATAAAAAAGGTTTGGTATAAGCTACCAGGTGGCTCATTTAGTGGATTGCCACCCCTGGGTCTGTTCGTGGGATCGTGTATTGCTTTTAACCTCTGATGATTTTTAACTCCTGATGTTTTACTGTTGTAGATTGTTTTATGCTTTTATTTTTTATGTAAGCCGCTCAGAGTTGGGTTCTCCCGATTGGGGCGGGGTAACAAATGCATTAAATAAATAAATAAATACCACTCTGACCTTGACTTTTCTGTCTTCCCCACCTTTCTCTCATTTCTGGCTCTCCTTTTAAGATACAGTATTGGTTTGGCATGTCTTCTCTATTAATTTAAACAATCTCACAGCTGTTGGTTCTCTATCTCATTAATTCTCCTTCATTTTTCATAACCTGAGTAATTTCTCTACCCTTTGACTTGTTCATTTTAATTTCTCTACCTCCTTTCATGCCATTAATATCTGTTTGCAGCTTCCTTAGAAACGTCTCTTAGAGGGGATATGTCATGCCTATTTATTTGTCTTTCCTTGACTGCTTTTGGTAGGTGAAATGGCATCTATTTAAGAAGAAGAAGCAGTTACAGGAAGGAAAAATTACAATCAAGAGGAAAGTATTACCACACATCACTGTTCACACTGCCAAAGAGAGGTCACTCAGCAAGCAAAACTCCCATCTGCACCTGCAGTTTCCTTCCACACACACATTTTGGTACTTTAGATCTTGTCCTGGATAGTCATAACAGTATTTTTTAAATATATGGTCAGCCTGGAAAGTAGCCAAACTAATGCCTGCACATCCTAGGTTCAAATCTATAGCTGGCTATTGAGTTCACTGTGTGGCCTTGGGCTATGTACTGATAGAATCATTACTTTTTTCCTGTTACTATAATTTTGTGACAGAAATTATTCTGGGTTGAAATGATTTTGTGGACTTTTTGTGGAAGAAACTCTGCTCAGGGAATGCCCAAATGAGGCTCCTTTCATGTCCCCAATTGCTGGGACAGAGACTGGCGCTCAATCCATCATGCAGTACCTGGGTCTCGAATTGCCAACTTGCCAGCCTTCTAGCTAATAAGGCGAGCTTCTTACCCACTGAACTACTGCAGCTCTGTTACTGGGCTGATGTTTTTGCTAAAAATATAGCTAACATAAAAAAGTATAATTGCAACCACATGTATTTTAAGAAAAGAATGCAACTGATACAAGATAGGATTTTCCTGCATACCTCTCTGAGGATAAACTTGCATGTTATATCCCTGATGACTTTGTAACCTGAATATGAGAAATTGTCATCCATTTAATGTGTTCATTTAGTTACACAATGAGACCACTGCCATAAAAACGCCGAACACCTGAGCGGTGGGGCTGGGGCTGGCCATAAAAACGCTAGACTCCCTCGCCTCCTTTGCTGGATGCTACCCTTGGCCGGCCCCAAGGGAACTTCGAACACCTGAGCGGCGGGGCTGGGACCAGCCATAAAAACACTGGACGACTTCACCACCTTTGCTGGACGTTTCCCTTGGCCGGGCTGGCCCCGAGGCAACTTCGAACACCTGAGCGGCGGGGCTGGGGTTGGCCATAAAAACGCTGGATGCCTTTGTTGCCACCGCTGGACTTTTTCCCTAGACTTTTCCCCTGGCCATTAGCTTGCCGGCCTCAAGGGAACAACAGCTGCGGGTCCTGTGCGGCGATAAAAAATCTCGCAATCGTCGCTTTCGCTGGACTCCACCTCGGCTGGCTGGCCTTGAGAGAGCAGCAACTCCATGGCTTAGGTCGGCTCTCACCGGGACTGAATCCCTTCTTTTTTTATTTCTTGGATTTTTTGTAACATTTTATGGTGATGTTAATACTTTCTGATTGTTACTGTGTTATTTCTGATACTGTGATGATTGTGATTATGATACTGTAATGTGGAATTTGTGACTGAGCAAGGCGGGGTATAAATTTGAAATGAAATGAAACTTCAATGGTGTCTGCAAACTTTTCTATCTTTCTTGGGTAACCCGAGTGGATGAGGAGGTTCATGTGAGAGGAGAGCGTTCTTCAGCTACTTGTTCCTGGATTGCCTAAGGTTGTGATTGAACTGAAAAATACCCAAAAACTAGTGTAGTTGCAACAGCGATAGTTAACTGAGCATAAAAATAAAAAATAACCTAGCCCAGATTCCAAGTTTGACCAATTGATGTTTTTGTGGACACCACTTACAGTATGTTAAAGTAACCTAACCCAGGGCCTCTCAATCTTAGGTCTGCAGATGTTCTTGGACTTCAATTTCTAGAAGCCCTGATCACCAGGTGTGCTGACTGAGCTTCTGGTAATTGAAGTCCAAGAACACCTGGAGGCCCAAGATTGAGGAACCTTGACCTAAACGAAATATAGTCAAGGCACAGGCAGGTTGTTTTGATGATGATGCTTCCATGTCTAAGCCATATGTGAAACTGCCAAAATGAAGGCATCTTTAGTGTGAGTTCATTCTGCAGTTCCCATTGCCTGGCCTAGGGTAAGAAAGATTAACAGGCAACACAAGGTTGCCATTACCAAGGTACGCCCAATTGTGGTTCAACAATACCACAGTCTTTGAGGAGGCTCTTTCTGTGTACCCCAGTTTTGCTGCTGTACACCTGGCATGTCAGGTAAAACATGCATTTCTGTCTGAAGCTGCCCCCTGACCATCCATAAGCCAGGCTGAGACTGACAATACTCCCAAACTCCAAACTGGACTTTTTAGGAAGAGTGGAATCCCATCTCAAATGGATTATATTCCAAGATTGACTGTCCTTTTGTCTTATGTGGATGAAGCCTGTACTTTAGCTTGCAGGCTGTACACAGTCTGTTACTGACGTCTAACCATTTTATATAGGGATGTTGGAGTTATGCATTTTGAGGCTGAGCAATGATGTGCTCCCATTGGCTGACTAGTAAATTCATGACAGAGGTAAGATTTGATCTGGAGCCTACATTCATATTATTATTATTATTGTGCTAGCAGCAGATCACACTGATTTACAAAGCATACATCTCAACACCACCATCCTCATAATCATCATTTAGAAATATAGTATGTTGATTTACCAAAACTGAATTTTCTTTTATTTCATTTTTAGGGATGTATCGAGAATATAATCTAAGTAATATTCAAAAAAATTCCAGTTGGAAAAGAAAAAGCTGCATCATAGTTCAAAGTTTGCTTGAAAGCTTTAATGCCATCTGTTTTGACATATCCCTTGTCTGATCTTGAAAGTATTTCTTTCAACATGATGCAGTGTGTTGTGGTGTTGGTAGCTGAATCAATTTCCATGGCGATGTTAGTAGTTGAATCATTAATCATTTTTTTTAGTTTTATTATTCTCACAAAGTGTTTTTGTCTCTGTTCACACTTGAATGCAGGCACTCTTTTGCATAGACAGTTTTGAAAGCAATAATTGGACTTCAGAATTAAGGAATCTGTTGGAGGCTTCAGTGTCTTGTTATTCTGAACATAGCAGGGCAGAGGGGGGAGATGTCTTTTGCTAGAATACTTAGAAAGGATTTGTTTTGAATCAATTTTTGTTTCTGTTCTTGGTTCAAAGGGCTTTAGCTTGAATACTGTCTTTTAACTTTGCTGTTGGTAGCTTGCTGAACTGTGCCTTTTTCATAATTTCCAAAAAGAACTGAATTTTTAAAGTGGTTGGAAGTTTATATTCTGTGGGTTGAATACCTGGATCTGGTGGCAGATTTAAATCTGAGCCCAAAGAACTTAATAAGGAAAGCTCCAGGCAGATAAGCAAGGGAGAAGCAAAAGATTTCAGGTGATAATTCTTGTAAGATCAGCAGCTAGAAAAATAAAATCTCAAGAAATGAACCATCAGAGGGGCCATAATGATTACAGCAGGAAAACCCCCACCAAGTTACGGAATTAGTCCATTCCAGGACTTTTTCCGTAACTTGGTTATTCCATAAACTGAAGCACGATTTCCCATAGGAATGCATTAAAAATGGTCCCAACCAGACAAAAAAAATAAAAGAAAATCCAAAAACATCCCCCCCCCCCAAAAAAAAAGCCAGACATGATCCGCTCTCATACCTCAATGGATCCCACCAGCTGGTGAGGGGCTGGGGTGGAGAAAAGAGTGTTCTTAAAGGATTACCCTTTTTTATCCTTCACCTCTGCACCTCTATCAATTGATCGATCAAACTCCCCAGCTGATTAGCCGCTGGGGTGGCGAAAAGGGGGAGTTCTTGAGGTGTGGGAGAGAAAGGGGAATCCCCTAAGAACATCTCCTCCTTCCTTCTCCCAGCCAACCCCCAGTTGCAGAGATCCATAAACCTAAAAAAAAGCAGAGCTTTTCCAACGTACCAGGTTAGATACTGAGAGACCCAGACCAATGGAGTAGATAGCTCTCTGAACTGATCCAGAATAACTTTTCTTATATATTTTTTGTTTTTGCCATTATGTGCTATCAAGCTTCTTCAAAGATATGGTGACCCTAATAGGATTTTTGAGGCACATGAGATGTTCAAGGAGTGGTTCAGCATTGTCACCATGTGACTTTTCATGGCAAGCATGGATTTTAACTCAGGTCTCCTTAGTGCTAGCCTAATACATTATTTACACCATATTGACCCTCTTGTTTTTATATCTGCGTCTAAATAGGTACAAGCCTGCTGTTAGAAAAGGGCATGGACACATTACATTACAGTAATTGTCTTCCATTAAAATGTTATCCTATCTCATTGCCCGGAGAAAACATGGAATATCATAGCTTAATTGATTACAGTTACTCATCCATTGCTGCAATATATAATAGCAGAATAATATATGATTCTCAAAAAAAGGTGAAATAGTTCTAACATTAATACAAGAAGAAATGTGTGGCGCTTAATGGCAGTGTCTGTTTGGCACTGCTTAAAGTAGGATGGTGGGGTAGCTGGATTTTGTAGCAGGGCACTACTAATAATCTTAAAAATATGGGAAATATTTTAAAAAGACCATATTCTTAGAAAGGTAGTTCTGCCAATTATTTTGTATCTACCTTTAAGGTAGTTGCGTTAAAATGTGCTATGATATAGATCTAGAGTGTGGCAGGACTTTTCGCGCTGCTGCCGCCACCAGGAACATCTGTGGCCGCTGCCACGTCCAGTCCCGGGACTCCCTCCACCTGTCACCGGGGCCCGCCCTGGCTGGGGCTTTAAGAGCTGCTGTGGTGGCAGGACTTTTTGCAATGGGGAACTTTACAAGATAAGCATTTGAAATTTTAAGAGGTTGATGGTAACCGTTCAAAGGATAATATTACACAGTGACTAACAGTGTAGATCTCATTTTCTACAGATTCTGCAGGAAAACACTACTCTTGAGGAATGAAGCATCCTAACCTACTCCACAAAAGTTAAAAAGCAGGGCAGAAGAGATTCCAAATCCATGCATTTTCATTTTTTTATGTACAGAGAAATGCAGAGTCAGACCCATTCTCCCAGGCCTACATCTATAATTCATATTTTTGCTGCAGAGTGCCAGTATTCCATTCTCATTCAATTGCAACAAGACTTGGTATGATGTATGTGCATTATTATTTGGTAGAATGATTGCTTAGTGTAAGGTCACCTACTATTCATCTGTTAAGTATCTGTTACACTTCACTAGTTCTATTCCAATCTTCATTTTTCTAAAATGGAAGTCATTTTTCATATAAATGTCAGCAGATATCTCTTCTGTTTTCCCTCCCATATTAAAAAATATTTCAGAGAAACTTGCAAAGTTGCTTCCTTTATTGTAGCTGTTAGTGATAGGTTTGCAGAATCAAACTTTGTCCAGATATGGTACACCCTAACTGGGCCAGTGTTTTTTTTAAAATATATATATATCTAATTATGCATCTATATCTCCCTCTCTCATTCCCCTTCTCTCTCTATTTGTACTTCATTTTAAGAAATATTTTACAAAATGAAATATATAGGCCAATAATAGAATTATATTATGTGTGTAGAAGCAACCATTGCCTGAATAGGTCAGTAAGTTGATATACAGGGGTCAGGATTTCAAGTCACACTGTCTTTTAGAAGAAAAGTAGACTGTGTAACTTTGTGGAGGCTACCCAGTCTCAGAACACTGCTAAAAGAGGTGGTCAGTAAACCATTTCTGAGTGTTTTCTATCAAGCAAACCACAGCAAGTGTTACCTTCAACTAGTACAGTAATACCTCAGATAGTGTTTGCATCAGATAACACTAAAACTGCATAACGTTAAGCAGTCGAGAGGGGAGGGAATTGCATCGAATAACGTTAAGTTTCTATGGGATGCATCGGATAATGTTCACTGAAGCCTGTGTATCTCTATAGAGTTTTAACGTTATCCGATGCATCCCATAGGATTTTAACATGCATCGGATAACATTAAAAATCTGATAACACGAAGACTTGTGGAACCATGTTTTAGCATTATCCAAGGTTTTACTGTACTTGAAAAAGTACCAAAATATCAGAGATATGAAATGTGGGTTTTTTTTAAAAATTACCACTCAGTGATGGGATGTAACAGGTTCTCACCAGTTCGCCAGAACCGGTAGTAACTTTTCCCAGTGTCCCGGAGAACCGGTAGCAGTTTTTTTTTTTTTGGGGGGGGGATCACCTTCAGGGCTTACCTTTTCAGTGGTTCTCCCACTGCACAAGTGCACCAAGCACTTGGTGTGCATGCACGCCTATTATCCTACAGAACTGGTACGATGACCATATCCATCTTGCAACATGGTGCTGCCCAGGCACTTATACTAAGAGGTAAGTGGTGATTTTGTGTTTGGTGTGTGTGTGTGTGTGTGGGGGTTGATTTATGTTTGGGGTGGGTGGGTGTATTTTAATGTAATTTTATTTTATTTTATTTTATTTACGGTTTTGCGTTGTGGGTGGGTGGGTTGAGGTGTGTGTGTGTGTATGCTTATTTTTATTTTATTTTATAATAATAATTATTTTTCTTTGGCCCCGCCCACATCATGACATCATGATGTTAGCTCCGCCCACACTGTGATGACATCACGGTGGGGTAGTAAAATTTTTGACATCCTACCACTGTTATCGCTCCAAGAATCCCATGGTCACACTCTATGAGGGGTTCTATGAGTTGCTATCCAAAAAATCCCTTACATTCAGTGTGACATCGCAGCATGATATCCACATCAAATTGTCTGTCTACTGCTTGGAACTCCTATTGCACTCAGTCTTCCACCATCTTCTTTCACACACTACAAGCCCAATTCTTACATCCTCATCATCTTTTTCATTGCTTACAAAACACAAATCCTTTTCACACATTTTAACATATTTCTAGAAAAGGAATAATCCGTTCTTGTTAATATTGTCACTGTCACAAACTCTAAACCCCAAGCCCACAAGCCCTTGGAAAAGTAAACAAACCCCCACCCAAATATGTACTTTTGACATAATAAATACAGAGCTAATCAAGCAACAATTTTAAACAATCAGTTAAGCAATCAAGAAAATAAAGGCAAAAAATACAATCAAGCACACACTCCTTCAAACAAAAGTTGTAGAACATGGGAAGATTCTTTTTCCAACAACATTTTTATTCCCTTCATCTTAGAGTCTTGCAGCTGTAGGCAGCACAGTCCAAGATGGAGGTCACCAGGACAGAACTCGGCAGCACACAGTAATCTCACCCCCTTGGAAGGATGAATCAAAGAAAACTCCTCACCAAGTACCTACCAGTTCAGGCCTTTTTACAGATTCAAAATTTCTGCTCCCTCATAGACATTTTGACAGCAGCCCTCATGATGCTGTTGGATGAAAAAATTTCCTCAGCATTTTGACAAAGCATGAAAGAAATATTACACAGAAGAACAAACTGCAAAAGAATACAACACTTGTGTGTTTCCTTCTTTCGCTGATATGTATCATTTACATTTTAAAGACTCTCCTTTGGGAATCAATGAAATAACCAAAAAGCTTTTAAAACCTCTTCACATTAAAACTCAAAGTACATATCCTAGTTATAACAGATTATGAAGTTACAACCCAAGACATATCCATAGGTATAACAGCTAAAGCCTGTTTGTGTTTGTAATGTAAATATTATCTTAGAGGCATATAGGTTCCTTCTAAAACACGTGGCACTTCTGGGTACAGTTGTACCTCATTTAAAGAGCATAATGTGTTCCACAGGATTGCTCTTTAAGCAAGTTTGCTCTTTATTTATTCAGATTTATATTGAAACACCATTTAAGTGACCAATTATGACTTCTGGCGGGGGAGATTGCAAACCCTGATTTGTTTGTTAAGTGAGTTTTTGGTTGGTTTTATTTGTTAAGCGAAGCGAACATTCAGTGAAATTCCTGCTGTTTAAGTGAGTTAGTCTCTTTATGTAAGGTTTTACTGTAATTAGAAATGAGTTTCCTTGAAAGATTATCCTTGACAGAGAAACTATGCCCCACCCTTCCTTGTCTTCAATGTGCCTCACCTCTGCTTGCTTCAATATTTTTCATTTCGGGACATTTCTTAAATTTCTGCAAGAAAAGTAAAGGAAAAGTGAAGCAGAAACTATGAGAAGTTGCTTAGAGGCAGTTCAGATTAGTTTATGTTTTTTGTGATGCAGAAGATATATTCTTTCTAGGGAGAAACTCAGACCTCTAAATCTTTGGGGCGGTGAGCCCCTGTGGAAAAGTGAGCAGCAACTTGATATTTATTCAGCTTTTTAAAATAGTTAAGAAACATGATTTATGTAGCTAGAAGAGTCTACCAGGCATGAAGAACTTGGAACCAACCATTTGACAATAAGCTGAATCTGTTTTAAAGAATATCTGCACTGCAGATTTTATATTGTCTTCGTTTTGGGTTGACTTTCCTCATGAGGCTTTATTATACCCTTTCTTCTCTATGTCAACATGTCCTAGATACCTAGTCCTTAAGTATTTAAAAATCAGATAGTCTCAACTGTAAACTTGAAATGCAGAATGTAATAATAGCATGTAATATTTTACACATAGCTGTAGCAAAATAAGCTGCCCTGAGTCCTTGGATGAGGGCGGGATATAAATGTAATAAATAAATAAATGTGACCTAATAAAGATCCTGCCAGGAAAGGGACATACAGTGGAACCCCATATAATGAATGCTTCATACAATGAAAAATAAATCATACAACTGCTCCAGAAGGGACTTTGCAAGCCAGTTGGGGCTTCTGAGGGAAGTTGGCTCAGAATCCCCCTACCCCCCGGCAGTGGTCCCATACAACAACAACAAACATATGGAACACTGCCGGGGGGGGGGGGGTAGCTTAAGAACATTGTTAGTGTGATACATCAGAAAGAGGCTTGGAACTGGACAGTATGATCCAGCTAGTCCCAAGTACTGGTCAAACACTCCAACCACCATACCAAACTAAACACCCCAGCATCTGCTGACTACACAGACAAATATTTAATTGGGTTTTTCCCATTTGTTACTTTGCAAGACAGATTCTTCCCCTTGTCTTGTGGAACTAAAATGCCAAATATGTGGAGTTGGATGGCTTGACATAGCATCCTGAAATTTAGTTACCAGAGGACACATGCTAGTAGACTGTCAAGCTTCCCCTCATCTAATGTGAGAATCATAATTTAGTGAAAATTCTAGAAAATTCTTTTAAAAATCTATAAGCTTTTCTTACAGAATGGAAGTTTATTGGTTTTCATAGGAGAGGACATGACTTGTTAAACATTTCAAGTATCCATAGTAAATACACCGTCAGCAGCTTGGCATGGTTTACTTACAGTTTTCAAGAAACCCTAGATGCCTCATAAGCTTATCATGGGACAGTGATGCTCTCTAGTAATGGTGACAGTTACTTCTTACAGATAGGTTTCCTGCTATTCTTGGCTAGTCCTGGAAAATGCAGTCGTGGGGGGTTTATAGCTTACGTTCTGATATGGACAATTGCTATCATAGTCTATGTGAAGTGAATGATAATTCCAGTCTTGTTTGTTTTCTTACCGTTATGTATGGCATATTCCCATGTTTGTATTCCCTTTTGAGCTCACAGTGGAATTAGAAACTTAAAGCCTCATTTCCCCATGTTGCTCTCCTAATTTGGTTTCCCTTTGCCAAGCATACAGCATCTATATCTTGGCCCTTTATTCAGATGGCATGAATCATATTGTATCTAACTTGTCCTGTATTTAGATTATGAAGACTATAGTAGAGCCCCACAAGCACTTCAAAAGCCTATTCCTCATCCTCAACATTAGTGATTTCCAAACTTGGATCAACTACCATTTGTTAAACTTCAGTTGTTAGAATAGTCAAAAGCCAGAAATTCTAGGAAATAGCATCCAGCAACTTCTTGGAATCCAGGATTGGAAACAACTACTCTACAATGTGAAGATGCACATGGTTTCCTTTTAGTAAGTACACAAATGTAAAGAGGGTCCCTCTTTGGAGTTGTTTGAAAATCACTCTTCTGTATGAATGTCAGTTAAAGTCACAGTGAGTTGGTGTTTCAGAGTTGGTGTTCTTGATGAAGGTTAAAATTTATTAGTTTTCTTCTTGAACAAGTTAACCTTCCCTTTGTACTTTTTTTTTTTGCAGTCTTCTTACTCTCTCTAGCCCTTTTCAGTGCCCCCCCCCTTCCAGCACTGTGAATTTCATGGCTGGGGAAACTAATGGAAAGCTAGAGACGATCAGTATTGGCATTTAAAAACTCTGCAGCTCCATTAGTCACTCATGCCCTTTCAAGCAGAAATGCAACTAGAGAATGACCTTGTTCAACCGTGAGATATGAGTATTATGCAAGAAGAATGATCTGTTCTAGCTTAGAGGTTGTGTTTTTGTGGTTGTGTTCCAGGTTGATGTCTGTTAAAAATATGTCTCATGTGAAGTTATCATGTAGGTGGAATTTCAGGCAATGTCAGAGTCCTTAAGCCTAAGACTAGTCCTCTTGAAAGCTAGAAGATGAAAGGGAGCCTTATCTAAATTAACCTTTTGCTATGCTGCATTGTTCAATAATGTGTTTGTTGCATTGCAAGTTTGAATGTTCTGCATTGACATACACGTGCATGTACATAACATTTCTGATGCATATCAATTAGAGCAGTGGTGCTCAAACTTTTCCTGCTGTGGGCTGGTCCCACCACTGACACACAGCTGTGGGGCCAGAGGCGGGCTGTTCCCGCTGCTGACCATTTTGACATCATCCTGGGTGCGCCAAGGGCCTCTCCTAACGCAGTGGATTTGAAGTGGGGAAGGCTCCGAAAATTTCCCCAAGGCAGCGATCTGTGTCCGCAAAGGCTGCTGAAGCGAAGGATCCCAGCCAGAGGCTGCTCAAAGCAGCAGGGACAAAGCGTGGTCATTGCCTCCGCCACCACTGCTGCTGACGTCAGGTTGGGGGGGCAGGTTGGGGGTAGTCTGTGGTAAGCCCAGGTGCTCACTGTGGGCCGCATTAATGAGATGCATGAGCCTGTGGGCCGTAGTTTGGGAGCCCCGATTAAAAGGGAGAGATAATTCCTCCTAAACTAGCCAGCACATCATTGGTGCCCCATACCTGCTGTGCCAGCCAGATTTGACCTAAGGGTCAAATATTCTGGAAGGTGAAGTTTGAAGCAATGATCAGTAATTATTATTGTTTCTTTAAAAAAAATTATTTGGGGTATAATCCAAGGGTTCTCCAAGAAGTGGCTCCCAAACTAGGTCCCCAGAAACTTTCTTCAGAAATCCTGCCAACATGGCCTATGATCAGAGATTTGGGGTGTTGTAGTCCAACGGTATCTGGGGACATAGGAATAGGAATGACAGCCTCAAGTTTTGCATTGTCAAAACCCACTTTTATTGTTGTTATTCTCCCTCCCACCCACCCCCAGTTGCAAAACACTTTAGAAGTTAAATTTCCTTTCAAGTATTTGTGGCTTAGGATCAGTGGTGGGATGTCAAAATTTGTACTACCCCACCGTGATGTCATCACAGTCTGGGTGGAGCTAATGTAATGACATCATTATGTGGGTGGAGCCAACATCATGACATGGGCAGAGCCAAAGAAAAAATATAAATAAATAAAAAATAATAAAATAAAATAAAAATAAGCACACACACACACCACTCAACCCACCCATGCACCCACCCACAACACAAACCCGTAAATAAAGTAAATAAAATAAATAAAATAAAAATACATTAAAATACACCCACCCACCCCAAACACAAATCAACCAGAGCTTTTAAACCGAAGGTGGTTCTCCCCAAAAGCTGCTACTGGTTCTCCAGGACACTGGAAAAAGTTACTACCGGTTCTGGCGAACTGGTGAGAACCTGTTACATCCCATCACTGCTTAGGATGTAGAGGCTTTTTTATCACTCTTTTGGCAGTCACAATTCTTCATGGAGTTTATCCTTTCTTATAAGAAATGAGTGGTCCTGCTGGCAGAGATTCTGCTGTTTTTGCAAGAAGTTGAACTAGTAGCTGTGTTGACTGGGAAAATAATTCCCACCCCTTAGGCAGAGCAGCCTGTTTGTACCAGCCTTTTCAAAGAGAGACTGTTTCAGTGGATTAACGGTCACATGCATATCCTCATCAAAAGTGAAATGGGAAGGTCATATTGTGATTGCTTGTTGTTCTTTCCCAGGGGACACATCTTAGGAGATTTTACAAAATTGGGTTGGTGCAGCAAAAGACCGCATGACATTGTTCTGTCTTTGTTCAAACTTATAAATATTTGGTTCCATCATAGTATCTGCAGTTCATCTTTAAAATCACTATAATTTTAAAATTCTCATTACTGCTCAGTAAGAATTTTTGAAAAGAGGATAGGCACACTTTAACCATATTGGATTTTGTTCCCTAGGCTCATTTGAGTTCATAGTAATTAAACTGGCTTTGAACTGGTTTACATTTTCCATGTGGAAATCCTTCTAGCACATTTTACTCCACAATTGTATGTTCTCTGCATACAACAAGGCGTGCAATTTAGAGAGCTGAGTATGTTAAACTGTTTTGATGTGCTAAATTATTACATCAAAAAGGCTGTAGGATGGGGACATGTTGGTGTGGGTGTGTGTAGAGCAAGGATAGACAATATGTCATCCACCAAGTGCAATTGAGCTACAGTTCCCATCAGTCCTACCGATCATAGTAGAGAGGGATGACTCGAGTTGTAGTCCTAAAAAAACCAGAGGGATATCTCTTCATCTTGCCTGTTTTTCAGGATTCCTCACATATGAAAAATCGAATAAACATTTCCTTACCAATTGCTGTTTCTTTTGTTAATGCATTCTAAAATGGCAGTCTGTTGTCTCACAGCATAGGCTTGAGTTGTGTTGATATATCTAGCACTAAACAACCTGCTTGAGGGTGTTGCTACTTCAGTAGTTATCCTCCATTTTCAAAAGGTGAAGGAAATTAAGCAGACACAGTGATTGGGGCGGGCGGGCAGGGGTTTGCTTTTTTGTTTTGTTTGGTCCACAATCCACTCCCATATTTTGTTTTCTTAATATTGTTATTCTGCTCTGACAGCAACAGATCAAAGCTCCAAGTACTTGTCAGAAGTGTTCTGTCTTTTCCTTACATGCTTTGCATCAGTGATAATAAAGTGATAAAGGGAATAATAAAATACAGGGGAGCACGCCTTGTTTCTGAGCTCAGCTGTATCTGTGATGATCACAATGGCTCTAAAATTGATTAGACAATTTAACTTGAAATTTAACTCTGACTATGGCAGAGAGAGAATCCTGTGAACAAGAGCATAAAGCATTAATCTTTTTGGAGGGCCTGTTGATCATAGTGGTACTGACAGGTTGTGTTTATTCCTTCGACTTTTTGAGGGCTAAAACCTCACACTCAAAGGTGGCTCATTTTTCGTGTGGCTTTAATCACATTTCATTGATGAAGCCGCAATGGAGGGGATGGAACTAGCACTATCCATCACTGTAGTGAGAGTGCTAACATTATACACCAGTTTGACATACTGTATAAGGATGCTTACAATATATAAAATATTGGTGTTCTGTCCCATCAAGTTACTTTAAACTTAAATGGTGATTATAATAGGGTTTTCAAGGTACAGGTATGTGAGATGCTCAACTAGTGGTTGATGATTGCAACCCTGTAGTGAGTTTCCATGGCTAGGTAGCAATTTGAGCCCAGCTCTCCTGAATCTTATTTAGTTTGTCTGTCCATTACACCACATTGGTTCTTTATGCAATGTATTAAAACAATAATTACAATGCACCATAGCGCAACATGATAAAAGGGGACAAATACAGTATGGCAGAAATCTAGTAATAAATTCCAAGGAAAATAGATCTGTTGAATCAGTGGGGAGGTAGTGAGTCATCTATGTAAATAAACCTACTCTAATTGTAACATACTACTGAATTTCGGACTATGTTAATTTGTAAGATTCAAAATTGAGGCCAAATAGTATATAATCAGCATTTTAAAACAATATGTAGTAAGATTTAAAAAATTAGGCAATTTAGGAGGAGGATTTTTGAGTGGAGGTACTCTGTAGTCAAGCTGAGAGAATATTCGCTTGTAAGAGCAAGGAATATAACCTTTAATTGTCTAAAATTAGTAATAATATGACAAATAGGAAAGTTCTCATTTTTAACAATTTTACAGTTCTTACATAATGTAAATAAAACTGCTATAAATCAGCTGTGAGAGGGCAGAATCCATAGGAACAGACTTTGATCAGTTTACTATGTGAGGTGCAGTATTTTTCTGAAACAGAACTTCAAAAGTTAATCTTTCAAAGGGTTTGTTGCTGTTTATTGTTAATTATTTTTAAAAGTTACATATTACTTGCCATTACTTATTTTTCTTTTTCTTTTTTAAAATCCATCTAAAACAATAAGAAAAAGGGCTAAAATTTGGGGGAAAGTCACAATTACATCCACCCCCAGAATGAGTCAGAATAACAAGTAAATGTTATTCATTATACACTAGTTCCCTGGATAACAATGAGACTTGGTTCCACAAGTCTCATCGTTATCCGGTTTTTAACGTTGTGCGTTACATTGATCACACAACGTTTAAAAAAGCCCTGTTTCCCTGGAGGCTGCAGCAAGCCAGAACGTCGGGATTTGAATCCTGACGTTTTGGCTTGCTGCACTTGCTGAGGACGTCGGGGAAGCCCAGAAACAGCTTGGATCGGATCTTCCTACCTCCCTGGACCCGGCAGGGGGGTCAGGGACCCCAAAATTGGTAAAAAAAAAATCCAATTTTTTTAACCAATTTTGGGGTCCCTGACCCCCCTGCCAGGTCCAGGAAGGTGGGAGGACCCGATCCAAGCTGTTTCTGGGCTTCCCCGACGTCCTCAGCAAGTGCAGCAAGCCAAAACGTCAGGGTTCGAACTCTGATGTTTTGGCTTGCTCCACTGGCTGGGGACGTTGGGGAAGCCCAGTAACAGCTGTAGATCGGGTCCCCTGCCTGCTCCAGAGAGATCAGAGGACCGGATCTACAGCTGCAGGGTGGCTGGGGAAGCTGACGGGGACTCCCTGTCGGCTTCCCTAGCCACCCGCCCTTGCCTCCACAGCTGTGGGGTGGCTGGGGAAGCTGACGGGGGAGCCCCCCATCAGCTTTCCAGCCACCCCACCCCTGTCTCTGTAGCTGCAGGGTGGCTGGGAAGCTGAACAGAGAACCCCGTTTAGCTTTCCAGCCACCCTGCTGCTAAGAACGACTGTATCGGATAACGCTAAAAAGAACGTTATCCGGTGCAAATCTTCCCCCCAAATTTGTCGTCGTTATGCGGTTTTAGCGTTATCCGATGCAGTCGTTATCTGGGGTATTACTGTATTCACAAGTGGGGATATGTAATGACATTGCTAATAACATGTTACTTCTAAAGGAATAAGCATCCTCCCCTTCGTAGCCCCCGAAGTAACAGGTTAAAAAATATTTTCATTACTTCCAACCTCTGGTTTGAAATCATCTCCACCTAGAATTTCTAAGTAGCCTGCATGACATGGTATGATTTTTGATCTTTAAAAGCAACTTTATGCAAAAACTCTGTAGGAAACGATGTTTGCAAAGTAATTTCTCACCTGAGAAATTTATGGTGCAAATGGCTCTTCATGACTGGCCATCTCCCATTTTCATTTCTATATACAGTACTATACTCCGTTACTGAAAATTGGCTTGCCTTAAGGAGCCCTTTTCTACAAGATTGAACTTTTTTTCAAGGGATTAGTAGTTCATTAGCATTATCTATCTCGTATGCTCAGGGTTTACAGACTAGAACTAGTAAAAGTTACTTTTTTGATCACCAACTACTAGAATCTCACAGCCAGCATAACAGCTGGCTTCTATAGGAACTAATGGATCTACTGCACTAATAAAACAAAATGAAATAGCTTCTGCTATAACAGCTTCTCAACCTACGCCCCCGCCCCCCCAGGCTTGCGGCACCACTTCATTTGGCCCATATCACCACTGCCACTATAAGCGGACACGTTTACGAAAGCCATAAATGCACCTGCAGCTGTTTTAAATGCATTTATGACAGCTGCAGATGCATTTTATGGCAATGTTTACAGCAGGGGGAACCACCATTCCAGCCTGCTTAGCTGTCTGAGGGGGCGTGGTCAGGCCCACAGCTTAAAAAGATTGAGAACCCTTGTGCTATAATATAACTACATTGGTGCCTCGAGATACAAAATTAATTCATTCCTCCTGAGTTTTCGTATTGTGAAGACTTTGTATCTCAAAGTGTGTTTTCCCATAAGAATGCATTGAAAACCAAATAATCCATTCCGGAGGTCAGAAACAAGTCAAGAAAACTTTTTTTTGTTCCAAACTCTTTATAAAGTGCATTTTGAAATTTTTCACTGTGTCTTTGCCACTTTATAAAGAGATTTGAACAGATAAAAGATCCCCCCCCTTTTTTTTGTGACCCCTGGAAGAGATTAATTGCTTTTCGTTGCATTTTCAGAACTTCTGACAGGGGCCTTTAGTGGCCAGCGATGGTAATGTGCCCTGACAATCAGCTGTAAGCTCCCCCACCACCCAAAGTGCCAAAAACTTCACACTTTAGCTGCAACAAAAAATTCCAGAAATGGAAAGGAAATGCTCTCCATGTCCTCCCGCTGCTGTGGGGTGTGACGGAGGCTGCCAAAGCAAATGGCAAATTTAACAGATAGGTATTTTGTATGGAAGACTTAGAAAAAAACATCCAGTATTTGTTAGAGATGTTGAATCATAAAAACAGTGACATAGTGAGCTTGAAAAATATAAGGAAGAAAAGTATTGAATAAAGAGCCTTGTAAAAATTTTGTGCTGTTGCAGTATGCAAAGGGATCTCTCTCAAAACAACAACAAGGAGAAATGACTACTGAGATAACAAACTGTATGACGCAGGTAGTGACAAGATTATGTAAGCATCCATGAAAGGATAATCTGTCATTTAATGAAGCATCAGAGGAAATGCTTTTTAAAAACACGTCAATAGGTAATTAATTGTGCTTAAAGGGCTCTGATGTAACATACAAACTAGGTAATGTCAAAATGAGTTCTTGCCACAGAGAAATCATTTAAAGGGAATATTGGTGGGAGTTATAGTTCAATAACAACTGCACCCCTAGCTGAGAAGAGCCAATCCATCTACCATGCAGGGTAGAACAACTTCCGTGCAGGAACAAGGAACTGCTACTGAATGGTGTAGTAAAAGGGAACTTGTGACACAGTGATATCATGTCCTGGCAGTGTGGACTAATGGGACATTGTTTTCCATATAAAAGAAATCTATGTAAAACAAACATTTGCCTTATTTCTTTTGTTGCATTGCAGAGGAGGGAAACCCAAGCAAGTTTGCTCTTTTTCCTTTGTTTAGTAACCCATACCAGTCTGGCCAGGTTATCCTGCTATGGTAATAGAGTAAACCATGCTCCTAGCAACTTAATGCTGATCATCAGGCAGCGGTGTACTAACCTGACAACCCCAAGGACTAACAGCCTTGGGTGACAAAGTCTACAAGAAAGGGTGATGGACCCCAAGTGGATTTAATCCCACTTGAATCCATCTTGAGGAAGGGCAGCAGCTTCATCAATAATTGCCTGACACTGATGAGAACTGATGAGCTCCACAATAGGGGACATGAAAGGAGCCTCATTCGGTCATCCCCTGCAAAAACCCTTTCAACCCACATTAATCTCTGACCCAAAAACACACATACACTGATGTGGATTTTGTGTGCCAAAAGGGCTCAGGACCAGAAAGTGACTTGCAGAACTGAATCAGTGGTACATTTGTCATGCTGCAATGTGGAAGGCAAATACAGTAAAACCCCAATTTATGAATGCCCCTACTTGCGAATAATTCAACTTATGAATTGGTTCTGCACTGACATCTATGTCTCAAGTTACAGACATGCCCTGATTTATGAATTCTTTTTCCTCTATGTTGCCTCCAGTGATGCAAAAAAATGCCTTGTCCCCTACGGGTTTAGGTTACATAATCTGATTCTCCAGAATGCGTTGCACACATACAGCCTTTCTTAGCCCTGTAGGTGGCAGTAGAGTGTTTGGAGTAATTTCTTTGTCTGGAGTTTCGGCACCAAAATGGCTGCCTGTTGCTGTTTCTTGCTGGTTTTTTCTGAGTTTTCTGTTCATTTCCAAAGCTTCTTTAAGGTAAGGAACAGTGTTTTTGCTTATGCGTGCTTTCCTTTCAATGCTGCTGTTGTTTTTGGGTGTTTTGATTGATTTTTGTAGGGTGGGTGGTAGACTTTTCTTTATCCCTATGGGAATGCCTCGAGTTACAAACAAATTCAACTTACGAACAAGGCTATGGAACTGATTTTATTCATAACTCGAGGTTTTACTGTTGAAGACTACTACATTGTTATCCCAGGACAATTTTCATGGCTGATCACCAAGATGATAGTCAGTATTTGGAATTAGATATGGCACTTGAAGAAGATGACGTCGTTGTCTCGTAACCCATGTTTCTTATCACCTTAAGTTCTAGTCATAGCTTTCCCTATGAAAGGATTAAAACTCCTTGCTGTCTGAAAATGAGTGCAGGGAGTTTGTCTAAAGTATAGACATGACACAAACAAGAGGTTATTTTTCCTTCAGCGATGGCAAGGTTTGAGAGTAGACAGTTGTCTCAGTTGGAAGCAACTATCCTTCTTGCTGGCTCCCTCTTCCAATTTATTTATTTATTTATTTATTTATTTATTGTTCACATTTAGTATCCTGCCCCAATCGGGTAGACCTGACTCTGGGCGGCTTACAGCATGCATTACCGTCATAGGACATAACAATATATAGAACCTTAAAAATTCATAAAAATTCATAAAAATTTAAAACATTAAAACCGCAAAGCAGATAAAAACAGATAAAAACAGATACAGATACCATGTGGGGGGGAGGGATGGCTACCCTTAAATCAGCCATCCTAGATGGGAACCTGCGTTACTGTGCATTACTATTTGTTTTTGCAGCGTTTCCATGCGATAGCAGCACTAACATCAAACGATATGAGAGAAATCTTACGACCGGATTTTTAGCACCTTCAGCTATTCCAGAATTCATGGCTGTGTGCACATTTGTTGAGGCATGAAGAGTTCTGTGCCCTGCATTCAGCAACTGAAAATGAGGGGGGATGAGATTGGTGGGTGGGATTAGCTAGGGTGATAGTACTTCTGTACTGGCTAAATATGGCTAGAAGAAAGGGTGAAGAGAGAGTCCCTTCTTACTTTTATATTCCACTTTCCCTTTCTTTTCCTCCTTATCATGGAATTTTAGTGTGAAATAATGTTACATTTTCTGCCAACAAACAGAAGAATACGCAGCAATATGCTCATTAAATAAGGGAAAGAGGAAAGAATTCTGATCCTTACTAAGTGCTCAATAGAATATGTTATGAGACAGAAGAGACAGGGAGTAGGATCTGTGCAGTTATTCCCAATTAAGCCTGTTGTATGAGAGGTAGTACAGAAAACTTGTTAAACATAGAAGGGTGACAGAATTTCATTTAAGTTAGAAAATGCTACATTGGAGGAAACAAATATTCTGTATGGTTTTTTGGTTGGGAATTTAGAGGTTGCATATGGCCAATTTTTATGTGTAATGGAACACCATACTATCTAAAAGAAGACATTTAACAAAAATGTTTATCCTACTGAATGGCAAAGCATTGGCAACTTATGCTAAAATAGTGTTGTAAATTGTCAATGGTTGAATTAATTGAATTATGCAGATTCACCATTTGATCTCTGTGTTCAATCTTTTTATTTTATTTCTTTTTGATGGGTCTGTGGTCCCAGTAGATGCAAAAGGAAATGAGTTCAGTATTTTTAAAAGTTTAAAAGAAAAACAAAGAAGGTAGCTATGAATAAGCTTGATGCCTATCATAGCTAGAAAACAATTAGATGTCAATTGTGAATGCAATTGTTAGTCCTGACTCTAGAAAAGACCTATTAAACAAGTGGGACTTTTCAAGTAAACACTGAGACTTAACAATTGGGCGTATCACAATGACACTATAATGAATTTATTTGATCACATTTTCATTCTGTCATGCCAAAGTGCTCAGGGCAACAGCTGCAGTTCCCACCTTTTACATTCGCAGCATCCCATGAGATGTAGCTAAGGTTCAGTGATTGTGATCGTGCCAGTTTCACCAAGTGAGCTTCATGGCTGAGAACCTGAATTTCATGAGTCCTAAGCAATACATATGTCCTATCTGTAGATGTCTGAAGGTGTAGCAAGTAGCTTCTCATGAAGGATCACTCTTTAGCCGGTGGATTGGCCACTCTTGGTTTTGTTTTACATGAGCATCATAATTGTGAGCATTTTGGTGTCTTGTGGAGGGCCTGACACACAGTAGTAGAGCAGATCCTTTGCAAGCAGAAGGTAATGCATTCTCTCCCTGGCTTCTCCATTGAAAAAAAATAGGGATAGTAGTGATGGAAGAGACACTTGCTTAGACTCTCAAAACTGCAGCTAGTCAATTCTGGGCTTGATGGACAAATAGTTTAACTATGTATAAGGTAGTTTCCCTATTTCTGCAGTTCACTTCTTCTCTACTCTGTTTTCCTCACATGTCAGCTTCTACCTTAAGCCACCGTTTCCCACTTCTTCTTTCCTGTCCCGATTAAACCCTGGACTGCCAAAATGAAACCACTTTCTTGGCTCTGTCGTTGCTCAAACCCAAATCCTCATCTGTGCATGTCTCTGGCAGCAATCAGCAGAACAATAAATGAGCCAGGCTCTGTGTCTCTCCACATTCACACCATGTGTTGTCCACCAGCAGTCCCCACTTGAGTATGTTGGTCTTGCATTTAGGAACTCCAACCTTCAGCCTATTCAGGATTCTCCAAGTGACCTAGGGGACTGTTTCCCACAGGACTGGTGAATTCTATATGCTCTGGCACCCCTGGCGATGTTTCTGGTTACATCACAATGCACCATCTGAGATGATGTCATAGATAACATATGCATCATCACAGCCAGTAAAGTCACTGATAGTGTGGGCAAGTGACAGTGTGAGGGCAAGGAAGGAAGCAACCACCAAAAAGCAACTGCTGCTGGGGAAACAGTAGATCAAACAGTACAATGTTTAGTGAGTTGTCTTGTTTTGTTTGCTTGGGGGTTTTATGTGGCCTGTCCAGGAGAGTCTAATATGCTTTTAAAGTTAATTGTGAAAATAGGTACTGTTTTGCACAACCATAGACATAATAAATCTTCAGGAAGAAGACCCAAGAGTACATATCAGTCAGAACTTCCCAAGCAAAGTGTTATCAGACCTGTAGCAAGATGTGTGTAACTCCAATTTGTGAAGCCTTAGGCCCTTATCATTCTTCTTAACTATCACACGCTCAGAACCTTACTAATGGCTATACTAATTGAGCATGAGAAGAGGTAAAGGCCAAAAGGCTTAGAGAACCAAAATCTAACTATTCTCAATACAAGTGATCCAAACAGTTTTGATATTAAGAAAGTATGGAATCTTTGGATTAGGGCAGAGGTTGGGATATATACTTTCCTAAATGTGGTTGAATTATCACTCCCATTAACCCCAGATATCATAGCTGTGCAGAAGGATGATAGGGATTGTTGCCTAACAATATTTGGAAGACTATAGGTTCCTACTCTTGGCTAACATGTGAGTTTCTCTTTTTAAAATTATTTTTATTAAACATATAAACAAAGGGAAGAACCTTTCAAAACACAAAAACCAAACACAACAAATCAGAATGAGTCTATATGCATCCACCACTACCATGGGAATTTAGATGGAAATTATTTAAGTATTTTTTTTATTATTCTACCACACTTCACATACCACTACCCCAGTTCATCTCAAAACAAGATATTTCCTGAGTTGACTTCCTTTTCAAAAAAGCAGTATCCAAAAAACACTCCCCAAATATCTTTAAATATATTTTCTTTTACTAAACCTTTTTAAATGTTCACTTGTCAGTTTGTTAATTGCAGTATTTAGCACATTTTTAGCACATCTATTTTATAAAGCAGCATATCTCTGTCATTTGTTGAGGTTAAAGAATGATTTAGAACTCCTAAAAGTGCCCACTTAGTAACTACTAGGAACAGTCTGATGAAATATGTAGCAAATACTATTTTACCATTCACCTGTTTTTATATACTGGAGGGATTTACATTTTCTTTGGAATATTATCCACCACCACCACCCCTTTCAAAACCTTCATATCAATAAACTGTTATTTCTGTGTATCTTTCATACTAAAGGAGTGCTAGAGAACTGAGAAGGAATGAAGGATTATTTTGTTTTCACAGCAGAGGAATAAGTAGAAAATTGCCTCTGTCATGTGTGTCCTATTTAAAAAGCTATTCTTTCAGCAATTAAAATGATTTTGCAAACTTTGGGATGTTTGTTCTGGAAGAGAGACTGTAATGAAGAGTGGAAGTCTGTGAGCACAACACGAACTAACACCAAGCTTGACATTCTCTTAGGCACTGCTCATATGGATAATAACTTAATTATACAATTAGCCATTTGTGAATGTGTCATGTGATAAGATGGCAATGGCAAGCACAGAGAAATAATTATTCACAGCTTTCATCACTAACATTAGCTCAGGCACATATTTGTCATGTTGAATTCTGGTGGGGTTGTGGGTATACGGTGTTCCCTAAATGGCATAAACTGAAGTGGTTATTTTCTGATACTGTAGTATTCTTAAAATTAGCACAACATGTACAAGTGTCTGTGTTTAAATGGTCTTTTTCTACTTTGATCACTTTGCTAGACATTGTCATTTGGAAGTGTAGCAGGATCCATACCAAACTGCACAAAACCTGACATGGAATTTGGCTTTGGCTCTCAGCAACATTTTACTCCCTAAAGTGGAAATCAAGATGGTGATCAGGGGCCAGTATCCTCCATTGCACCTGAAGACAACAAACTCTTTAAGAGTTGCTTAGTAGGCTGCTTGGCACACAGGCTTTCCACTTTGTTGCTGTCTCAGTTTCTGCTATCTAAAGCTACCACTTCACCCTGCCTAATGGAAAGCCTAGACATGTTGTAACTGGCATTTGAACTAGAGCTTGGAGGTAACTTATTAGAAAGCCACATTGCCATAATTGCTCATTACTTTTTGAGTAACAAGGAGAGAATACAGTACATAAATGCCTAGGGTGGCCAACCTTCATGCCCCAGGTGTTCTTGGACTTCAATTACCAGAAGCCCAAGTCAGCACATCTGCTGATCAGGGCTTCTGGGAAGTGAAGTCCAACAACACCTGTTTGTGAATAGCTGCCCTTCTGAGCTTCCTGTAGTTTTTCTAAATTACTGAAGAAGGAATAGATGTTCCTGTACTTTATTCATGTCAGGGGCACCACCAGCATATAATAATATACAAAGCTAAAATTAACATACATATCTAAAACAAAAAATCCGCCCAATATTGGGCCACATCAACAGCATTTCCTCCTGCCAACATAAGGTCCTCTGTGCACATTGAGGGGCATCATGTGCATTGTATCATATGGGCAATAGTTTGTTCTCCGCATTCACACATGCTGTCACCTACAGGGAAACCCCACTTTCTCAGATTATCCCTTGATCTTCCTACCCCAGCACGCAGTCTGTTTAAAGCTTCCACACAGGCATGCTTATAAATATCAAACTAACTTAACTTGGGTTAAGCATCAAGTGATGTAATGAGAATATACCACATTTCTTTAAACACCTGAGTTAATGGTAGCTGTAATAAAACATCTGTTTTATCATTTCAGACAACAGGAGGGAAAGTTAGTAAGGAATTCTATTTCCAACCACTTGGAAAAGCATTTGGTTGTATAGTATCGCTTTTCCCTGTTGCCAATGAAACTTCACTTTGGGGTGATCTCTGGCCTATCTAAATACAAAGGCTGTGTTGCTGAGGCCTTCTAATAGAAAAAAGTCTGCCTTTGTAATGTTGCCATATATTATATTGAAAGGACCTCTGTCTGACATAATTGCCAATGTGAATTTACATTTACAGGTCATCATAGATCAGATAATAAGTATGCAGAAAATTAATTCTCAGTATATATCTTAATAAATTATAGATTTATTACCTGGGAATAAATTGCATCCACCATACATGTCTTTTTATAAGCTTGCACCAAGGTGCAAAGTACATACTGTATGCAAGCAGAGGGAAGAAGCCTAAGTATGAAAACACATGAAGTGGCTTAAAAATATTCATCATGTGAGCAGTCATGAAAACTTTAAGAATGTTAAAGTTATTCATCTCCACTAGACATTTTTCCAGTCTTAACAAAATTCTAACCTCAATTGAAAAGATTATCAAATTATGACTAAGCATAAATCTGAATATAAATTTGAATAAAATGTTTGACAATTTCAGACCAGGGATAAAACTGAGTTGTGATAAATTATGTATTTGACAAAGAAACAAACATTGCACTTATCAGTCATTACAAGATGGAATTCCTTAACTGCCAGAAGTATCTGAGTGTACAGTGGCAGCTTTTCTCATTTTACATAATTTGCAATAGATTGTTTTATTTCTAACTACCCTTCAAGACTTAAACATCTTTAAATTCCTCTGACGTCAGATTTCTTAAACAAGAAAGTGCATTCTTAACAAAAAAGTTTGTTTCTATTACACAGGCTGTAGTTTTAGTTCTGCTCTGAACTAGACTGGCAAATTATTATACAGTATCGAATTAGTATTCTGTCAAATATATACCGTATTTGCCGGCGTATAAGACGACTGGGCGTATAAGACGACCCCCAACATTTTCACTCAAAATATAGTTTTTGTTATATACTCGCTGTATAAGACGACCCCCTTTTCCGCACACCTTCCACACACCAAATAAAATGTAAAAGAACATCAGATTTGATTTCAACATGTTAATTTATATTCAAATGCTTATGACATGCATCTACGATTGGTGGAACCTTTGCAATGTGTCGATGGGGAGGGAGGTAGAATGGGCTTCTTAGACTGTGCTCCCCCTCCTTCTCCTCCTCATGCTCCCCGCAGTCTGTACTCTGCACATGCCTAGGAGCCAGGTTGGAACTCTGCACATGTTCTTAGCCACCCACCAAGTAGCAGAGGCTTTGGGCAGCAAAGGGACCCAGTGGAGGTTTTCTTTGCAAATATGGAGGTGGGGTGGTGTTTTATATCCAGTATTTCTGCACATGCCTAGGAGCCAGGAAAGGAAGTAAGGAAAGATGACAGAAATCAAAGCCCCCCCCCCCAATTGTGATCAAAAAGGACTGGTGGTTTAGCAGTTAAGATACTGAACTTGATAACTGGAAGGTCAGCAGTTCAAGACCTGAATACTGATGGAGTGAGCTCCTGGCATATCTCCAAGCTCCTAGCAGTTCAAAAGAAAGAAATTTGCAAGTAGATCAATAGGTATCCCTTTGGTGGTAAAGGTAAACAGCGTTCTGTACACTCTAGTGTCTAGTCGTGCCTGCCACAGAAACATTTGCAGACACAGACAGTGCTGGCTCTTTGGATGTAAACAGATATGAGCACCAAACCCTAGAGACAGATATGACAGGCTTTTGAGCAAGGGTGACCTTTACCTTTACTTTCCACTGTCTAGTTGTGCCTGCCACATGACCACGGAAACATATATAGACAGTGCTGGTTCTTTGGCTATAAACAGAGATGAGTACCAAACCCTAAAGTCAGATACGACTGGCTTTTGAACAAGGGCAACTTTTACCTTTACTTTATGGCATCTAGTCATGCCTGCCACATGACCATGGAAACATATGCAGACAGTGCTGGCTCTTTGGCTGTAAGCAGAGATGAGCACCAAAACCTACAGTCAGATACAACTGGCAAAGGAGACATCTTGACTGACCCTCCCTCAGCGACTCTCTTCTTGGCCCTTGGGAAGCTCTGGCTCAGTCCTAGCCTAAGCCCACTCCTCAGGGCTTTCTACATTACACTGGCCACCCATCTCACCCCCTGCCTCCCCCCTCCCCCAGTTTATGGCTTCAGCTGTTAATAGCCAGGATCAAACTAAAGAGCAAGAGGAGGAATATGAGGCAGCCATTAATTGCAAACCCACACACCCCAACCTGGGATAGGAAGGGGGGAGTGGCCTTAAGATATACCGGTAATTAGCTGTTTATTGAGAGTTTGGTTGGAGAGGCTAATTGGGGGGGGGGGGAGAAAATAGGAGTTGTAGGTGGATGGATGGAGAGGGAAATCAGTAACGTTTTCTTTTTGCAAAACTTACTCTGCCTTGAGGACAGTTGAGGGAGAATCTTGGTAATAGCAAAAGACGATCTGAACAGCCAGTGGGGGGGGGGTGTGGGAGGAATCCCTTGGTTTCATCTCCCTCGGCAGAAATTTCCCTTTCGCCTCTTGGAGGAAGGAACCAGCAGCAGCACAGCTCCTCCCATTCCTCCTCCTTCTCTGCTGCCGAGGGGAGGGGAGGGGAGGGGGAGGAAGAGATCGCCCTTGTTCAAAGGGAATCACAAAAGGCCTCTCTCTCTCATACACACACACGCACGCGCGCACGACTGTTGCTCAGCCACGCCGGGCAGCGCCCCCTCCTCACAGCCGTGCGAGCTCTGCCTCTCTTCCCCCCCCCCCTCGCTCCTCCATGCCGGGGGAATGGAAGGCTGCCGACAGCATTTGATTCTCCCACCCAGGAGCAGTGAGCGATTCGCTGCTCCTGGGTGGAAGAATCAAATGCTGTCGGCAGCCTTCCATTCCCCCGGCATGGAGGAGCGAAGGGGGGAGGGAAGAGAGGCAGAGCCCGGGCCGGAGCTGCTGCCGACAGCCTTCAATTCCCCGGCATGGAGGAGCGAAGGGGGGGGGAAGAGGCCATGCGGGCGGTTGCTCCGCCCCTGCTTGAAAGGCCGATCCGAAGGCATCTCAGCCGGGGACAATAAGGGCGCGATGCGGGGACGAGACCCTCCCGGACCACAAGAACAGCGACGGGAGGGTGAGTCCAACTGAAGTGTACCCGGGGTATAAGACGACCCCCCACTTGGAGGCATTTTTTCCATGGGAAAAAAGTCGTCTTATACGCCGGCAAATACGGTACATAAAATATATACATAAATATATAATAAAAAGGATATAAAACCTAAGTGACAAAATTCATCAGGGAAGATTTGCATCCATTTAGAATTTTAAAAACCACTTTCTTCCAAATTGGTATAATTGTGAATTCTGTGGAAAACTTAAAATTGAATAATTCTATCAAGTATATTGACAATGACTAGAATGTTTAGATTTTCAGCCCAGAGGGTTTTTATAATTTATTTTGGGATTATCAATATCTGATAATTGAATGAAATGTTCTGGGATGTGGCTCTGTTAGTACAATTTAGAGCAAGTAATGCAATCTGTCTTTATGCATTTTCTTTTCCTTTATTTGTCCATGATGTCAATTTGCATGTATTAATTCAGATTTTTGTTTGTGAACTGAGCAAACTGATAGTTCATTAAACAAGGGAAAAGAAAACGCATCAAAAAGATTTGTTGTTGTTCAGTCCCACAGTCGATTCTGACCCTTTGAGACCCAATGGACCACAGTCCGCCAGGCACTTCTGTCCTCCATCCTCCTCAACTCACTCAGCTCTGTGCCTATTGTGTCTTCAATACCATCTAGCCATCTCATTTTTGGCTGCCTCCCTCTTTTGCCCTCCACCTTTCCCAGCATCAAGGCTTTCTCAAGTGAATCCTCTCTTCTCATTTGATGTCCAAAGTACTTTAGCTTCATCTTTACTATTTAACCTTCTAAGGAGCAGTCAGGGTTGATTTCTTCTAAGATTGATCTATTTGTTCTCATAAGCATACATTGCCACCGGGAATACCATTGCTTTGACTATACAAACTTTTGTTTGCAATGTGATGTGTCTACATTTCACTATGTGCCCCAGGTTTCTCATAGCTTGCCTCCCAAGAGTCAGTCGCCTTTTTATTTCATTGCTGCAATCACCATCTGCAGTGAGCTTTGATCCTAAGAAAGTAAAATCTGTCACTGCTTCTGCTTCTTCCCCATCTATTTTCCAGGGACTGATAGGGCCTGTTGCCATTATCTTGGTTTTCTTGATATTGAGTCTCAAGCCAGCTTTTGCACTTTCTTCTTTCAACCTAATCAGGAGCTTCTTTAGGTCCTCCTCACTTTCTGCCATTCGGGTGGTATCATCTGCATATCTCAAATTGTTGATGTTTCTCCCAGCAATTTTGATCCCAAGTTGTGATTCCTCCATCCCTGCATTGCACATTATGTGCTCTGTGTATAAGTTGAATAAGCAGGGTGACAAAATGCAGCCTTGTCTTACTCCTTTTCCTATTCCAAACCACTCCATCCTTCCGTGTATTCTGTCCTAACTGTTTCTTCTTGATTCATGTACAGATTTCTCATGAGGTGCTCTGGTATTCCCAACTCTTTACTTACTTGCCACATTTTGTTGTGGTCCACACAGTCAAAGGCCTTGGTGTAATCAATGAAACAGAAGTAGACTTGATTCTGATATTCCTTTGTTTTTTCCATGATCCAATGTATGTTGGCAATGTGGTCTCTAATCCCCCTGCCTCTTCTGAACCCCGCCTGCATTTCTGGTATACTTGATGATAAATTGTGTGGTGCTTTATTGAACTGAAAGTATGCATGGGCAAAATGATTTTTATGATACTTTGTAACAAATCTTTTCTTTATGTTGTTTGAACATGTTTAGTATATAACCATGAGTTCAAAAAGATGTATTTATTATTTAAAGATAGGAAATGAAAATAAAAAGATGGTCATTGTGATCCTATATATCTTTTTGGCTATCGTCCCTGGAATGCCCTGTACAGTAGTGCCTTCCCATCAAAAGTATACTAGCTGTAGCAAGTTAGGAATGGGTAGAAACCTGTCAGGTTGGCACACAGCCCTTGTGTTCACTAATCTGAGATCTGCTGGCACAGCTACTATATTGACTGAGATTAATCAACTGAAGAGCTAAAAATGGATGGCAAAAGGGCAGAACTGGGAGGTGGATCAAATGGGCATAGAGCTTGCTGTTTGATTTGCTTTTTGTACGTGGTTATTTGCCTGTTTTCTAGCAACCACATGCATTTTCAGTAATGGTTAGTTAGTTCCCACTTTGTCCATTATGTTGGCGCTAATAGCTGTTAGTAGAGGATGAGTGGGCCTAAATCACCAATTGGTTTGTTCACTGAAATGGATTTGTGGAGTCTCTGCAACTCTGCATTACAAATAATCCATCACTTAAGGTTTTTTTTTCCTGGAATGCTGATTGTGTGTGGTTGTCACACCAGAAGATTTTTTCACCTCCCGTAATTTGCAAATTAGCTTGCTTTGTTTGGTGATTGGTTCTCAGGCCATAAGCATGTTCCTCCTCTTGAAGCCCGATTCCTCATACATGAAAGGTTGTGTCAATCAAAGTTCTTAAGGACTAGCATGATTTCAGCTCTAATTGTGGGTTAGTCTCAAAAGCTGTGGTGCAAGTGAAGCCACTGTTCAACACTGATTACCTAGCCTGTGCCAGATTATTTTAAACCCATTCCCTCTTCTGATAAACATAAAACAACTCATTCTTGTCTCCCAACTTGCAATTGAGGCTTTGTTTTGAATTGAGCAAAAGCAGGAAAAGATATTGATTGGTGGCTGAATGGGGGCTGCATCCCTCGTTCAGGAGTTTCTCTGCAGTGCAAAACACTTTAGCCTTTCAATTTCCAGATTCCCTCCTGCCTAAAACCACAACATTGTGGAAGGGAGAAGGTTGTGCTAGGCAAGGGATTGGGACCAGTGCATATGGATTCTCCCCAGTGATGGGATGTAACAGGTTCTCACCAGTTCACCAGAACTGGTAGTAACTGTTCCCAGTGTCCCGGAGAACTGGTAGCAACTTTTGAGGGGAACCACCATTGGGGCTTACCTTTTCACTGGTTCCCCCACTGCGCATGCACGCCAAGCGCTTGGTGTGCATGCACACCTACAGTGCTTGTCGCGTATGCACGGCCTCCTTGCCGTCCTCCCAAGCGGGGAGGAGGAAGAGAAGCTGCTAGCCTGAAGCTCCCCAGGGTAAGTGGCTCACCTTTGGATGTAGTGTGTCTGTGTGTATTTTAATGTGTATTTCATACCTTTAGCTATACTGACGTACTATCACAGTTCCTAAAAAGGACATCCCACCACTGATTCTCCCCCTCCTGCATTTCAGGAGAATAACATACAGTGGTACCTCGCTTAAAGAGCATAATGCGTTCCACAGGTTTGCTCTTTAAGCGAGTTTATTCTTTAAGCGAAACACCATTGTAAGTGACCAATTGTGACTTCTGGCGGGGGGGGGGGGATTGCAAACCCCGATTTACTTATTAAGCGAGTTTTTGGTTGGTTTTAGTTGTAAAGTGAGGCGACCATTCAGAGAAAATTCTGCTCTTTAAGCGAGTCAGTTCTAAACGAAGCACGCTTTATGCAAGGTTTTACTGTATATTTATATGAATGTTCAATAAAGGGGGAACAAAATAATTTAAGTGCAATTGTTTTTACCCTCTTCTTTCAAGATGCAGCTAGCTTCATGCTGCAGCATCCTTTTCACCCTTTGTCATAGCTCTGCCTCTTTCTTCTCTGCATTGTCTTTTTGCATCTCCCTATCTTCTTACACAGTATGAATCTGATAAATATCACATAATCCTTGCTACAATAGTACTGGCTGGTAGTGCTGCTGCTGCAAGGAAGAGCTGCTATGCGGGGAAATATCTAATTTTAGTACAGTCATTCCTCCTTGTCAGGGTCAATGGACAATTGGCTAGTATGTCTTTTCCCTTATCTGCCTTGATGCAAAAAGTTGATGAAGAACTCTTTAGGAAACTGCACTGTAACTTATAAGTGGCCTGGAGTGGTCACAAAAGGTTACAGCACTGAAAAATAATTGCTTGGCACACTTTTGCAAAAGCTCAGATACAGTTTAAAGAGGCATGTTGCAAACACCGGTGGTGATATACTGTAATTTGGTTCTAACAAGAAGAATGGAAGGTTGGTTTAATGAGAGACGAACTGGAAATATAACAGGCTGATCCAATGTACAGTATTTTGCTATCATAGAAAGCAGAGTCAGACAGAAAACAAATTAAACTTGAAATTGCATTTGCTAAGAGTCTGGCCATCCTACTTTTGGAAAATGGCTATGAGTCCCTTCCAAAATTGGAATCCAGGCACTGGCCCAAGAAAAATTCTCTAGCCATAATGAAGACTTGTCCCTCTCCCCATCTCCTGATGTTGCCTTGGAGGAATTAAGACTGTATCCAGTCCCTTAAAAAGAAATTCCACAGCCTTCAGAAACGTTTTTCTCTGGTAAGTACAGGGCTGATTATTCCATATTCTGCAGTGTCCAGATGTGCATTTGAACATGAAGAACAGGGATACAGGTCCAAGGGAATCAGACATCCATTAACCCCCCCCCCTTCCCTCTCTCCTGGTTTAAGGGAACAGTGAGCAAACAGAGAGATTAGTATATTTTATATTTTATATTCTGTCTTTACACCATAAGAAGTACTCAAAGTAGGCAATAATAATAAAATGCAACAATTTAACTACTACGCAAAGATTGGTATCCCAGTGGTATTTGCATAACTTGCCAATTGCAGCTAATTAACAAGATGTTGGAGTACATCTTGCTTGTGCAATTGGCCATATGGCCATGCATACAACAGAGGTGCACCCTGACTTTTCTCCAATTAGTTGCAGCAAGCTATGCAAAGGGGCTATGGTGGCTCAGTGGTTAAGAAGCTCACCTTGTTAACTGGAAGGCTGGCAAGTCATCAGTTTGAGACCCAGGTACTGCATGACAAATTGAGTGCCTGTCTCTGTCCCAGCTCTTGAGGAGATGAAAGGAGCCTCATTTGGGCGTTATATGAGCAGAGCTTCTTCCGCAAAAAATCCTTTCAACCCAGAATAATTTCTGACACAAAATTATTATTATAGCAAGCTATGCAAATAGGATTCTAGACAAATCCTGTTAAAAATAAATCACAGGGTGGAGAAACTGAAGTAAAATTATTCTGTACTGTATCTTTACACCATTATTACTTCATTAATTTTTTTAGAATTGTTTTTCCCCATAACTGTAGTACATTTTAATTTTTCTGTCTGTCTATCCTTAGTGTAGTTTGATGATTAGAGTGTTGGACTGGGGCCTGGGCGATTCAGCTTTAAATTGGTGTAAAGTATAGTGAGGAAAAGAATGAGGCCACTGCAGCTCATTAGAGAAGAAGTAGAGGGGTGGGGAACAAGACCTGGTAACATTAAGGATATTTATAACACGTTAGGTTCAGTAAAAATGACAGAGAAGCCTGGCGTGCTGTGGGTCCATGGGGTCATAAAGGGTCAGACTTGACTATGCAACTGAACAACAACTGATTCAGTAAAGAGGCCATGGTGGCTTAGTGGATAAGATGTTGAGCTTGATGACCAGAGTGAGCGCCCGTCATCTCTCCCAGCTCCTGCCAACGTAGCAGTTCGAAAGCAAGAAATTGCAACTAGATAAATATGTACAATGTCAGTAGAAAAGGTAACAATGTTCTCTGGCATCTAGTAATGCCAGCCACATGACCATGAAAACATCTGCAGAAGTAGACAGCACTGTAAACAGATGTGCACTGCCACCTAGAGTCAGACATAACCGGCTTTCGAGCAAGGGAGACCTTTACCTAGATTCAGTAAAGATTTCAGCAAATACATAATTCATCTGCTAAAACCAGCAAGATTTAAAAGTACAGTTCTCCCTCGGTTAAAGAGCATAATGTGTTCCACAGGATTCCTCTTTAAGCGAGTTTGCTCTTTAAGTGAAACACCATTGTAAGTGACCAATTGTGACTTCTTGTTGGGGGGATTGTGAACCCCAATTTATTTGTTAAATGAATTTTTGTTTGGTTTTATTTGTTAAGCGAAGCGAACATTCAGAGAAAATTCTGCTCTTTAAGCAAGGCATTCTTTATGTGAGGTTTGACTGCACACGACTTTGGCCAGATTGTAATCTTCAATAATTTTGGAAACATATTTGAGTACAGAACTAAGTAATAATGAGTAAGATTATGGAATGAAGGATTTAAAAAAAACATGTCTGTAAGGGTTAAAGAAAACTATTATGAAATTACCAGTATGTGGAAATAGTATTTAACACCTGTAAAATTGAATTATTAAAATGCTAACTATTCTGTATTGTGTAGGAGATGCAATCAGGAAATTGGTATTTATTTTACTTTATGGTATCTAATCATCCTTAATACATAAATTTCTGAATCATGGTGAAGTGTTATACTGAGATGTTATTCAGAGAGTAGGAGTTAGTGTTTTGGAGTGATAAATTAATATGATGCACTTCTATTAATGTTATTATATTTAGATCTTGGAAAAGCTACTTTTTCAGATTATAACTCCCAGTATTTATTAATTATTTATCTATTCGTTCAAATTTATATTGCCGCCCACTCGCCGTGGTGACCCAGGGTGGCTGACAAACATTACATTACATTACATTACATTACAATATGTTGGTATGGGCACATGGGGAGGGGCGGCGAAGTCCTCAACCTGTCCTGGCTTCTTCCTCCCCTGGCAGTTGGTGTAGGTGCAGGGGGAGGGGCGGTGAGGTCCTCAACCTGCCCTGGCCTCTTCCTCCCCCGGCAGTTGGGGGAGGGGGAGGGGCGTCGAGGTCCTCAACCTGCCCTGGCTTCTTCCTCCCCTGGCATTTGGTGTAGGTGCAAGGGGAGGTGCTAGGCTAGCTGGGAATTAATAAGGATTGTAGAAGCAAAAACGTAACTTTTACTAACATTGTTGTGAAACATTTCCATTCCTCTGCAAGCATTTGAAGACTTCATAATATCTCACTTGAAATACACAATAAGATTAATTTTAGTGCTCATATTTTTCCTACTTGGCTATTAATAGCTGGGGTTAGCTATTAAATAAGTAAAGCAATTATTTTTAGAACCGTAATAGTTCTCTCTGACATTAATTACTTTATACTGTATGTCTCTCAGGACCCGCACAAATACACTGATTCAGCCCCACTTTTTTTTATTTACTGTGAACCCGACTGTGAAGTCTTAAGTAACGTTAATGAACATTTAGTCATATGGATAATCCCATTGCTTTTGGTAAACACAGCTAATACAAATATAAATACTCATGTGTTGTGCATGAAGATGCATATTTTCCAGGCCCTGCTTCATTATTTTTGAGCCATGTTCTTGAGTGTTCGTTAAGCTGAAGCACTGCAGGCAAAAACTGCTCACATTGTGACTTCAACCTCGATACCAGGTTGACTCAGCCTTTCATCCTTCCAAGGCTGGTAAAATAGGTACCTAGCGTGTTGGGGCAAACATACTAATTACCTGGTGAACCACCCAAAGAGTGCACTAAGTGCTATGGGGTGGTATATGAGTGTAATTGCTGTTGCTATTGCATTTACCTATTGTTGTCAGGCAGCTAGTACTATTTGGCCTGGAGAAATGGAGGTCTGGTTATCACTGAGGTCTTGTCAATACAAGCAGCAGAGTAGGTGTCAGAGTAGGCTTTAATGCAGGGATTCTCAACCTGCGGCCCACGGCACCATTTCATGTGGCCCTCCGCTGCCTCCACCACACCAGGAAGTGCCATATGGTGGAGGAAAGGCAAAATGGCCGTCTGGCCCCCAAAGCTGTCTGAGGGAACGTGACCTAGCCCACAGCTTTAAAAGGTTGAGAACTTCTGTTTTAATGCTTCAAGTTACAATCACATTTCTATACAATCCTGTTGTTGTTTTATAATTGACAATACTAACAAATAGATCAGATCATGGAGCAGCCTGAGTTTGAACCTTTTATTGTGTCTATTTTTTTAAAACTTGAAATCAATATTTTTTTACTTAAGGAGTAAATATTTATTTATTTATTCATATTTATCCACCACCCTTCTCACCAAAGTGACTCACGGCGGTTTAGAGACATCACAATAAAAACACAAACACTGCCTAAACCCTCAAATATAAAACTGTTAAATTTAAAATCTAAAAAGTTTAAAAGCACACCAAATTGTTACATGGTACTAATCTTACTATTTAAAAAGTAGAGGGAGAGAGGGGCTTAGATCATCCAGCGAGCTGGGGTCATTGTGAATCCCATACCCCATACCTGCCCCGCCAGCCATGTGACATCCATACATGTACAGGAGCTGTACCTGTTCAAAGGATGGCGTCTCTGTGGGAATTCCACCCAATCTGCTTATATATCTGTATATGTAAAGTATGATGCCAGATATAGATCTGTATAGCGCTGTATGCATAAAAGACTAGCGTGCTACCTTGGAAAGATTGGCAGGTGGGTGATGGAATGTTGGGAGCAGGGCTGCATGCTGATTGGCTAGTGGGCGTGGAACGGGAGGGGGTGTGGCATAAAGTGGCAGTTAACGGATCAATCATTGAGAAGTTTGTGAGGGGAGGGGAGCAAATGGCGAAGTAGGTGAGGTGTGTGAAGTCCAAGGTGCTCGTTAACCTTGACTTTGGGGAGATTAAAGGGAGAGTAGTTTATAAGGAAGACGGTAGAATTATATTACAGTTTTTCCTCCCTCCGACTAAAGTCCTCTTGTTTCTTCCTAAATAGAACTCTTCTCATTATTTAATTTTAAGCATAAGTTTAGAGTAGTGTTTCCCAGCCTTGGGGCCTCAGATCATCATCTTCCGGGTCTAGGCCAGATGTGAAACTGCCAAAATAAAGCCACATTTGGAGAGTTCATTCTCCAGTTCCTTTCACCTGACTTAGTGTGAGAAAGATTAGTAGGCACAAGGTTGCCATTGTCCTGGGTATGTCCAATGGTGGTTAAAATACCACAGTCATCAAGGTGGCTCTTTCGGTGTACCCCAAGGATCATACACTCCAGTACTCTTTTCCAGCACGGCCAATGGTGAAAGCGTCTGGGAGATGTAAGACCAAGAACTTTTGTGGGACCAAGATTGGGAATGACTGTTTTAGGGTAAAAGTGCCAGAGAGAGGTGCCTGCAACTAGCTGGGGAGCATGTAACTCAGTATTGTGGTAATGGAAGAGAGGCCTTCCCAGATATGAGGCAGTATATTGGTTTTTGTTGCTGTTGTCACAATCTGGGAAGCTTCTGCATTTGAAACTGGTGATTTAAAATATTTTGAAAAAACTACATTAAAATAAAGTGGATAATAATGGTGTAACATACACAATTATCTTGTTCTGCTGAACGTATGGGGATACACCTCAGTACAATATCTGAAAAGTTCCCAGTTCTATTGGGTTCCTCCTATTAACTGGCTATATTTGTCTTGACCCTATCCTGGAAGGTTCTGCTCTGGCTGTGCCTTTTGTGTCTTCACCCCTAGTTCTACCAGTATTTTGCAAATCATATATTGTTCCTAACCCTAACTTTGTATCCTTACTAAAAAAAAGTTCCTTTCCTCTTTCCAGGAATAGTATAGTTGACGCGGGTGAAACATGCAATTGATGCATTGTTAACAAGGACATTTTTTTCTCCCCCCACCACCTTATTTCTGTACAGGAAATAAATCACAGGATAGTGGCATTGCAGAAATGGAGGAGCTTCCAGTTCCACACAACATCAAGATCAGCAACATCACCTGTGATTCCTTCAAGATTTCATGGGAGATGGATTCCAAATCCAAAGAGCGCATTACTCACTACTTCATTGACCTAAATAAAAAAGAGAACAAGAATTCAAACAAATTTAAGCACAAGGTATGTCACTAGTTTTGTTAGTAGGAAGATCACCATCCACTGAGTATGCTTTGCATTATATTTGTTGTTCACATATGTAATATTTTTGCTAGTGACCTATGACTTGTGTTTGAGGATTTTAACTAGTTATGCTACAAAAATTAGTATTAATACGTTTAACTCAGGTTTCCTAAAACCAGGATTTCAGGTAGAGTTTCCTTCTGTTTGAAGAAAATACTATGTGTGCCACTTGGCTCCTGAAGTCTTCCCTAATTAGCTGGGAGAGTAGAGGATGCTAGTGTGTAATTAATTCTGTGGATCTAGCTGCTAGTCAATTTGTCTTCTGTATGTGGAATGTGATGTGTCTTTACCAGGCACCAAAATGGCAGCCCTGTTTGGCTCCATCTGTGAGCTTCTTACACCACTCGTTTTGATTGTCTGTTTAACAAATTGCAAACACTGGAGAGGCAAGAGTGAGCGGAGTACCTAATGCTGTATGGAGCAATCAGAGGGCCATGGTATGTAGCTGTTACGCTGTATTCAACTTTGTGGGTCAGGAGTTGCTCATGTCTGTTCCGGCCAAAGTTTCTGGAAGTGGCATGAACAAGAGTCCAGGCAGGAGAGATTACAACTGATCATTGTTTTCTATGACATCTGCAAGTAGGAAGGAAGGAAGCACTGTGTTGACAAATGCAACTGTAAAGAAGAACACCCCCAATAATAATAATAATAATAATAATAATAATAATAATAATAATAATAATAATAATAATAATAATAATAATAATAATAATAATAATAATAATAATAATAATAAAGTTGTAAAATTCTAGTGGGCATTCCAATCTTCAAGATAATAGAATTATTTAAATTTCTTTCATGCCTAAACTTGATTCATTCTGAACTTACTCCTCATCAGGATAGACACATGATGAAATAAATACACAGAGAAGGAGAGTTTATAATAGTTGATTACACAAGTAGTAAGTAGTACTGATTTCTTTGGTGTCTCAAAAAACATTGCTATTAAAATCCTTTTACCTCTATATTTGGCTTTGTTACTCTGCAAGACGTTGCTAAGAAAAAATAATAAAAATTGTGCCCCTGTTGTTTTATTAGGAGCGTCTGGAAGATATCTCAGGCTAATATATGTTTAAATTGTCAAGTGCACTAATTTGGTAACTAAGTCATTTGCCCCCTTTGCATGTATCTTTTTCTCCTGCAGTGGGGGCTGATAGGAGAAGATATGAATTAAAACAAAAGTAATTAAAAATAGGATTTCAGGAATTCAGCCGGCACACTTCTTTGAAGGAATAAAACACTGCATGTACTGTTGCAGTAAAATAAAATTTTTATTAATGTTATAATAAAATGAATAGAAGCAGAGAGCAAAGCAACATTGGGACAAAATAAAATAAATCTCTAGGGTTGGCATTATAACTGTAAGTGAATTGGATGAGTTGCTGTGAGAAAATAACCTAGCCAGTTTACTCCAACAGTTAAGATTATCTCCAGACATGACCTCTGTAAATTATTAGCACTGTATCATTGATCTCAACATTGACATGAATTTGAACCTGCAGACTCAAATGAGTTTCCCATGTGTAAATGGAAATTCTGTGAAGCTATTGGCTCATATGTCCCCCCTCTCCAAAGGTTTGCTGCAGCATTTAAAAATAATGAAAATACAGTAAAACCCAGATTTACAAATGCCCCTACTTAGGAATAATTTGACTTACGAATTGGTTCTGCACTGAAATCCATGCCTTGAGTTACAAACATGCCCCAATTTACGAATTAATTCTTTTTCCTCTGTGTTGCCTCCAGTAAAGCAAAAAAAAAAAAAAAACCAAAAACCCCTAAGGGTTTGCTTCAGGGTACATAATCTGATTCCCTTTCTGAGCCCTGTGGCAGTAGAGTGTTTGGAGTGATTTCTTTGGAGTATCGGCACCAAAGTGGCTGCCGCTTGCTGTTTCTTGCTGATTTTTTCTGAGTTTTCTGTCCATTTTCAAGGTAAGAAACAGCATTTTTGCTTATGCATGCTTTCCTTTCAAAGCTGCTATTGTTTTTCGATAGTTTGATTGATTTTTGGAGGGTGGTGGACATTTTGATTTTTGGAGGGGGGCCTTTTCTTTATCCGAATGGAGATGCCTCAAGTTACAAACAAATTCAACTTACAAACAAGGCCATGAAACTGATTTTATTTGTAACTCGAGGTTTTACTGTAAATTTAATCAGAGAGCATTAAATGTCATTCTGAAGTATAAAACTACATGGACATTTATTTAAACAGTCCATATTCACAAATACATGAAAGAAGTGCTGACTATGCTGAAACCAGTGGTGGGATTTAAAAAAATTACTACCTACTCTGTGGGGGTAGTATGTTGGGCGTGGCCAGGGGGAAAGCCCTGTGTTGCACCCAAACTAGGACTACAGTAAAACCTCGCATAAAGAGTGCCTTGCTTAAAGAGCAGAATTTTCTCTGAATGTTCGGTTTGCTTAACAAATAAAACCAACCAAAAACTCGCTTAACAAATAAATCAGGGTTTGCAATCCCCCCCAAAAAAAAATCACAATTGGTCACTTACAATGATGTTTCACTTAAAGAGAAAACTCGCTTAAAGAGCAATCCTGTGGAACACATTGTGCTCTTTAAGCGAGGTACAGCTGTACTTTATTTCAAAACTTGGATGTGTAGGGCCAGCTGGAATTTCTGCTACCGGTTCTGGCGAACTGGTGCGAACCTTCTGAATCCCGCCACTGGAAATAGTAGACAGTCTTTGTAATGTAGCTTCTAAAGAGTTGAACTGGAATTTGGATGGCATGCTTCAGATCATTACTGAGCTGTGAAATTCACTGGAAGACCCTCAGCCAGTTGTTTTTCTGTCCTCGCTTGGTTTTTGTGTGGAGGAGAGGGATCTATGTCTGCCCCTTTGAACTCATAGAAGGAAACATTAAGTTAATTCTGACTTATGGTAACTGTCTCTGTGTTTTTAGGTATAGATATTCAGCAGTGGATTATTAGTCGTCCCCCTCCCTCCTTTTCTGGGCATGGTCTGGGATTGTGGGCTTGGCCAGTACACAATAATGAACCATACCTAAAAATCATCTGAAACAGATCTGAGCGTCAGCAATTGTGGTGGAAAATGTAATATCGCCAGAGCCTTTCCAGAAGAGGGCTGGATTCTACACTGAATGATGAGCTTCCACTTGCATGCATTAAACAACTGTGTTTAGAGTTAATTGGAGCCACTTCCAAAATATAACCCCAAATCTCCTTCAGTCATAGTTCATAAAGTTATACAAAATTGCCTCGTTTATATAGCTTCCCTTTGCCATTGTTGAAGGGTTTTTTGACTGGAACCTAGCTAATGATGAATCATCAATTAGATAATTAGATTCAGTTGTAATGTCTAAAAAGCATTTAACCTTTGGGGAACCTCAGTCTGTAGTCTCAGAATCTGTAAGGCTCCTTTTTCAATAAAAGTCTATCATGAAGAATCACCTGTTTTACTATATTTTTGGAAACAAAGGCAAGTAAAAGCTTCCTAGAGGCGATGCCATAAAATGTTTCAACAAAGGAATTTCTCTTTTTTCCCCCTCTCTCCCTCTAGATCAGTGTTTTTCAACCTTTGGTTTTTGGACTTCTATTCCCAGAAGACAGTACACTGGCTGATCAGTGCTTTGGGGAATTGACTTTGGCTTCTGGAAAGTGAAGTCCAAAACCCAAAGGCTGGGAAGTATTGGTCTAGATAAGGAATTCTCAACCTGCAGCCTACAGGCCGAATGTGGCCCATGGCACCATTTCATGTGGCCCACCTCCACTACACCAGGAAGTGCTATGTGGTGGAGGAAGGGCAAAATGGCCATCCAGCCCCTGAAGCTGTCTGAGGGAGCATGACCCAGCCCCCAGCTTAAAGAGGTTGAGGACAGGCTTCTTGGATCTGTTCATGCCATGGCCTGTGAATTGGATCCATGCTCTGCCTGGCTAGTCAAATCATCTAAGGCTGTGGCAGGCGGCTGGGTCAAGGCGATTATAAACTCATCGCTGAAGGAGGGGTCCTTTCCAGCTCCGTTAAAACATGCTTTGGTGCGGCCCCTCCTGAACAAGCCATCCCTTGACCCTACGGTACTTGCTAACTACCGACCAGTATCCAACCTACCCTTTCTGGGCAAGGTTTTGGAAAAGGCTGTGGCACAGCAGTTACAGGAAGTTCTGGATGAAGCGGATTATCTGGAACCTTTTCAGTCAGGATTCAGGCCTGGATATGGTACAGAAACTGCACTGGTCGCATTGGTGGATGATCTCTGGAGAAAGCGGGATGGAGGTCATCCATCTATCCTGGCTCTTCTCGATCTCTCAACGGCTTTTGATACCATCGATCATGGTATCCTCCTGGGAAGGCTCCAAGGATTGGGTATCCAGGGCACTGTGTTGTCCTGGTTTTCCTCATTTCTGAGGGACAGGACCCAGCCGGTATGGCTGGAGAATGAAAGGTCCAGCCCTAGGCTCCTCCAATATGGGGTGCCTCAGGGCTCGGTACTCTCACCTCTCCTGTTTAACATCTACATGAAGCCACTGGGTGAGATCATCCATTCCCACGGGGTAAGGTACCACCAATATGCAGATGATACCCAGTTGTATATCTTGGCTTGTGGGGACCCAAGCGGTGCAGTGGAAGTCCTATCCAGGTGCCTGGAGGCTGTCAAGGTCTGGATGGGGGAAAATGGGCTACAACTGAATCCCAGCAAGACTGAGTGGCTATGGGTAAGGGGCCCTGTGTTATCCTGGGAGCTACCAGCTTTGGTTCTGGATGGGGCAGTTTTGCCCCAAACGGACCCGGTGCGTAATCTGGGGGTCCTCCTGGACTCACGGTTACTGTTCGAAGAGCAGGTGGCAGCCGTGGCCAGGAAGGCTTTTGCACAACTTCGTGTAATACACCAGTTACGCCCACTCCTAGACCGGGACGCCTTGCTCATGGTCACACATGCTCTGGTCACCTCCAGACTTGATTATTGTAATGCGCTCTACATGGGGCTGCCCTTGATGACCATTCGGAGGCTGCAGCTGGTCCAGAATGCGGCTGCTCGGGTAGTGATGGGGTGCGGGCGTTATGCTCGTGCCTCACCACTGCTTCGGCAGCTGCACTGGTTGCCAGTATGTTTCCGGGTGCAATTCAAGGTGCTGGTTATTACCTTTAAAGCCCTATATGGTAGTGGGCCAGGATACCTTAGAGACTGCATCACCCCAAGAACTTCTGTCCGTCCCACTAGGGCGGATCGGAGAGGCTCTCTTGTGATTCCATCGGCGAGAGAGGCGCACCTCTCTAGCACTAGGAGGAGGGCCTTCTCTGTGTCCGCCCCGGCCCTTTGGAACCTCCTACCAATTGAGCTACGCCTACAGACAGAGCTCCTGCCCTTTCAGAAGGGCCTAAAAACCTGGCTGGCAGGGCAAGTGTGGGGATCCAGGAATGTGGGATCTCAGGTCGGGTGGTTGATTTAATGAGACAGCCACCCTCTCCGCTTCTTGCCTCTCATTGTCTTAATTCTTGTAAATTTTTAAAGTTTAATTTTTTTAGTATTTTATTAATTATAGTCTCAATTTTTAACGGTTAAAGTGAAATTTTAATATGCGTGGGGCATGATGGGGACTGTCCTATTGGTTTTACATGTAATTATTAACTTCTTGTTTAAACTATGTCCCTTTCTAATTTATGCTGTAAGCCGCCCAGAGTTGGGTCTACCTGATTGGGGCGGGATAACAAATTAGAATAAATAAATAAATAAACTCCTGGTCTAGATGTTAGTGTTGCATAAAAATCTTAAAACTATAAGCTAAGTACAAAGTAATGAATGGCCTCCCATGTCTCTGTTTATGATTATTCCTGCTCACCTGAGGATGGAAGGAAAATTAAAAGATCATATTATTTGAAGAAAGCCTTCTTATCCTAGCAGGTGACCACTGAAGCACCTCATAAAGTCCTTTAGTAAGGGGCAATTTATAGTTGAATCTCCTTCCTCAAGAAGTGCACTAGAATACTATTATTATTATTATTATCATTAAATTTATATGCCGCCCTACTCGGTGAAAACCGACTCAGGGCGGCTCACAACATACAATCAAATACAATTTAACAATTCAATAGAACAACACAATGTCACAATATAGTAAAATATACATCAATAATTCAAACAATAGAATATCATAAAATACAATACAGTAAGATAAAACCCCAATATACGTCATAAAGTTACAAAAATATTACAAAAAACATAGGAACATTACCCATTTAGCTCCCATCAGTCTCACTGCCTCTCACAGCTAACCTATAACACACGGCTGTGATAAGATTTTAAAAAAGAGGGCAGGCTAGATATATTGCTTAGAGTTTCTTGGAGGAAGAAGAGAATGAAATGTAACAAAATATAATACTAATATTATTATTAATGATAAAATATAAAGTACAGAATTGTTTCTCCAATTATTGATATTTTTTTTTAAAAAAAAGACCTCTCAAAAGGGTTAAAACAGTGACTGTTATATACTGAGTGGAAGAGGCTTGCAAGCCAATGGGCCCAAGTCCATTTGTTGCAGGTTAGATGAGCTTTGGGGCATTCTGAACTGTTGACTCTGCAAGTCAGGACCTAATTAGCTGACACTTGGGAAGAGAACTTTTTAACTTCTTCCAAACCAAGCAGGCATAACAAGGGATTCTGTTTCTTCTTGTAAAACATTTCAAAGAGTATTTTTTTAAAAAAATAAACAGAATAGGTATTCAGAAGGTCACTTGTTTAAGCTGTGAAATTACTGCTTTTGCTTTGTGGCTGGAGTTTGCTTACTTAATATTACTTAATATTAGCAGAGCTTTGGTTCCTGTTCCAGCCATTTTGTCACTGTTGGTAATTAAGTAAAAAAATCTTCAAAAACAATTTTCCACTTCCGATATATGCCTGTATGAGGTGATGACCTCTAGAAATGTCCTGTTGCAAACCAATAGCATTTTATGTTAGACTATGACCTTCCCAGCCCCAATATTCTTTTTTCCATTAAGTTTTGTTCAGGTCCTGCAAATTAATCACTGTGATTTCTTTTATTGAGTCAACCCATCTAATGTTAGGTCTTCTTCTTCTCTTACTGTTCTGTCTTTTCTGGTCAGTTCTGTACTGTATTTTTAAATATATATATATGCATGGCAGAATAGCCCCAATTTACTGAATTTTGCTCTAGTGAGAATTCAGGCTTAACATGATTGAACATCCAGTTGTCTGCTTTTTTCTGGATGGGTATGGTTTGTGTAAGGCTCTTTTCCAACATCACATTTGAAATGAGTTGATTTTCTCCCATCTTATTTTTCCAATCTTTCTTTTTACATAGTGTGTATGATTTTGACTTTGGTCTGCAGTGACAATATTTGCTGATGCCCAGCTCTTGCTCATTTTTTTTTAAAGGTGAGAGGGCATATTTTGGACAATATGCACACAACTTGTTTGTAGAGCTTTTGGTTCAATATAGATTTTCTTCCTCAGGTTGCCTAACACAAGGGAAAAGGCTTGGAAATTGGAAGGTCACTTTCTAGTTTGCTTTCTGCAGAGCAGGCAGGGACAGCATTAGTTTACTTAAGAGGTTAAAGGATGTGTCTGTTTCTCTGTTGTATATGTTGCACTTGCTCACATTATGGTTTCATTATTTCATTAAGTCCAAAACAGCCATTCAACAAAGCCTTCTATTTTGGCACAGAAGGACTACAGCCAAATCCCAGATGTCCTTGCTTCTGTCCTCTCCCAGCAACCATAGTACAGATCATGTGCTTGTCTTCTAGAAACTTCTAGCACTGGATAATTCTATGTGAAGAAAGTTGTGTGTAGTGTATGTGGGGAATCTTCCGTGTGGGTTGTGTTTTTCCAGTCCCAATGCGGAAAGGAGCCTCCAGGGGCAGGGTGCGATGATGTGGCACCCCCACCACCAAGTGGGCGTTGCTAGCCACATACTGTTAAAAGACCATGTGGCTCTTACCTAAACCCCTTTTGTTAATAATAAATCACTTTACACCGTAAAAAGGGTTGAAGTACACAAGATACAATTAAAATGTACTACCACAAACGTATCTACCTGAATTGAAATAAAATAGAATAAAATCAGTTCTTAAAATTGGTGCTACATTTGGGCTAGGTAATGGAACAGCACCTCTTTGAATCTGAATTAAAAAAGAATAAAACAATACTGATTTATATGGATAGGACAGAGATACCTCTAAAATCTGACATAAATTCAAAAGTTTAAAAGTTATAGTTATAAACATGAGGATAAAAGTGTCTCTATACAAATGCACATAATGGATACAGTATGCATCTGTAGGGTATAAAATAGGTTTACAAGTTAAAAGTAAAAACCATTACAGCTGGTGTTTAACCTGTCCCCAATGTAGCTGGTTCTCTCTAATGCTCCGTACCCTGATTGCTTCCAGGCAAACCTGGCAACAGCAGTGGTCAGGTCAGTGATTTTATCTGAGAGCATGGTTTTAAACATATTCAGCTCGATTTGAGGTAAGGCAGCAATAAGGTGACGTCTAAAGTTATCATAAAACTGGGATTCTAGAAATACATGTTCAGATGTCTCCACCTTCCCGGCCTGACAGATACATAAGTGCTCCTGAACATGAACTTTCTTAAATAACCCCTCTCTGAATACCGATGGTAATACGTTAAAATGCAAAAGCATTTATGATCTCCTATGCTCTGGGTTACTTAAGCTAGATAAGTAAGATAAGAGCCTCATATTATTTCAAAGAGCGGACTATTTATTTTGTTTGAATCATGTTGCCAATGGATATCCAATATCCTTTGTTTTATTATCTCTTTTGCTCAAGCAGAGCCAAGAGAAACAACAAACTGCTTTGATAGGCCATATGAAGCCAGTTTTTCTTCAAGAATAGATATCCAAGGAGCTGCTGAGGTATCTGACATCATTCATTGCAACAGTTTGGGGAAAATAACAATTTTAGCCAGTACATCAGTGAACATATCCATAATCCGGTCTGAACAAGTATACTTTCCAGTTAGAGATACTATGTGGTATCTGGAGTATAGATCTCAAGAATTTTGATTGGATCTTCTCTAACCTGGTGATGTTAGCACTCATGCAAAGTGGAGCCTAATAGGACATCTGTGTGAGAAGTATCACCATATAAAGCTTAAGAGCTGCTACAATGTTGTGCCTGCCCTTTTTCCAGTAACATTTCTGAATTGCCCCTGCACTTTTCTGGACGTTCATTTCTACATGTGCAGTGTGGGAGTTTCTGCGGCCATTAGATTGGAAAATTACTCCGAGATATTTGTAAGATCGAACCTGTTCTATGTGCTGAGAGTTTAAGTGCCAGACATGTGATTTGGGTTTATTAGCAAAAGCCATTATCTTTGTTTTTTAGTGATTGATCTCCAGCTGGTTCAGTTGGCAATAAGTGGACAGAGAATGCAAGGCCCTACACATCCCATTGGGAGTTCTTGATAACATCACAGCATCATCTGTGAATAACAGTAATGATATATGCTTATGATGATGATGATTTTTATTATGTTTGCCTGCAGCCAAGCAGGTGCTGACCTCCTCTGGTGGTGGGTAGTGCAGGGTGGGGTACTAGTGATGATTCCCACAGGGCGTCTTTGATGGGCGAAGTCATCCTGTGCTGGATTCCTTCAACCAGCTGGGAGGTGGCTAACACCATGTGGCTGGCATGCGGTACGACCAAGATCCATTTTTTGAGGGGAAGTGGAAATGGCTGCAGCCACACCCACCCTGGTAGGCTGGCCCGCTTGTTACTTGCCTGTGCACTGATTAGTGGGGGTTGGGTTTGGCCCATCTGGTGCAGGGAAGAGAAAGTATCCCTTTGTCCCTCACATCAGGGTACGCACTGCCCGCTGTACCCCTTATGTAAGATTTAAAATTCAGTAAATGTGGCCCAAGCCTTTAACCACAGCCATTGGTGTCTTGTCTCCTTATTTTGCGCTGGGGGTGGACGTGTTCTTAAATTTCTATTTTAAAAAGGCAAGAACTTCAGTTCATAACAAAAAAACCCTTTGGTTTATGAATATGGGATATCGTACTTCTGTATCTAAAAGTCAAAATGCCAGGAGATGGCCCATTATTATTTCAAAATTTGAATGATAGCGACACCAAAAGCAGCAGTTGAGATAGTCCACGTTCACAGTAGAAAATAGTACACTTCACATAGTATCACTCACATAGAAACACCAAGCAAGGGAAAATGCTAGAAGCTGACTCATCTTTTCATCAGTTAATCACTCTTCATCCTAACTTAAAACTATTGTCGTGGCTGTTTTTTGAACCAGTGTGATTGATAATGAGCATAAGGGGATATCTTGTAGATCTTCTTGACTGGTACCACTGGCATTGTCAAAATACAGGCTACCTTTTACTACGTAAAGCTTGGCACCCTTTCCCCTCTGTGCAATGCAGGCATGTTATTATGCAGAAATATCAGGTAATTTCCTCGCATTTTGATTTGTGGGTGCAGAAACACAATATCTAATATTCATAAACTGGCTGTTTCTTGATTGACTGAATCTTTTTTTCTTTGGAGTACCATGTTTCCTTGTGGGAAATCTATCACAGCACGTGTGCTATGGTGAGTTGCCCCAGAGATGAACATGGGCAAACTATCTCTTTTTCTCCCTCAGTCAGAAGTCCTCCTTTTTCTTCTCCTCCTTTATACTCCTGAGCAACAGATAGTTCTTGCCCAGAATTCTGAACAGATGGCTTTGCAAAATGCTTTTGAAAATATTGAAGCTGAAAGCCTTAAGGGAAAACACCAAGGAGTATAAATTTTCACTTCCCATTGTCCTGTCTCACTCCTTTTTCATTCACTTAAGTGCTGCTGTAATATTTCTCCACTTTCATCCTTCCTCCTCTAAGGAAAACATCAAAATCTTCCAGCTTTTTCCTCTGGTGTTAGCTCTGGAGCTCTATGTGAACTGTCATGACCTTGGCAGTTCTACAGTGCCTATTATTGATCACACCAATCTCAACGCCATGAAGGATAAATAGCTAATCCAGGTTAAGACCTCTTTGGGCTTTAATACTAAATCAAAGTCAAAATTTGGGGAGGGCAGGAGAAAACAAAGAACAGCTTGAGATCTTTAAAGCACAATTGCAGTTAAAAAAATACTTGGGTTAGAAAGAGACAGTGTCTGTCAGTCATTTTAGCTGCAAAAGGACTCCCTCTGCCCCTTCCTTCAACCACCCTGTAGTAGTTAATGTGTTCAAAAAATCTGATATAACCAGTTATAAAATTGCTAACTTGGAGTGGTAGTTAAAAACAATTTAAAGGAGACATTGTACTAATCCAGCCTTTGCAATCTACCATATTGCCATCTTATAAAACACATCAGAGTATAAGACGCACACTGTTATTACCAAAATGGCTTACTAGAGGCTACTATATACAGTGAATACCATATTTGCTGGTACACAAGACACACTCCATTTTTCAGGTGTATTTTAAGGTGGGGGAGTGTGTCTTATAGGCCAGCAAATACAGTAATCTCTGCTAGTTTGCAGACATGTAGAAGAGGAACTAAGAACTCTGGTCCTCTTGCAGGAGCTGGCTCCATTTCTGTGCCTCACCTACTGGCAGTTCATTGTCAGCTGTAGCCACCCACATAGAGCTTAAATACAGTTGTGTGCCAGGTGTGCATCCTATCTAAAATGCAAATCCTTACTTTTTCTAAAGAGAGACTATTTTGGCCAGCGTTGATAATATTGCTAGCATTGCTGGAATAATTTTTTTAAAAATCATTTGAATAATTTATAGTTTGCTAGTACAAGAGCCCCATGTAGTCTCAATTTTAAATTTGCAGGGTTGTTTTTTCCATGCCAGTTGTCAGAAAAGTGCATTTTGGTGAATTTTTTTTTTAAATTCAAAATGAAATTCTCTCCCATCTTACCTAAGCATGTTCACTGCATGGGGAGGACATCATTGTCTCTGCTTTCCTTCAGATGTATACTTTTAAGAGTTAATTACAGGCTCTAGGCCTGTATGGATAAATCTGTCAATTGTTCTTACCCACATTTAAATGTTTTAAATCTAGATTTCTTTCCATGCTGAATATGAAGAAATATTTGAATTCCAATGTGAACTGAACTGAGACTTTCCCCTCACCAAACCTTATGCCTAACTGAACTGCACAGATTTGACAGTTGTAGGCTGCATAATTATGACCTCAACTCAGAAAAGCTGAGAGGGTAGATGATAGCAGTGATGATGAGTCTTAACACTGATTGGATGTTGGCAGCATGTGTAATAAAGGGCCTGCAGGAAATAGCAAATAATGTTGTTACCGTAGCAACAAAGCTCCAGGATAAAACTGAAGGCCTAATGCAAGCGAAAATAAAGTAAGCCTTAAAATAGCAGATTTTGAGGCTCTGAACATCTGGGCTAATACATGATTTAAGAGCTTTCCTGGGTGAGTAAAGGGGCAGTATGTGGATTTCTTTCTCTATAGATGGCTGGCCATGAGACCCTTCCTCTCCCAGTGCTTTGCTAATAATGCACACACATAGATTGTACCTCCCCCAAAACCTCAACACTGCCAAAAATAGAGATCTGTTTAGTGGTACTCTCAACCAAAGAAAAGGATGAAAACCATTTCTTGCACAATTTGAACACACTTCTGCAAACAGTTATTTCATGGAAATTGCACAAATTACAATTGGCTGCCGATCTGTTGCATGGGCTTTTAAGGGTTTAGAAGTGTCAGGAAACTGACATTGACAGATAAGACCACAGGAGCCACTCAGCCAAGCTAACCAAACCTTTCCTGGTTTGGGTGATTTCCAGGAAGGCTAACAAGCTATGGGTAGGGCGGCCTTTCTCCCACACTCTGAGTCCTCAGATTTCTTAATTTTTCAGACTTAATTAAACCATAAGGCAACACCCTTTTGGCTTGCACACTAACTTAAGAAAGCCTAAAGTAAATACCCACAACGTGAAAGACTTTTTGCATGGCAAAGTCTAGCTAGGACAATAGTCATGGTTTGATGTTTTGGTCCTGAGCTGTGTTTTTTTCTCAAGAGATAACTTGCAGCTGTGAGACTTTGAAAACTTTTCTTTCTATTACCCCACCCATCTATCTTAGGTAGCAGTTAACTGAACTCCTTTCTCAGAAGTTTTAGAAACCAAAGTTCTTCCACTTTCCCCAGTTTCTTCACAGAAATATTTCAGGGACTGTTCACATCTTTTTCAACAATCAGACTGTCATTCTACATTTGCGCAGAATGTGTGCTTTCCATAAAAACCAATTTCCATATTTTCTTAAATGCCCACCATAGATATATGTCCCAGCTTCTTTTTTTACATCTCCAACAGTCTCTCTAGTATTTTGTATCATAACTTAAACGTACTGGAGTCATATATCATTTCCATATTGTTTTATAATAATTCTATTTAATTCTAACTGACATATTTTTCATCTTTCTTTGTGTCAAGGATAAATCTCAATCATTTATAAATATTTCTAATCGTAATATTTTTATTAATAAGACAAAAAGCAACAACAAAATAATAAGACAACTTATATATATTTTATCAGTCAAACTTATCTATACTTATCTAAACTTATTTTCTAATCTTATCTATACTTATCTAAACTTATTTTCTAAACTTATCTAAACTTATCTATACTTATCTAAATTAGAAATCAAGAGAATTCAAATACCTTATATTAGATGAGGGCGTTGGTTGAGACCGGGGAGGAGTGAATGGGAGGAGAAGGGAGCAATACAGAGACAGTCTCCTATCAGGATCTGTTTCTGTCTTGCCCCCCCCCCCCCCGGAGAAAAACGTCTCCCTTAAATACCTTTTTGTAGAAGGTGATCTCAGCCAATGTCACCTGTTTGTGGTTATTACCACGTGTCTTGTGGTTTTTGCGGTCACTTGTTTTTTCCTAAGTTAAGGTTCCTTTTTTTCTGTCCGGTCATAATGACCCAACAATAAGGCCACTCCTATTCCCGTCTCTTGATGTTTACCCCATTACCCTGCTCTGATTTAACTTAATATGTTTAAATATGTTTAGATTGATAAGGTTACACATGATTATATAGATTAATAGAGTTACATATGATTATATAGTTTAACAGAGTTACACATGATTATATAGATTAATAGAGTTACATATATTATATCGTTTAATATTGGATATTACTTTCACCTTCACATTTGTTTCCATATTCTAACCCATTCTTCCACTTTAACATTACCTCCTAAATCTAGTTCCCAACTTGTTCTTAAAGTTTGTTCTACATCACATTCTATCAATATTTTATATATTTTATTTGCCAAACCTTTTATTTCATTCCGATTCATGTGTATTATCAGTTCTTCAAATTTTGTTAATTGTCAACAACTACAATGTTGTTTTAACCAGTATTTAGTCCATTTCTCCAATTGTAATATACAGTATTGTACCAAGATACCTTAACTTTCTCAATTTTATATGTTACCTATATTTATATATTTATTTATGTATATTATAGTTAGTTACATCCCTTCTCCAGCTTTAAGTTATCAGGGAAGCTGTAAGGGTGCAGAAGGCAGTGCAGGTATGGAGCTCTTTGTTGGAATGACACTTATACTACTGCCTCCTCCATCCTGAACTATTTATATTTTGGGAACTTTCTGGCAATATGTCATCCTTCCTCTCCAGAATGTCTTCAAACCTGCATTGGGTTGGACTATGCTAGTTTAGGAGATTAGACATTCAGTGTAGCAAGATGCTACTGCTGCCAGATTGGGAGTCTTAGCTCCACCAGCTGTTGTGGTCTATGTTCACCATTAATATTAGCCATGCTGCAGGGGACCAGGTGGCACAGTGGTTAAACTGCTGTACTATAGCCAAAATGTTGTGAGTTCGATCCTGATGGGAATCAAAGTTGACTCAGCTTTCAATCCTTCTGAGGCCTATGAAATGAGCACCCAGCATTTTTGGGAAAAATGCTAATTACCTGTAAACCACCTAGAGCAGAGGTGCCCAAACTATGGCCTGCGGGCCCAATTAGGCTCCTGCATATCATTAATGCGCCCCCGCAGTGAGCACCCGGGCTCACCATGGACTGCCGCCACCACCGCCTGGCGGCAGTGACGATCACACTTTGTCCCGGCTGCTCCGAACAGCCTCTTGCTCAGTCCCATCCCCTCTGCAGCCTTTGCCAAAGCCAATCGCTGCAAGGGGAAATCTTTGGAGCTTCCTGTGTTTCAAAATCCATGGCATTAGGAGAGCCCCTGGTGCACCTGGGATGACATCACCACAACGTGCCAAGTATACCCTTCCAGCACTGTGGATTTTGAAACAGAGGAGGCTCTGGAGATTTCACCTATGCGGCGATTGGATTTGGCAAAGGCTGCAGAGGGGTTGGGACCACCCCAGAGCAGCCAGGACAAAGCGTGGTCGCCGCCACCGCTGCTGACATCAAAACTGTCAGCAGTGGGAGCAGCCTGCCTCTGGCCTCCGCAGCTGCGTGTCGGAGGTGGGATCGGCCCACGAAAAAAAAGGTTGAGCACCCCTGACCTAGAGAGTGCACTAAGCATGTCACTCCCCTATTACAAAGCTTCACTAGAGGCTGGTCCATTTCTAGCCCAATTCAGAGTACTGATTAGGACCCATAAATGAAGGATATATCTCTCCACAAGAGTCTCCTAAGCTCCTGAGATCAAGGGAGAGCCTTGGTTTAGTCCCATTGCCCACTCATGTGCATTTGCTAGGACTGCGAGGACCTTTTCTGTGGCTTCTCTCAAGTTGTAGAATTATTGTGTCCTTTCTCTTGTCCTGGTCTTTATTTCCTCTCTCTGGAATTAAGCAGAGCTTCTCTACCTTTCTCTTACTCTCTGTAACTGTGCAAGAAAAAATCTGAGAGGAAAGTAGGCAGAATGTGGCTGGTATGTTTTATCTTTTGGTTGCATGGGCAGATACTTTACATTTCAAAGATAGCGTACAGTAGTGCCTCGCTTAAAGAGCATAATGCGTTCCACAGGATTGCTCTTTAAGCGAAACACCATTGTAAATGACCAATTGTGGGGGGGACTGCAAACCCCAATTTATTTGTTAAGCAAGTTTTTGGTTGGTTTTATTTGTTAAGTGAAGCGAACATTCAGAGAAAATTCTGCTCTTTAAGCGAGTTACTCTTTAAGTGAAACACTCTTTATGCGAGGTTTGACTGTACATAAACTGGGAACAGTCCCGTCCTTGGATTTCAGTTCTTTTTCACAGGAGGAGATGCCTCTTCTAAGTGTAAAAAAGGGAAGGGAACAGCTGAGCTAAACCGTTCTATGACAAGTGGGAGTAGGGGCAGATCCTTCAGTGTGAAACAGAGCAGAAGTAGGGAGCCTCTTGCCACATGTTAGGGCTGTGATGTCAAACCTTGGCACTCCAGATGTTCTTGGACTTCATTTCCTATGCACCCTGTGATTCCACACAAATGGGTTTACTGGGATTCATCCAGCCTGCGCTGCCCTTGTCGCTCCCGGAAGTGGAAACAAAATGTGCCCGTATGGGCCAGATGAATCACAGTAAACCCATTCGTATGGATTCACAGGGGGCTTAGGCTTCTGGGAATTGAAGTTCAAGAACATCTGGAGTGCCAAGGTTCGCCATCACTGTGTTAGGGCTTCCACACCTGTGCAGGCCAAGATTCTCAACCTCCGAAAGCTCTAATGCTTACTTATTAGAGTTTTGACTTGGATACAAAATGGAACCAATAATTATATTGTTTCTAATTTTTGGCAACCTTCCAAATAAAATATTCACAAATGTTTTATCAGGCCAATCTTTTGGTGACACTATAAGTCTAAGCAACTTACTCATCGACTGCATATACCTCAAGTGATGCTGGCTGGCCTTTCCCCTAGCAGAAACAGTGGAGATTCAAACTCCTGGCTTGTGTTTTAAAAAGCGTTGCTTCTGAGTGGGAACTCTGAATTAAATCTGTCTAGAGACAGTTTTGCTGTTGTGTAGGCTCAATCTTGTTTGCAGTTGTCAAGGAGGCAGATAACATTGGACCCAAGATACAGTGATGCTCTATCTCATTTTAGTCCTTCATGAATTATTGTACTCTGCCTTTGCTTTTACCACTTTCATTTTCTTTAGCAGGATATTTTATGTTTCACAGCTAGCTCATTAAGCCCTCTCAAAAAAGCTAAGATGCATAAATAAACACTTGGATCTATCAGCCAATTTATATTTTTGTAATTTAAGTCTTTAATGGTTTAGGAACATGATACAAGAAACCCAGTGTCTAGAGTTAGTATTTTCCAGCCTTTTGCAAAAGCAGAGCCTTATTACAGCTTCCTGTTTGTATTCTGTACTGTGAAAAAAGAAATGCTTTTTTTCCTTCTTTTTTAGAACATAAAAAAATTGGAATACAAATTAATCTCTGTCTGTGATCCATGCAGTGTGTTTTAGATAACAGATAATATCAGATAGTGCCATCAGTCATAGGTAATGCCAGTTTTAGCAGAAAGGCTTCATAATACCACAGGGAACCCCTGGCAAATACTTTGCCTTATCCCAAATCAAGCTGTCTTTTAATATTGTTTTGTTTTATTAATATTTATTAATTCAAGATATATAAGCAAGATTAGGTAAGTAGTTAAAAAAACCCTATCAACCAAATAGAAAAGGACATATATTTCAGTGTCATTCAGCTTAACAAAAAATATATTTAAGAAGGCATGTTTGAAGTTGGATCTTTGTTCAACCAAATATGAACCATCTTAATCCATGCTTCCCAGAGTAATATATGAATCAGAATTTAGATGACCACTGGTTTTTGTACTCCTCAAATGTTCCAAAGCAAATGATTGGCTCAAAATACACATATACACTTTTACACACACCTAGTTCTAGAAGGGAAAAACAGTATATTTTGAGAGACAATATAAGTTTACAAATATTGTTTACTTTTAAATTTTATACAACTGCTAATTATTTTAAGCACTTCAGAAATTATTATTGTTATAATGGCAGTAGTAGGGGAATTCTATTGTTAGTTCTTAATGTATCCTCCTTTTTCCCCTGCCAAATTAGGATGTGCCCACGAAGCTAGTGGCAAAAGCTGTTCCCCTGCCTATGACTGTCCGTGGACATTGGTTCCTGAGCCCAAGAACTGAATACACAGTCGCTGTACAGACTGCGTCAAAGCAAGTTGATGGGGATTATATGGTTTCAGAATGGAGTGAAATCATTGAGTTCTGTACAGCAGGTGAGCTTCTTCTTTTAAAGTTTTATCCCACTAAAAACAAGCAACTTACATATGTCACATTTTTTTTTATTTCACCATTCTGGTTTACAGACTGCAACTGATTGACATTGATTGGCATGCTTCTTCATAGTCTCTGTGATGAAACAGTATACCTATGCAGCACCAAAAAAATCAACTAAGACCTAAGAATCTAATAATATCAGTTAGGGGCAGAGTGTTAGCAAAAGCCACTTTGAATAATTCACCTTAGTTAATTTGTGTGATACAACAAGAGAGGAGGCCAGGCAGAATGCAATGGGAAAGTGTTCCAAAGATATGGTGCTGCCATCAAGAAGGCCCTTTTTCTAGTTCAAATTTTCCTGGCCTTTCTCAGGGTGGGTAACCACAATCCACCTGTTTGCAAAAACCTGGTTGTCTGGGCCATATGTGTCAGAGAACAATCAGGTTCTTGCTTTGTAAGTCTGATTTCTCAAACGTGAAATGTTGCCTCTGTCGTGTTTGTTCACGAATATGATTTTAGAAATCGCATTAAATTGTATCTAACGTATAGTTGGGCCTCAGTGGGATTTTCAGAAGGCTGCTGGGTTTTCCATGGAGGTGGGGCAGGCTTCCACCAGCTTGGCTGCATGCCTTTAAAACTGGAAGCCCCCAGTGATTTCTGTAGGACTAAAAGTGCAACTTACTTTTACATGTTTCAGGTGAAGACTTTTGGAAAGAGGAGCCTTAATTTTGTACAAGTATGTGAATATAAGAAATCAGTTATTTGGAAACGCAAGTGTCTCATAGGTTCAACTAATCAAAGGCCAAACCGGCTGTCACTTTTACCTCAATGTATGCTTTGTGAAAAACCTGGGAGTTTTGCTATATAATGTGCAAAGCCGTTGGTTGTTATTTGGTGCACAAATACTGATCTAGAAGGGAGTAAAGAATGTGCATGTGGTCTTTTTAACTAGACTAAGCATTCCACCCGTTGTCTCTGTAAAAATGGGATGTCATTCTTCAATGTTACCAGCTCCACAGCCCCATTGATCCCACAGACAATAGCTTCGTCATGTGGAATTGAGAACTGACAGTGTTTTCGTTCTTACTAGCAAAATGTTTTGTATTCACAGATTATTCAAAGGTTCATTTAACACAGCTATTGGAAAAAGCAGAAGTGATTGCAGGACGCATGCTTAAATTTTCAGTCTTTTACCGGAACCAGCACAAAGAATATTTTGACTACATCAGGTAAGGTGACCAGTAGGTTTTATAGGTAAATCTCGGCACATAGCTCAGATTATTCATTCATTCATTCATTCCATTTGTATACTGCTGGATTTCGTGATGGAAAATACTCACAGCAGTTCACAACATACAACAATGATCAGACAATAAACATAAAAAACAACAACACGAATAATGCATATACGTAAAAACCCAGATAGCAAGAAATTTTCAAAGTGGCAGTCAGAACATGAACTCTAATAACAAATTGTATAGATCAGGGAAACAAATAAACCCATAAAAATAAGCTCCCCCTTCCTTAGGAAACTCTGCAAAAGTCTATTTATATAGAAGTGTTTTTTAACATTTTTAAAAAAAACCTGAAGGGAGGAAGCCAAATGAATCTCATTGGTGAGATCAGAACTTCCTTCTCTTCCATCTTAATAGGTAGCAATAACATTGCCTACATACTGGTTTATTGTTGTAACATGATTACTAATTAGCATTGTAAATGGGTGTTACGCATGAGATTAGGTAGCAACCAGCTGTGTGTTTAGATGTGTAAGCAGTGCTGTTCCTGAGAAGTCAGAGTAGATGGTGGCTTATGTAATTTGGAAAACAAAGTCTTTGAAAGCTGGAAACAGGAAACTATGGCAAGCTTTTTGCCATCACCAGAATAAAGCAGAAAGGGACATAAACCAAAATATCGTGTGTCCAGTGATGGGATGCAACAGGTTCGCACCAGTTCCCAAGAACCGGTAGCAGCTTTTGGGGGTAACCACCTTCAGGGCTTACCTTTTCACTGGTTCCCCCACTGTGCATGCACGCCAAGCACTTGGTGTGCATGCACATCTACAGTGCTTTGCGCATTTGCACAGCCTCCTTGCTCTCCCCCAAGCAGGGAGGAGGAAGAGAAACTGCTAGCCTGACGCTCCCTATAGCCTGCTCCCCAGGGTAAGTGACTCACCTTTGGATGTGGTGTGTGTCTGCATTTTAATGTCTATTTAATACCTTTACCTATATTGACATACTACCACAGTTCCTAAAAAGGCCTAGCGGCCAGCAGGCCTGGTGGCCTGGCTTGGGGTTTTTAAGCAAAGTCTTGGAGTTACCTCATCAATAAGCTACACCTGTGCTGTTCCAATTGCTGTTCCAGTTGGAGAACCCTTAAGGAGGTACAGCTGTTTTACATTTACATTAAGGCATATCATCCTAGAGAACTGGTACGATGAGCATATCCATCTTGCAGCATGGTGCTGCCCAGGTATTTATACTAACAGGTAAGTGATGGGTTTGAGGTGGGTGGGTTGATTTGTGTTTGGGGTGGGTGTTTGGGTGTATTTTAATGTAATCTTTATTTTATTTATTTAATTTATTTATGTGTTTGTGTTGTGGGTGGGTGGGTTGAGGTGTGTGTGTGTGTGTGTGTGTGTGTACGCTTATTTTTTTATTTTGTATTTCTTTGGCTCCGCCCATGATGTCATGACATCATGATGTTAGCTCCGCCTACACTGTGATGACATCACTGTGGGGTAGTAAAATTTTTGACAACCCACCACTGGGTGTGTCCCTATGATGCTGCTGCATCTCCCATTTTGTTCCTACCACCTTCTCCTAACTTAGACTCTTGAATCTTTCCTACCCTAGTACCTCAAAGCTCACACAAGTTATTAGCTTGGAGAAATCTCAGTGTAGCTGGTGCTCTACGTAACTGGTTTTACTGAACAGCCCCAAAACCTGTTCATTTTCTCTTTACTCTTTCCACTCCCCAGGTGACTTCCTTTTCTTCAAAGGTTTTTTTAAACCCCTTGTGGTTATTCTTGTCTGTTTTCCTATACGTCTGCAGTTCCCCTTCCCAGGATTTAGCTGAGCATACAGACACCCCCTGTCGCTTTGCAGTGGAGCTGTCAGCACAGCTTGCTCACTGTTGGTATTAACCAGAGAGTAGAATTACATTGTTCTGGTATTTTTTGGAATACAAAATATTTTTTGGAATTGTTCTGGTGGACTGTGATAAAGATAACATCCAGCTCAACAAAAGCACATGCCCAAGGTCCAGGGTAGAGAACGTGTCCAAGCATCCAGGTTCCACTCCCACCCCACCCCAACAATCAATACTCATTGGATTATGAACCCATAATGCAAGTGGATAGAATGGAAACTCAATTTGTGGCACAGGATTGCTGTTTCCATAACCCTGTATCCAGGGTTTGATCAGGACATGAAAGAATCTGTATCCATCAGCCAATACACAGTGCACACACAGTTGATGTACACATAATCATCATGTCACTGGCTAATTTGTTTGGAGAATGGAAAGGGGTTAAATTGCACATTCCATCCTAGACTAATCTACTCAGAAAGCAAAAAGTGAGACCCCAACTGCTCTTTCTACCTTCTGAACTGGGACCAAAGGCACTTCTTTGGAAGCTAAGGTGCATACACCCAGCAGTGCCTCTGCTTTGTGCTACATACCTGCATGTCTCAGTCTATTTGTTTAAACTCAAGACACTGTCTTTAGTCCAGCTCCTGTTGCACATAAACCTAAGATGTCTACATGTGATTAGTTGCATAAGAATGTGGGCAGGGATGGATAGCAAAGTGGGCATTTTGTTCATTGAGGGTCAACTGTATCTGTTATTACTCCAAGCAGGTGGATTGAACAAGTCTGTTTACACACATTGATCTATTTAGGTGGATTAGAAGTGTTAGTTATTTTGCTTAGAATGATATAGGTTTGACGTGAGTTGTTGTACTTAATTAGCCTGGTGGAGGTCCTATGGGCATTTCTGTGGGTAATTCTAGAGTACAGTTAGCTTAACTGGCCACAGGATGTCACTGTGCAGCCATTCAGGAATGAGCGGCTGAGCTGCTTCATGTTCTAGGATGGTGGCATGTTTTAACTGATGCTTATCTCCTTGATATTTAGGCTCATCTGTAACCACTTAATCTCAGATTATTCTTCCATGTCTAAGTTAGACTTTAAACTGCCAAAATGAAGTCACCTTTTGGTGAATTCATTCTGTAGTTCCATTCACCTGACCTAGAATGAGAAAGATTAGCTGGCACAACCAGAATGCCGTTGTCCGGGGTACTCCTGATTGTGGTTCAAAAATCCCACAATCAGTGAGGAGACTCTGTGTACCCGAAACTCAGATTAAAACCCTTTTTCTTTCTATAAAGGTAGGGGTCTTGAGGATAAACAACATCTCAAGTTTGTCATGGGACTGCATGAGAAAATAGTAGCAGAGAACGAGAAATGTCAAAAGATTCCCATTGGGCATAAACCTAACCTCCCACCCCCAGTGTTGCACACTCTATCTTCTATGCTGGGTGTAGCAAATTTTAGTAAGTTCAGGGTTTCAACCACTCTGCTCCACCCTTGCTTCCCAGTTTCCCATTTGTTTCCCACAGCTAAAAGCTGTTCAGGTTTTTTTTCTTGACTAAACAGATATAGTTTGTATTGGCATGGCTAGATTCTTCCTCTCCCTGGTCTATTTCTCCCCATTCTACCTAGCTGGCTTTGTTTTGTTTTGGCAGAGAACGAAGTCCATGTTTTTCATAGTGGCATTACCATTTTTGATTTATCTGTCTCCTACTACAAGGAGAGGAAAAAAGCACTTCAGTGTGAACCAGGAAATGACTTGCCCAGAAAATGAAATGGTTATCTCTGTATTATTGATAGCTATTTGCCTATCCCTTGCAACCTCTCCAGCCTATTCCCCCACATGTCATTTCCCTGACATTCAGTTTTCCAGGATCCTGTGCCAACTGTATCCTCCTCAGGGTTGTTTAGGAGGTGGGATCCCTGAGTATTTTGAAAATCCAAACATCTACAGGTAACCCTCAGGCTGTGCTTCTTCTTTCCTGTATATGGATACTTTTATTTTGTCTCCATTGTCACAAGCAGAAGATGACTTTGAATCAGAAAACATGAAGGACTATGATTATTGCAATTACTGTGGCCATTATCATCCTACTTACCAGAGCAGCAAAACAAAACAACAAGGCTGGTCCCTGCATTGCAAAGTTTGCATTCTACCTTTTGACAGTTTGAGCAATAGGAGAGGAGGGAAATGATGAAAGATAAGGATAACAAAAGATGGGAATGGAACAAGGCTGGTTTAGGAACAAGATGGAGGAAGTTCACAGATTCAATCTGTGAACTTCCTCAGATTGGGCCATTTTCTGATCTCTTCCCATGATTTAAATCACTGTTTCCCAACCTTTGGTTTTTGGACTTCAGTTGCCCAAAGCCAATGTACTGAATTAGGCTTCTAAGAATTGAGATCATCTTGTGGAGCTTTTGCTTGAGAGATGGTATCTAAGATTAGTTGCTGACTGCACGATAATCTAAGGTTTTAACTTGGAATTATTAAGACTTTGTATCTTCGCTATAGGCGCTTGCAAATATTTGCTTGTTAGGATACATACTTCAGACAAATGCTCAATACTTCATTCCCCCCCCCCAAATTTATTTATTTACATATTTATTTACTTACATCTATCATTTCCCCGAAAGCAAATTTCTACTATTTTTAAAAAAGCATAAAATGTACCACCAGTGTCATATTGGTAGTATGACAGTTTTGTATGATTAATTTGCCGTGTAGCTAGGCTTTTGGATTAGGGAGTCTTGATGCAGCAGTCTATTCCAGTGCCATTTGCCGCAGCTACCCTGTTTCCCCGAAAATAGGACCTCCTCATATAGTAAGGAAACCCCCCCTTATTTTTCCCCACCTCGGAAATATAACACCACCACCCCCCCATGAAAATAAGGCAATCCGCTGTATCAGCAATAAATGTGTACTGTATTCTTCGTCATGGAAAAATAAGACATCCCCTGAAAATAAGACCTTGTGCATATTTTGGAGTTTTTAAAAATATAAGATAGTGTCTTATTTTCGGGAAAACACTGTAGGTAGTACAAGCATTGTGAAAGTACCTGCTATCTGTATTTGTTATACCTAAACTGACAGCCTCCTGAAGATTATAACAAAAGATTTTGAAAACTAGTAGCACCAGGAGAGGGAGAGAGAAACCATTATTCTCGAATGCAGAAAACAGCATCTACTTTTTAGAGTCAGATGTGTTTAAGCAAGTGGTTCCCAACCTTTTTTTGGCTATACCCCACCTAATCATCTCTAAAAATGCTGATGCCCCCACCTCTGTGACATATAATTCTTATTATATAATTCTTCCTATTCACATGGAAGAAGTCTAAAAGGCCATTAGCTTGGTCTAAACAAGTTCAAATTGCTCTCCAATCAAATTGACCCCTTGTGGGACGTGTGCCCCACATAGGGTACCACAGGTCTATGCCCATTTTATTGTTGCAAGAATAGTATTGCCTAACTGTGCACTGAAATGTTGAAGAAAAGGAAAATATTCCATGTACAGGCATGTCATGTGAATCCTTGAAAATGCAAGTAATGAAGATACACCATTCATTGGTGAGCTGTTGAGTTTTAATTGTTGTGTTTTGTACAGTAAATATTTTATCTCTGGTCCCATGGGCCTCTTCATTTTGATTTGTGTGTGCTTGTGCACACAACATTTTTTCCTATTCATTATTGTGCAATAAAATATTTTTAAAAAGAAAGGAAAAGTCGGCATTGACGAATGATCTCTAAGGATAAAAACAGTTTAAGAGAATTGGACAGGGTTTGGTGAACCAGATCTCAAAGTCTGAGGAGAGGTGAAATGATGGAAGGTAAGCAATTAGTTAATTCTGAGAGGGAAATAATATGGTATGAAAGAAGATTTGCATGCCTTCTTCCCCCCTGCTGAAAATTTCTTACCAAAATACAAAGACAGAAGGTATCACAAATAAGACTTTTTACCATCAAAGTTGCTAGAGTCCATTATTACCCTAGCATCTATATAGCCTCACCTGTCAACTATATATTCTGATTTTATAAAAGGAAGTATTCCCTCATAACATGTCAACAAACATGGTTTTGCCACCAGTTGTATGATCACACGCAACTTGAATTCCTGGGTCTTTCAGTGTGCCAGTTTAAGGAGTTTATCCGTCTTTGTCATACATTATATTTCAGGCATATAACTAAAGTTGCACCCACTTGAGAAGCAACCCTAGTAAAAAGGAAAGGAGCTTTGTTAAATAAACTGCATAACCTATAAATCATCATCAGCCCTATTATCTTAAGCTAAGACCCTTGTACACTGAAGACACACATTGCATTGGTGCTGTGATAGAAAGTGTAATTTAGCATCTCTATCTACCTACACTTATCTCGACTTAATGCTGAGTGTCAGGTGGTGATTAACTAACTTGACAACCCTGAGGACTAAGGATCCACAGGTAAGTGGTGATGGTCCCCAAGTGGATTAAATTCCATTTGAATCCATCTTGATGGAGGGCAGGAGCTTCATCAATACTGGCCTGGAGCTGATGAGGACTTTGTGTGCCAAAAGGGCTCAGGACCAGAAAGTGACTCATGGAACTAGATCAGTGGTACGGGTGTCATGCTGTGATGCGGAAGGCAGATAAAAGGCCACTGCATTATATTCTCAGGAAAGTCTTCATGGCTGATCGCCATGAGGATTGCCAATATTCTGATTTGGATACAAAAGAACAAGAAGATCTACCTACAATACCTACCTCTTTACATAAAAATGTATATATTTTAAAGTTCATTATTTTTGCAATGCTGTATGTGTGCTTTCCCTAATTTTTAAAAACTGAAATATTCTTTTATACTATAAGTCATCATTTGAGATGATGGTTCCTGCATTTTCTGTGTCATTCTTGCTGGCACCATTGTAGAAATAAACCATTCCCCGTCCTTCATTTTTAGAGACCAGCACGGTGGTATTCTGCAGCCTTCAGTCAAGGATAACAGTGGGAGCCATGGCTCTCCAATCAGCGGGAAGCTGGAGGGTATCTTCTTTAGCTGCAATACTGAATTTAACACAGGAAAACCCCCACAAGATTCACCGTATGGAAGATACAGGTTTGAGATTGCCGCAGAAAAACTTTGCAACCCAAATACTAACTTGTACTTTGGGGACTTCTACTGCATGTACACAGCTTACCACTATGTCATCCTTGTCCTCGCACCCATTGGATCTCCAGGAGATGAATTCTGCAAGCAACGCCTTCCCCAGCTGAACTTGCAGGATAACAAATTCCTGACCTGCACCGAAGAAGACGGAGTCATGATTTACCACCATGCACAGGATGTAATCTTGGAAGTAATTTACACTGACCCCATGGATCTCTCCCTTGGCACAGTTGCGGAAATTACTGGTCATCAACTAATGAGCTTGTCAACTGCCAATGCTAAGAAAGATCCCAGTTGTAAGACGTGTAACATCAGTGTTGGACGTTAATTTCAGTTCCTCCCCTCTTCCTCAGGAGCCTTCTCTGTTGCCTATTCCCATTGTCAGCCATTCTCATCAGACGCATGCATAATGCTGTTCTTACCAAATGCAGTCACAGTGATCAAATTCTTCAACAGTATTCTTTGAGCAGAGCCACATGGTCCCTCACTGCTGCTAAAAAAAATTGCTTTCTCTGCCAAATTTCCTTCTCTCTTCCAATATTTAGGCTATGCAGCTTGCCCCGTTGTTGTAGTGTCAGTGTATTTCTTTGTTTCTCTGTTCTCATTCAAAACAACTGGCTAATGATGGTGGAGAAAACATAACTTGATGGCACTACCATATGCAGTTAGACATTTGAACTAAAGAGAGAGATGGCAGGGAGATTGCTAACTCAACATAGACGTAGTATTACAAGCAGCAGCTCTGAATCCAATGTAGCATGTAGCTCTGCTCTTTGTATTTCTTCCCACCTTCCTTCTCTTCTGGTCACCAGTGCTTTCAACTATTAGAATTCTTGGTTTGTTTGTTTTTCCTTTCTAGAAACCATTTATATATCTAGATGCTGCAATTGGTGTTAAAATTTTATTTCTTCCCCAATCCCCTCTTCATATTGCCAAATGTAACAAATATAAACAAGCTTTAGCAAAATAAAACCTACTGGCTTCTAAATGGTGTTTAAATATGCATTCGTTTTAATCTACTGAACAACTTAACTGGGATATCGCCAAATAGCATGAAAGGGTGTAATTGCAGCATGATTTAACTCTTGCAGCCTAGGAAAATATCAGCACTTCCAACGTGTTGTTTGACAGTGTTATTTATGTTATTTATATTAGCTAACAAACAAACAAACCCTGTGTTTCAACATAATAAATAGAAAAATATTTTATTTGTACTGTTGTATAAAATATTATACAATCATATAGAATATATAGATTACATTTTAATAGCAACTGTATACATATGTCATGAAACCATTTTCCCTTATCAAAGATGTAGTTTGTAAACTTCAAATACTTGTGTATCTGTTCCTGTTGCTCTTACATGACTTTTAATTAAAACAGATTTATGAAGGAGACCATTCTGATTCAGTTATAAATGGTCAAGCTAATTCCACTGAAACATCAAACATCATAAGGAAAAAACTGACATAGCTTCATAGTGCAACACGATCTCCTCCAAAAGTGTTGATTTTTTTTTCATTTAAAAAACCCCCATGCTTCAGCTTTAAAGTACAGCAGAAATACAAACGGGTTGGTGGGCAGATAGATTTCAGAAAAGGAACAACATATTTATTACTATAGAGCCAAGAGACAATCCCTTGCCTTTTCTGTCCAGCTCTGGACCACAGGAAAAACCCTCACAGGCTTCTACTGAAACCTCCCTGTTGGCCATCACAGTAATCACGGAGTTTGGAGACCACACAACATAAGTTTGTATTCCCAAAGACTTGAGGCCTTCCATATTTCCCATGCAAGACAAGTAGCTGGGTCACCTCCCTCTTTGCCTATGGGTATCCCTCCTTACAGATGCACCAGAGCTGGAAGACTATGGATTATTCCTTGGGTTTTGCATTAATTAATACAAAATGACAAAACAAGAAACCACCAAAGACAATATATATCCATCTGGAGCACTTCATAAATATTTGACAGTGAACCTGGGTTTTCTTTCTTTCTGCCAAGGAATGTAACCCTGCTGACTGTCCACCTCCCACGAAATAAACCATGCTCCACTCTGAAGTGATCTATTGCAAATTACAAGAACAGTCTCTAGTATAAAAAGTGTACTCTGTACCATCAGAGTGAGGAAAACCTTCATGTTTCTAGCCTTGCTTAGAGTAAACAAACAAAAATCCATCCTTCTTCAGTTCACAAGCATTACAGTTAGGTTAAATATTCTTCATACACTGATCTATCCAAAATATCATAATGCAATAAACTATCAGCACTATTTTAGTAAACTATCTTGGCAATCATCACACAGGAAATATGAAGATCATACAAAGTGCATGCTTTCAAACGAGCTTTGGTAGTCAGAAAAAAGCAAAATTGTTTAGTACTGAGATAAAGAAAGGTACTACAGAAATAATAATCGACATGTGCTGCCATTAACTTTTGGGTCATTTTTGGCTACTTTCAACCTAGTATGGGCAGTTTATGTTTGAGAAGATGAAGCAGTTTTGCAGTGTCTTACTACCTTCTACCTGCTTGTCTCTGCTTAAGCTTTCCCCCACATGCCATTATTATCGACTTATTATTTCTTAGAAACATTTTTCCAAGAATAAATTTTTTACCACTTTGTTTCCACTTCAGTATTACCCTAAATCAAGGGTGACCAACCTTTTAATGCCACGGGTCTGACCACACACCCCAGACAGCTCAGCAGGCCCGACCATATATCACGGAAGTGGGCACATTTACGGCTGTCATAAATGTACCAACTTCTGCATTTATGACAGCCACAGGTGCGTTTACGCACGTGCAGGCATGGTTTACATCTGGTGTAAACGTGTCCACTTCAGGGGGGGCGCAGGCCAGATGGAATGATGCCGCCAGCCGGGTCTGGCCCACAGGCTGGGAACCCCTGCCCTAAACTATTCACCTAGCTCTGTAAAGTTGACAACTCAAACTACTCATATATATTTTTCCTGGCTCCTAAGAACATCTTTTAGAATTTGTACTCCTCTGTCCTTAGTGCTTCCAACATAGAATTGCAGAGGAATTAGGAACATTACTTCCCAAATGTGGGTCCTCAACTGTAGTGGGACTGTATTTTCTGTAATCTTCAACCAGTGACCACACTGAATAGAAATTCTGGGTCCTTTGATCCAACAACATCTGAGAACCATTCAAGAGTTGGCATACCAAGTGCTAATTACAAATTACTCTTGGTATCCTATCACATCTAATCTTATCAATATACTGTACTTAGAAGAGGAGCAATCAGGAGGGAACAATCACATTATCCACCCCAACTGAAAGTGATATGTTTTAGCACATATGATGTACACCAGGTAGGCCCAGAGCAGTGTGTTTTAAAACAATGTTAGGGAATCTTTTCTATATCACCATCAACTGAGGTGACAACTCTGCAATATGTTTTAAAGTCAACTGTGTTAGCTCATTTCTATGTCAACAAGCATGGATTGCAACTACATCGTTACATATAGAGTACCGCTAATTTTCCCTATGGTTGTATATTACTAGCAAGATTACTAGCATGTACAGGGACACTTGTTTTCCTGGATCCTTGGTTGACACAACTGTTCCTATTGACAAACCCAGAGTAACATCTTTTTTTAAAAAAGAAAAATACCAGTACTCCTAGAAGCAATGTGAACCAAAACAATACATATTTAGGTTTTTGTAATGGCACTAATTAAGACCAAAATACTGGAATACCCTTGGTCAATGTTACCCTTTTTGGCTCTGTAAATTTCTTCTCATGGACTATTATTTAAGATGTTCAACACACAAACAGAAGGTGATAAACCTTCAGCGATGGAACTTTCTCGGAGCTTCACGCCACAGCAATCACACTATATGCGAAGCTAATTATCTCATGTAGTTTAATCCTCAGTCCAATGACAGCTCATAACCTCAGTGGATTTAATAACACTGCAGCCCCTGAGAAAGCAAAATGCTTTAGAAATGAAGCAGCAGCATTCAGGGCAAAATGCTATTTGCTCAATTGGTAGTGCAGACTTTTTTTAATTACTAAAGTAAGTTATGGCCACGTGCAGCATTACTAGTTTCCAGTATGGATCATCACACTTCTATCTTTAATCCATTTTTCCATAGTTCCTGTGCAAACAGCTCAGTTGTCACTTTTTAGGTAAGTTTTCATTCCTAAAACAAGATCTTACTGGGAGTAAAATAGACATTAATTAAATGCTATATGGCACGGAGGACAAATGATCAAATACACCTGTAGTTTCTATACTGTTCACTCATTTTGCTCTTCAAATGCCCACAATGCCCTGTCCTTCATTTTCTCCACTGTCATTTAATCCTACGGGTTGTGGCAGCTTTTGGGATTTTGTTTTGCTATCAAGGCAGCAGTAGCTTTGTGACATTCTCTGCAAAATCATGTGTGTTGCAACAGCTGGCAGGATTAATTGTGGCCAAAGGGGAAAAGGATGGAAAACAGGAATGAGAAAAACACTGTAGAAGAGGCATACATTCACAATGTGAATGTACACCATTAATACAAATGGGATACTCTCACAGGAATACCACAAAAGGAAAATAATTTTGACTTGGCTTATGTCAGCATTCAAAAAAAGAGGCAAAAATAGGGTTGGGTGAGAGAAGGAGAGAAGAAATAATGTGGGTAGAAAGGTTGCTTTGAGGAAGGATCCTTTAACTCGATTAGGTTGGCTGCAATGGTTCATAGTCTGGCAACCTTTCATTTAGGCTGCTGCAAATCATTTATATGCACAATGATGCACAAACAGTTTGGAAACTACAGGGCTGTGGGGTTGTGAGCTGTGATTGGCAAGCACTGCAAGATCATTCTACTCTGATCCATTTCCAGGGCTAATTCAAAGTGCTGTTTCTAACCATTAAAGTCCTAGAGCAGGAGTTCCCAATCTGCTGCCTGTGGCACCATTCCATCCAGCCCGTGCCCTCGCTCCCGCTGTAGTTGTTGCTGTCCTTGTCCCCTCCACATGGCTTGGCATGTACCTAACGCCCCTCCATAGCAGGGTGAATGTTGTAAGAAGGCTTACAACATCTGCCCTGCTATGGAGCGGTGTTAGGGACATGTCAAGCCAGGCAGAGGGGACAAGGATGGCAACGACAGCGGGGAAGCGGAAGAAGCTTGCAGCTGTTCGGGTCTTTTCCCGGAGGCCACTCTGTCTGAGCACAGGCAAGGAGGACACTCAGGACCCCCTCAATCACCCATGGCATGCCGACAAGCGGGGAAGCAGCAATGGTGGTGGCATGGGGTGGGGGAGTGTTGGTAGGCTGGACTGGTGGCATGGGGGGAGTGTTTTTTGGGCAAACTGGTGTTCCACACATAACATTAAGGGTCTTGTTTGGGGACCTAGCTGTGAATGTTCCTTCCAAATGAAAAGGGGAGGACGACCTTTTGGCCGTGGCACCCCAGTTACTGAACTGATTGTCTAAAGAGGCTCACATGATCTTTTGAGCAAAAGCTGAAATGCAACACCTTTCATTCACTCAGGCCTTTTACACAACGTATATCTTAACAATATAGACCTCTGTGCTTAATATCCATATTTTAATTACAATTTAATCATTCTTACTTTATTGTCTAATGTGTTTTTTTATTACACTCAGACTTGTGTAATGGCAGGGCTAGAGAACCTCTCCCTCAGATATTTTGCACTACAGCTCCCTTAAGTCTCAGCCAACACAGCTAATGAAGTGAGATAGCAGAAGATGTAGTTCAGGACATTGGGCAGCTAAAGGTTACCCATCTCTATGTTATGGAGTGCTTGTATTGCTTCCCCACTTCTGCCTCACCTCCAGTATCCCCATACAGGCAACTTGGCATCTCCACAAGATTTGGAAATTTAGATTGATTGTCCCTGTTACTTGATGAACAAAGCATCAAGAGCCCAGTAATACAAGATGAACAACAGCCTGTATCAGGGATATACTCTAAGTGTCCCTTCCCACAGAGTTACTCTGTGTTCCATTTTTGGAAAAGATGAGTGATCATCTTCTCGACCTGAGTGAGGAGGAACAAGGGAAGAGGCCTGCAGGGCATACTGAACCGATTTAAGATTTTGAGGATTGTTGCTCAAGTATTGAGCTGTGGAACTATATTGTCACCCTCTTTCCATTTGTTAGTCTTTGATGCCTTTCCATGCTATATTTCTTAAATAAAAAGGGATGATATATAAATAAGGTAATGGATGGGATATCATATTGCAAGTTCAGAAAGTTTATGACAATTTTTATAAAATATCACTCTGTCAAAGACCTTGAATCTCAGGACAACAGAAACAAAAAAGCCCTCTTTTCCCTGGAAGGACATTTCTGTGTTTACAGGCATACGTTTGTTATAGTAGTCATCTACAAAAAGCTGGAGCATAGGGAGATATGAAGGACTAGGAGAAATACCAAACATATGATGAGCATGCCAAAAGATCAGATGGATGATCCGTGGCAGGGAGGGTTGGTAGGAGACACCATATAACAGTTGCAAGAGGACAGGGAGACTGAGAAAGCAAATTCATAATGATGGTTATGAAAACTCTGTCCTGCTACAATTACATCTGTGTACCACCAGTGAGAACTACTGGCCTAGAGCTGGGGTGCCCAAATGTTTCAGACTGTGGGCTGGTAGTTTGAACACCCCTGGCCTAGAGGATAATTTATCTGTCTAGGGTTTTAGCAGCATGCAACTTTACCCTCCATGAGTGATTAAGTTGAACACCTTGACAGTAATCAGGAGGATAGCCTTTGGCGTATACACTTAATAGTTATTTTTCTCCTTGGGGAGAACAGGCTGGAGAAAAGGAGGAAAATGGTGCACCCTGTTTGAAGGGTTTCATCATCCCTTCATTATTTTCAGAATGGTTGCTGTGACAACAGTTACAGGAAAACATATCCTTGTGGAACTTTAGAAGAAACATCTCATCTTGCTCAATGTACATACACACATCTGTTTCCCAGGAGAAGCTTATCAGAATGAATGCTGGATCCAGATTTAGAAGACAATTCACATGAAAGAAACAGTCCTCTGTTCAATCATTCCCTATGCCAGGAATCTCACACCTATTTCAATCTCTCTCTCTCAACTGCACACGCACACGCTTGCTCACCTGCAGCGATAGAACATTAATAAAGTGCATCAGAATTTCAAAGGTGTCAAATCATTGTGCAGAGTGAACCAGACCTGTGTAATTCTGTCTCTCTCGCTCTTGTCTTTACCCACACCAGGGGTTTTTACTATTGCAAGTCCTTGGCTTCATAAGGTTTTCGAGACTTCGTGCTTGCTGATGAGAACCTCCAGTAGCCGAAGTTTGGCTTTGACGTGCTTGTACTCCAAATACTCCTCTGACATGGGGATGCGGTCTTCTTTCTGAGGGCTCCTGAAAAACGAACATCAGACTTTTAGCAACAAAGGAGCAAGGACTCACAAAATATTCCTCTCCTGCAATGAAACAGGACTTCAGTTTCACTTAGTTTTTCCTTTGTTTCTTCTTTCCAGCTACCAGTTGCCGTAGATAGAGAAAACAAAATACAGTCAAACCTCGGTTAACAAGTGACTCGCTTAGTGAAAAACTCGCATAACGAGCAGGTTTTTCGCAAACCGGTCTGACTCGCATAACGAAAATTTTCATTATGCAAATCGGACTTGCATAGTGAAAATTTTCGCTATGCGAGTCAGACTTTCCCTATGGAAACACTTGCATAGAGAGCGTTTCTATGGGGAAGACTCACATAATGAAAAAAGTTTCCCTATGGAAAACTCGCATTATGAGCATTTCTATGGGGAAAACTCACATAACGAAAAAAATCGCTATGTGAGTTTTCCTCCTAAAAAAAGCTCGTTATGCAAGTTTTTCCATAGGAATTTTCACTATGTTTGTTTTGCACAGGAAAAACTTGCATAGCGAACAGCCTCACAGAACGAATTAAATTCGTTATGCGAGGTATGACTGTACAGTAGTGATGAGGATTTTAAGGATCACAATTGAGAACAGGTGAGTTCAAAAGCCAAAGAAGTAACAGAACTCATCCCCAACCCAATGTATACACACAGTTTTATGTGTGTGGCATGTGGCTGGGTGGATGTAACTACACATATTCAAGAGGGATGGTGTATTTTTATGGTGGCCTATAGCTACCTCAGTGGGACTGTGCTGGCTTCGAGGTTAAGTCACTGAACTTAATGAATGGAAGGTCGGCAGGTCAGCAGTTCGAGATCTGAGTGCTGCATGACAGAGTGAGGTCCCATCTCTGTCCCAGCTCCTGCCAACCAAGCAATCCGAAAGCAAGAAATTGCAAGTAGATAAATAGGGACCACTTCAGTGGGAAGGTAACAGAGATCTGTGCACTCTGGTGTCTAGCCATGCCTGCAACATGTCAATGGAAATGTTTGTAGATGCAGACAGCACTGGCTTTGGCTACAAACAGAGATGAGCACTGAACCCTAGCGTCGGATACGACTGACTTTCGAGCAAGGGCGACCTTTTCTTTTACCTTACAGCTACTTCAGTTCAGTTCTGTATTTCTCCTCCTTGAATAGAAACATGTGACGCATGTCGCTTTTTGTCCGAACAGTCAGCACTAGGGCCACTCCTGTAGTCTTTCCAAAAGGTCACAGGAGCTGCTCTCCCAGCAAATGGTGTACAGATGTTCTAGAACATCAGAAAATTAATTCTCAATAATCAAGAGTTTGGGGCATTACCACATCCCAGATTAAAACTCTAAGAAATGAAAGTAAAAGCTTGAAGATGACAGAGGGCCCTAAAGAGCCCCCTCCCTACATAAACACAATGGTGGCCACATATTTCATCCTCTGTGAATTGCTTTTGGGGGGACCCCCTTCATGTAATCATAGACACTTGAGGACAGGTGCTTCCACTGGAACAAGTCTCTCAAACACTTACACTCTGTGTTGGTAAACTTTTAGGGAATGTGACTGAGAAATCTGCCTCCTGTTTTAACTTAGGAGAAGGGAAGCTATACTACCAGAAGGCTATGTCAGCAGTAACACCACAGAGCTCAGATAGAACATGATGCATGCAGTGGCCTTGCCTTCCTGTTTGTTTGAAGAACTGTTCCTCAAACTCTCGTAACACTTTCCTTAGCCTTTTCTTGTCAGCTCTTGTTTCTTGCAGGTGTTCCAGCAGCACAGGCCTGCAAAAGGAAAATTGGAAACAGACTTGGTATGGTTTGAAGCCAGGTAGCAAACCAGGGACTTAGGAACACACAGGCAGCTTCAGCTAGTACAGTGGTACCTCAGGTTACAAATTTAATGCACTGCAAGGCATTTTTCATGTTATGAAAATTTTGTAACTCGGATTTCCCATAGGAATGAATTGAAAACCAAAATTCATAGCTTGAAACATTGTTTCCCATAGGAAAGCATTGAAAACCAATTAATCTGTTCCAGAAAAATTCATAACTCAAGCTATTATTTTCAATTGATTTTCATTCATATTGTGAAAATTTTGTAACTCGAACCATTTGTAACTCGAGGTACCACTGTATTTCCTCTTGTAGTGGGTGCCGAAACCCAGGATTAGGCAACATGCTTTCTTGAAAGCATTGAGGATATATTCCTAATTTACCTTGAACCCAGCAGACAGCAATTGTTCCAACAATGCACAGACAAATTACGCTTATCTAGTGTAGCAGCACTTTCATTTTTACAAGGCAAGTAAGAAAAATGATTGTGTTAAGTGCCTGCATTTGCATTGATTGGTTGCTTGGAACTAATTCAGAATACAGCAGGAAAAGTCCTTGATTCATATTTCCTGTTCTTTCCACTGAGTCTCTTATTTGAAATTAGCTTCTGACATCTTCCTGAAAAAACACAGCATCATACTATTTTCTTAGATTCTATCAACATGAAATCAGCACTCACATGGTAGCCTCATGTAAATTGGACATTGAGAGGGCTGGTTGCTTAATCGCCTTCTTTTCATCCAGGGGTGAAACAAAGGTGGAATCCTTCTCCTCATCTGAATGAAGCAGATGTTCATGAGTGGGAAAATCCAGCATCATAGCGGAAGAAAATTCATCAGTTCTCTGGGTGAGATCATCGTCAGAATCTTCCTCCTCCTGCTTGGAACAGCAAAGGAGGGTTATCAGATTAGATCTCTGCATGCCCATCTTTGAACATTCATGGGGGGAAGAACACAACAAATCCAATTAGCACTATAAAATTATTACTGAGATGGTCCCAAAGGGTAAGAGGTACTTGAGCATATGCGAGATGTATGTATCTTTTAAAGTAGTATGAAAATGCAACTGATTCTCAGTGCAAAGGTGCTGATCTACACACAAGGATTCAAGTTAGGCATACATAAAGGGATGCTTTAGGCCACCTGATAATAAAAGTGTAAAAAGTGTGCTGTCTTAAGATATTGTAGACACAATGGGCACAAAGCTGAGCGAGTTGAGGAGGATGGTGGAGGACAGAAGTGCCTGGCAGACAGTGGTCCATGGAGTTGCAAAGGATCGGAATCGACTGTGTGACTGAACAACAACTAAGATCTATTCCATTTCCCTTCCAAACAGTCTCAACAATTAATCCACAACATTTATACATGACCAAAAGAGTCAGACTGATCTGTGCACTTTAATGTTTTGTATGAATGTATCCAGTTATATCCACTTAGTTGCACTCCTTCTGTGCAAATGGTCCCTGAATCCTATTTCCCTTCATTCCATGTAGTAGCCACTATAAATATTCCCCCTCTCCTTCGCTGTCTCCCAATGTATCCCACTCTGGATTAGTTCTCATCAGTAAATCCCCTGTGAGAGTAACCTCTTACAAAGTGCACAGTCTTTTGTCCACAGTCTTATCAAACAGCCCCAACAGCCGAGCCCCAAGTGAGTCCTGAACAGTTTATTTCTTAGAGAGAATGTTTGCAAGTACAGCAAAGCTGAAAGATCAGTGATCCGCCAGATGTTGTTGGATTCCAGTTACATACACACCCAGCCAGACCAACAAAAAAGGGAGTGTGGAGGTTGCAGTCCAAAGCATCCAGACTGTGATGGCGAATCTTGGCACTCCAGGTGTTCTCGGACTTCAATTACCAGAAGCCCAAGTCAGTACTCCTGCTGATCAGGGCTTCTGAGAATTGAAGTTTAAAAACACCTGGAGTGCCAAGGTTTGCCATCACTGATCTAGAGAATCAATGACTCCCTATTCCAAAAGAGGAATGCATGGAAAAGAGTTCATTTGGATTCCAGTGGAAAATAATTCTGTTATGACTGATGTCATGCATTAAATGTGGAAATACACCATTTGTGCGTTCAGCAAAATGATGAATGCCCAGATATATTTACTATTGGTTAAAACCAGATGTGTACACATGCCACAACTGATGAGTTGCTATTCGGTTCAACAACATTAATGACCAGGGCTTACTACTGTGTCTATATAAGAAAATATTTATTACCAATCTATACTGTTAGTTCATACTTTAAATCTGCTTTAAACATGTGATAACACTTCCTTCTTTCCATCTTTGGGAAGAACAGTTTGTACTTTGAGTTTCAGATATTTCAAGGAAGGTATCCCAAGGTGGGCAAAGTGCCTTCTGCAAATGAGTGTTATGTTAGGCAAAAGGTCAGAAACATTCATTGACACACAATCACTTTTTTAGACTTACAATAGTTGTAATCAAAGAAGGTGTTGACAGAAGCTGCTTGATAATTCTATATCTTTCATAAAGTGGCTTCATCAGACTCCTGTCTTGCTTATTAACCTGGAATGAAACAGTAACATCATTGACTCTGGAAATATTTAATACTGCTGTCGAAAAGTTACATTCTATTAAAATTCAGTCCTTCGGGGGGGGGGGGGCATCCCTCTGGCTTATGAAGTCTGGTCACTACTTCTTCATCCACAACTCAGAACTTCAAGAAATGGTCCCACTCTGCCATTGTCAAATAGTAGCGATGACAAAATGCAATGTGTTTGTATAGAAGTGACTAGCTGATTAGTAAAGCAGTCTGGTTCTGACAGAGAAAGGGGTTTGGTTTTCCTTTACTTTGTTGTCTGTATTCAGGCTGCCCCTTTGCCACATAAAGATTGGCATCTTTCTTTTTTGCAGGTAAGGTAGGCATGATATGGCAAAGCGGTGTTGAAACTATTTCCTGACATCTTAAACTGTGGACACACAAGCAATATTGAATTTATGGATTTTAAGAATAGAACTGCAATAATGCATAATACATCCACATTTCCAGTACTAGAAAATACTGGGATGTCTAGACGACAGTACCATATATGCAAATTCATGGAATGACAAAGATAGTAAAGACTATAACCTTCCCACACAAATCCTATTTGCAGTAAGTCCCACTGAATTTAATAGGGCTTCCTCTGAGTAGGCTCACAAAGGATCACAGTATGATTCTGGCATCTCCCCATCCCTGGTTCCTCACCCTTGTGACATCTCCCTCTTGCTTGCTTATTTACTCTTTCCTTGTGTATGTTCGTTCTGTGACACTTATTCAGCTGGAAGGTTGCAGTCAGCTCTCTTGCCCTGAATTAAGTCCCATTCAAGGATGGGGCACTTTTTACAGAATACCTTAACAAGCATAATCAGCTGGAGTTAATGAAAAATCATCTTTATAAAACAAGCATTTTAAGGTCATGAGATTCTGAATAAAGCATTTTCTTTCCAGGAGGCTGTAGTAGGCATTTGATTCAATATGTGCCACCAAAAGAAAAATCTGTAGAAAAGCTATGTTCACCGTGGATGGAAAACCTTTTTAGAACAACATTTAGAACTTTAAAAGTATTTTTCCAAAGCTTTTCAAATCCAGTGCCGCGTAAGCCTAGACTGTCTAGCACCATTCTGTCAAGTATGATCTTAATTCAAGAAACAGTGAAAAAGTTGCAACTGCTTGGTTGGATTCCTTCCTCCTAACAGTAAGGGAATGAAGTGCTGACTGGTTGTACACAATCAAAAGATGCACTCCTGTGCAGCTCTAATCAGCTGCCAAACAGGATTTATTGGGCGAATGTTTAACTTCTATTTTTAAGAAAAGCAGCGGCATCTGAAATGCAGAACAGAATGTGAAAGTCACAATTTATACTGCCCATAATGCTGGTTCCAAGACAGAAATTTAAAGCAATATATTCTCTTCTTTGGCATGCAGAATGAAATAATGTGGAAAGAATAGATGTTACTGGTCACAATCCGTATACTATATTACATTTCTGTAGAATAACCAAGAGTACCATAGTACAGCTCATACATTCTACACCAGTCTCTCAGCTTCTTCAGCCATCAACATTTCTACATTAGTCACAAGGTCAACCCATGATTCCTTTAGCAGCCGTCTGTAGATCCACATTTCAAAAGTTTTGATTAGTCAATGTCCAACACTGGGAATACATAACATCTCACTATTTGGATCTTTGTAGCTAGAGTCAGATATCTACGGCATAACAAATGTTGCATTTTTATGAATATGGTTCTTGTTTTTTCTGTTCATATTTTAATCTCTACCTCAGGATTCCAATTTTCATTTAACATACTCCCCAAGTAGACAAATTTATCCACTCTTTCAATTCCTTGCATTCCTGCCATTAGCTTGCCCTGAGTTAGTGCTCGGTTTATAACAAGATATTTCGTCTTCTTGGTGTTGTTTCTCCTATATACACATTTAAAAGTTGGCAGATAAATTCTGACTCTTGACTAGAAGATGAAACATGATGGGGTCATGCAAAAGATCACTGTTAACATCCCCTAGTGCCATGGCTCATATTCCTGGTAATCCTTTGCCCCTGGCAACTGCAGGACTTGTCACTCCAACACAGAAGTAAGGCTTTAGCAGGAAACCTCAATTTAGCTAACCTATTGCTACTATCAGTATCAAAGCAATGGACATTTGGACCCATACTCTTGTATCTGGTACCATAATCTACTATTGTTTCAGCATGTTAAGGAAAAGACTCAAGCTAGCAATAAGGCCATATAATGGAACTGCATACACTAATACCCCGGATTACACTAAGACTTGGTTCCACCAGTCTTAGTGTTATCTGGTTTTAATGTTGTGTGATGCATTGATCAATGTTTTAAAAAAGCCCTGTTCCCTTTCCAAAGAGTGGAATCTCCGCTGCCCTTTCCAAAGAGACAGGTGGATCGAGCCAAGCGCCGGCTGGGTTGGGGAGGCATGCACCGGTTCTCTCCCCAACCCAGCTGGCAATCACACGCTCAGACCGCTGGTTTGGCTGGGAGGGGAGAATGTGTGCACACTCCCCCCCAACCAAACCACAGCTCTGAGTGGATGTCTCCAGCCCTGCAGGCTTTGGGGCAGAGATAAATGTTGGGGAATTTGAGGCAAACATTTGCACTGCACAATGTTATCTTAACGTTGTGTGGTGCAAATGTTTGCCTCAAATTCCCCAAAGTTATCCAGTTTTAGCGTTGTCTGGGACAAACGCTAACCAGGGTATTACTGTAGTAGGATGGATCATAAATTTATTTCAGCTGATATCCTATCAGGATTTCTCAATTAATTTTCACAGAAAGCCTAGTGATAATACAGTTTCTGAGGAGTAGTTGAGCAAATGAAAAGACTGATAAGTTTGGCTCTAAGGCCATTTTGACTGACATCCCGTTCTAAACTAATAACGAGATATGATTAAAGAATTTTAGTCTCTCAGACAAATGGCCAGATCCTAATAGATTTTAGAACAATTTGTACTGGTTTTCATTAAAAGAAAAAATTGGTTTACAGTAGGCAAAACACATAATGAAGCAGAACACAATAAAATCACAAAAAGCCAATTAAAAATAGCATAAGGAAAATAAAGCAATAAAAGACTCCATTAAAATCTACAGGAGCTGATATCAAGATATCTTTTTAAGAAAACTTAGTTATCCACTAGATTTCATACTTTGTTGAATGCTTCAACACAATTATCAGCATTAAAAAAGGGTGCTGTGACAATAACATTTTTAGAAATGTACATTTTGAAAGAAAATATATTTCAATGAAGTACTTAAATAGGTATTTATTTATTTAGATTTGTATAGCTGCCCACTCACCAAAGCAACTCCAGGCGGCTCACAAGCCTATTGCACATAACCTTGTATAAAAGACGCAACGTACCATTAAAAACCTTACATAAAACACATTATAAAATCTTCATGGCAAATAGACAAACAAGTAGCCTAAAAACCCAGATGATGATTAGGTAGTTCATATCAGCCAACCGGGGGGGGGGGGGGCAGCTGTTCCTCTCAGAGTTCCCCACACCTGCTGGGCCAGCCACATCTTCAGCCCTTTCCTAAAAACTAACAGTTCTGGCTGAAGACGAAGGTCCATCTGCAGTAAGTTCCAAAGGACCGGAGCCGATACCGAGAAGGCCCTCTTTCTCATACTGGAGAGGTGAACTTCTCCGATGGATGATACCTTCGGAGAGCCCCTCCAGTCCGCTCTCATGGGATCGGCAGATAACCTTGGGGTGATGTAGTCTCTTAGGTAACCTGGTCCACTACCATACAGGGCTTTAAAGGTGATAACCAGCACCTTGAATTGCACTCGGAGACATACCGGTAACCAGTGCAGCTCCCACAACAAGGGTGAGGCACCGGCATACTGTCCACATGCCATCGCTATGCGGACAGCTGCATTCTGGACCAGTTGCAGCATCTGAGTGGTCATCAAGGGCAGCCCCATGTAGAGCAAGTTACAATAATGCAACCGGGAGGTGACCAGTGTGTGAGTGACCATGAGCAAGGAGTCCCGGTCCAGGAACAGGTGCAACTGGTGAATCACACAAACCTGCACGAAAACCCTTCCTGGCCACAGCTGCCACCGTGGTAGATAATATGTCTTTTGTTGTGCAGATTTTTAAAAGAATATAGATAAATGCAGAAACCCTTCATTTTCTGTGTGACATATAAAGTGTATACATATTAGGATAGCAACTGCGCACGCATGCATGCACATGTGCACACGCGCACGCACACACAGGAAAAGACACAGATTAGAACAGTGCTCTAGGATAAATGAAGGGCCAAAATTAAAAACATTGTTCAGATGTAAGGTAGGGAGTGTGCAAGGTCCATTTGCTTCTTCATTTTCCTCTTTCATTACCTAAAAGTAGGGTTTATATGAAGATGTTCTCAAACTATCAGCAATCCTGGAAAATTAGGGTCCATGGTTGAGTAGGAGGCCTTCACATGTAGGGGAGGTCCTCCTCTTAATATCTCCCTCCTTAAATGTTTCTTTCAGATAGAATACATAATGCCTCAACAGGCTGAAAATTCCTTAAAAGAGGTGTCTAAGTGAAAATATCAACTCATAGGAGATCAGAAAGGGGAAACAAATGAACTAAACAGATCTTTTGAAGAAGAACATACAAGCATGAGGTTTTCTTTTACTGCATCAGAATTGGCTCTTCTGCCTCTCAGGAGCTGTCCAAGGTATCCACTGAGATCTTTAGCACCACGCCACTCTGTCACCACTTCTACTTTCAGCTAACCCAGGGATACTCAACCTGCAGTCCATGGCACCATTTCATGTGCCCCCACCACCACACCAGAAAGTGCCATATGGTGGAGGAAGGGCAAAATGGTTGTTTGGCCCCCGAAGCTGTCTGTGAGAGCATGACCCGGCCCACAGCTTTAAAAGGTTGAGAACTCCTAAGCTAACCCTTCCCTATGCTATTGCCTTCCATCTGCACAGGACTTAATTCCCCATTCTCAGCCAGCTGGGGGAACACTTTGAGCTGAGTTTCACACAGCAGCAATCGAGAGGAGGCACCAAGTGGGAGAACAGGGCTTTAATTGAAGATGCCATGGATTACACCTGGCTTCTTCTTAACAGGCTGAACAAAACATATTGTTATTTTTATTCACTCCATTTTTGTGCCAACTTTCTTCCCATGCAGGGACCCAAGGTCACTCACAAATTATTATTTTTTAAAAAACTACAACTAAAATTATAATAAATTATTGCTATTTTAAAAACAAATGTATAAGCTTATTAAAACAATTAATTAAAACAGTTAAAAACACCTAAAACAATACCACTGCCCAATTAGTTGGTTAAAAGTATGTCTAAAAATAATGGTCTCATTTGCCACTTGATAGGTGAAAATGCAGGGTAGTTGCCCTTCCCCACCAAAAAATAGCAAGTGAAAAAGGCCTTTTTCTTCTTCTGGAGATTTACAAGAGTGGTGGCTTTTGTCTTATGTGTCCCAGAGATGTTCTCCTATGACACTCATGCCCACAAACAAACCCCAGTTAAAAACTGGAACTGCTAGACAGATATTTCCTGCTCAACTTTTCACCATTTCTTGGGCTGCTGTTACACATTTTAGGAATTGAGGGCAAGAATGCGGCCTCTAAGTCCATTGAAATCCCTCACCTTCCTGGTCTCTGACCAAGTGTATTCAGCATGTATTCTCCAACTGAGTACTCAAGGAAAATGAACTGGAGAAATTACGGAAAAGGAGAGACAGAGCATATCTTGATTCACTCACCAGTGTTCCTTTTCTATTTTAAAATACTGTACATATTAATTTTCACTCCTTAGACCAGGACATGAAGTGTTTGTATCATTAGACTCCCTACCAATGTGTGTTCATCTAGGTGCCACTAGACTACACCTCCTATCAGCCTTAGCTGCCATGAAAAAATAGGGAGGATCATCGGTCAGGAAGTCCTATAGCAGTTGATTGACCATATGTTCCCTGTTTTGCCCTGAAACCAGGCAGCACAATTTCCTTGAGGCAGCCACACAGCATTTTATGCCCCCCCCCCACATCCATACACATTTAAAGTTATATCTAAAGCTAATCAAATCTACAGGACACAAGCATACACTATGTGGAGGGGAAAACAATTTCACCTCATTTCAGAGGACAGCCATGTTTTAAGCCAGTTAGAATGACAGAGTAGTTCAATAGAGTGAGGAAAGTTTGATTACAACACCTAACTATCAACTTTGATGAGAAATCTTAGAGATGATTAACTGAAGGACCTATATATAGTGAGTAATTTTGAGGAGAATTATCTGTCTTTCCAAGCCATACTTACAGGTCGTCCATGAATACTTTCAAAATAGAGTAGGCTTTTCTGGAGACTGAGTTTTTCCAAAGCCATTTGCTTTTTTGTCATAGCCTATTTAAAAAAAATTATTTATAAAAAAAATCAAGAATCAGGTTGTAATCTTGGAGAAGGATATTATGTACTATCCAAGCATATTCTCCCCACCCAACTGTCATAGACTAAATATATTCCATATAAATGTTTGCCACTACATGTTTTTTCACTATACAGTAATGCAAAAATATCCTTAAAAGTTCACATCCTTACATTTAAGGATTTTTTTTTACCCAAACAGCTTTGAACGAACCCAGCAGCTATCTTAGTACAGCAATCAATGCTGTTATGTCCATGAAATTAGATACATTGTCTAATCTCTCGCACAACATTTTATCCAAGAGACCAGAAGTTATGATTTTTCATATTTGCTTGTTTGTTTGTTCAGATTTATATTGCCGCCCACTCACTGAGGCGACTCAGAAAGGCTTACAGTCAAAACAGCAAAGGTACAGTAACAATCATAAAATATGCACCCCAATAGGATTTTGGCCAATATCTGATACATTCTGAGTCATGCAAACTGGTATGCCACAGATCCCATCTTAACTTATTTATTTATTTATTTATTTTATTTATATTTCACACTTGCTAACCCGCCCCAATCGGGCAAGCCCGACTCTGGGCGGCTTACAACCCAAGTTATGACAATTTACTTCTATGTTATGTCACTTGTGAAATTACATAGCAGAGTTTCAGCCATTGTCAACTTGGGACTTCCATCATTCCTCAGCTAACCTGTGTTGGCCTGGAAATCATAGCCACAGAACACTGGGAGGGCTATAGATTGCCCGCCCCAGTGCATGCATCTGTGTATCCATGTAAGTAACATTATGTTATGAAAAAAATCTTCATTTTACAGTGAGAAGGTTTAGTTTGGTACCTTGAATGTGTTTGGAATTCAACTGATCTTCTGGACCAGCAAGATGCTTTGGGAAAGAATTTTGATTTGTTTTTCTCGTTCAACATGCTCATGGGATTTTGAGACAGGACTAATAGAATGGTAATCTTGTGAAACTGATACTATCTGTGTATTTGTTTACAATGCAGCACCCCTTACAATACTCCCTCCTCTTCACACCCAACAAAAGAGTAGTCAGGAACAATGTAATTGGGAGCAAAAGAGAATACTAACACATCTATAACATTAATTTTTCATATAGCATTAACTTTTCTCCCAACTATTTGTAATGTCAAGAGCAGAATTTATTACCAAAAAAGGCATATTGGCTTCCCAGATTTTACTTATGTTATTACTGAACATTTTTCATAATCATTGCAAATCATTAAGCAAATCTACTTTGCCTTGATATCGGGTTAAAATTTAGGAACTAGGAGGCAGCTGGACTGCAAATTAACTTCTTAATTAGTATTTGAATAAGTAATTACTTATTATATAAATAAATGCTTGTTAAAGCATTAACAGCCAGATGCTTCTTTCTTGACATAGTCCTCTTGGGACTATTGTGATTTTAATCTAGCTGCTTCATAATGGAATGGCAATCACATCCCTTGATGGATGACAATCAAATCTGTTTTACAGCAAACCCAAAGGCTGTCACAAATTGGACACAGTATAATTAACTAAAACTGAATCTTTACATCATGGAGAATCTTTTGATCTAAACAGGAAAAATCAGGGTTTTATTTCTCTGGATGGACATTTCTCTTTAAAACTTGAGTTCCCAGCTTGGGAGTTCTTATCAATTTGACACTGTTCTGGGATTTCAATGAATGGACAAAGCCAAGGGGAAAATTTACCAGGTCCAGCTGGATCATAAAAGACCCATTCATGAGAATATCTCTTTTTTTATCATTTATACTTTTTGTAAATTTGCTCTCAAAATTGGTTTGCAAATATCAACTGCTACAGAATATAGTGGGATCCTGTTATGCATTCTGGCCAGGTTATCTTGTCATGGTAATAGAATAGACCATACTGCCAGCAACTCAATGCCAAGTGTCAGGCGGCAGTTAAGTAATTTGACATCCCTGAGGACTAATGACCTTGGGTGGTGAAGTCCACAGGGAAGGTTGATGGTCCCCAAGTGGATTAAATCCCACATCAATCCATCTTGATGGAGGGCAGCAGCTTCATTAATCCTGACCTGGGGATGATGAGGACTTTGTGTACCAAAAGGGTTCAGGACCAGAAAGTGATTTGTGGAACTGGATCAGTGGTATGGGTGTCACGCTGTGGTGTGGAAGGCAGATGAAAGGCCACTGCATTATATTCTCAGGACTGTCTTTCATGGCTGATCGCCATGATGATCACCAATTTTTGGATTCAGATGCTGCAGCAGCAGCAGCAGCAGCAGCAGCAGCAGCAGAAGGATCCTGTTCAGTACCAGGACAGCGGACAGTTCCATTGGTTTTTTAACATTGGATCTTCCTGCATGTCACTCCATAAGCAGAAATTGCCCATTTAGACATACAGGATTTCTGCTTGCACAAGCAAGTACAGTACTCGGTACCTCCTTGGTGAATGAGGAAAGAGTCAAACTGCTCACACAACAATCTCTTGTGAGGGCAGCATAACTAAATAAGATGCTGTCCACTTGCTTTCTACTCTTAACAGCTTAGTGACAAAATTGTGGTGCAGTGACCAACAGGGTGATTTCCTTAGGTTAAGTGACAAGATCAGAAAAGCTACACATTCTTCCCTATTAGTTATATTCAGGAATATATTTCTGCACTGGCACAGTTACTGAAGAATTATTTTACTTAGCACACAGTTCAACTCAGGAATTTGCTACCACAAGCTGCAATGACAGCCACCAACATGAACAATTTTAAAACAAGATCTGATAAAATAATAGATTAAATTCATGGAGGGATATCAGCACCTACTAGTCATAACGGATTGGCTGAAATCCTCTTGCTTAGTATAGGAAGGCTCAGCTAAAGTAAATGCACTCGGGATTTGGGAGTCAACTTCTTCCATAATTCCCATTGCTTCAATAGACATACTCTAATTGCAACTTCCTACACTAAGCAATAGGATGTCAGTCATTATGTCTTTCTACATCAGTTGCAGAGGAGTATTGTACTCAGATCCTGCTCATGGGTTTCTGATGAGCATCTGGTTGTCCAGTGTTGGAAAGAGAAGGCTTTACTAAACAGGAATTTCATTTGTTTGTTTGTTTGTTTGTTTGTTCCCACTTGCATGCTGCCCTACTCACAGAGCAATTCAGGGTGGCTGACGAAGTATCACAAAATGTCACAAAAGTCACAAAATATAAATTCAAACAATAAAACAAATTGTCTTCTGTCGGCACTGCAGCTGGACATTAGTGAGGCCCAGGGGTTGGAGCCCAGGGCTCAATGTCCTCAGTGTCCTCGATGGAGCCGAGGGTTCAACATCCAGGGTGACTTGATCCCAGGGTGACTTTTTTTATCCCTTTCTTAAGGATATTTCACAGTGAAAACCCTAGATTTGTCCCCTTTGGTAGCTTATTGTTTTATGGCAATGTATGTTTTAGACCAAAGGTTGGCAATATATGGCCCCGTGGGCCAAATCCAGTCTGTGGTGCCAAATAATCTGGCCCCTCCCCTCACTCCAACCACCACTGCCAGAAGTGGCCGTGAACACATTTACGGTAGCCACAGATGCATTTATGGCAGTGTTTACAGTGGAGGGACCAACAGTCCAGCCCACTCAACTGTCTGACGGAGCATGACCCAGTCCTCACCTTAAAAAGGTTGCTTACCCCTGTTTTAGACAGTTCATGAAAAGCAAAACAGTGCAGAATTACTATTTATTGCCAGATATTGGCTAGAATAGTACTATATATTTCTGCTAAAAAAATGCCAGTGATGGACTTTCCAGTAGCTAATTGCCATAAGTTAAGAAATCAGAACAGGCATTTCCTGTTGCACATCCAGTAAATTGATTGGTGTGCAATAAGAAGTGCCCACACTGACATCATAACTTGTAGCAAGGTGCTTCTGACAGTTACATCACTACCATTACACCAGCAAGCATAACTAACAAGATTCCAGCCATTGTTCATCAACACATAGAGGAAATAATTAAAACAAAACATTATAGCAGTCCATATGCAATCCCATATGAAACTATTCTGAGTTAAATCTAAACATATGTCTAGTTCTGTTGATGGGGGGGGGGAGGCTTCAAGTGTGAAATAAAACTGCCAAAGTCAGTACAGTAAATTAAAATTTTAGTTTTTCAGGAGTTAAGGCCTACATGCCTCACATAGCTTTTCCCTCTTTCAGCTTCCAGTGGATTCATAAAAACAGAATAAATGATTTAATGTAAGTGCATTTGGTAATCTGTACATTTTTATATAAGTAATATAGTAGAATTATTCTGGGCACTGATTTTTGGTATGTCCAAATTTGGATGTGAGTTGGCCAGACGTGACTATCATTAGTGAACTACTGTTTTCCCCATCTACCAGAATAGTATACTTGTACATAGTTTCTGTACACTACGCACACAAATGCACACAAATGCTCCATATGCACTGAACTTGAGTCCACATGGAAAGGTTTTCTTCGCCATCGGCACTGAAATATTGTTTTACATCTCCCTAAATGTCATAAATGTCAGAGCCAGCCCTCCAATTAGACAAGGTGAAGTGCTCACCTCAATTGACACCTCTAGGACTGCACTACCCCCCCCCCCGAAGGGCCCCCATTGCTACTCTTCTGAAGCTTCACTCTTTAGGACATTTGGGTCAGGACGGTTCCATACAAAGCAGCACCAGAACTGGGTGTTTTATTTTGTCCTTTATTCAAGTAGTACTTGAATAGAAGATAAGACACAACATGGCTACTTTAAACCTTTGTTAAGTTTTTAAGAGGTCAACACCCACATGAAGACTGCCAAAAAAAAGCAGTTTTCTACATTGATGTTCCACTTATATCTTCACTCTTGTGCTAACACACACATTTGGAATGATCATGGGCCAGAAGGAACCCTTCTAATGTGACTTACTTTTGTTGGCATGCAATATCTACACTTGCACCAACTGGCCTTGAATACAAGTTCACAGAGAGTCTGATGAGTGAGATCTTAATGGCCATTGACACATTTCAGTCAGTTCTCTTCAGTATAGCTGGAGGCACTAAGCAGAAAAGGGGGGGGGGAATTGATGTGACTTTGCCACGTTGATTTTAGTTGGACATAAGCATACAAAAACCATCTTTGGACTGAGCTTGTTGTTTCTGGCAACTTACTAGTAACATACAGTGCCATGCAAAACTCTGGTTTGGGGCAGTGATGGGCATGAGACGGATTGGACCAGTACGCATGTACCGGTAGTAAAAATGGCACTTTAGGGTGAAACGGAGCCCTGGAAAGACCTTGGACAAAGGGGAAATAGCTTCAGAGGTTCACTATAGAGTGATGAAAATAGAAGAGGCTTCTGTTGTCATAGCTCTATAGTGAACAGCAGTCACATGGCCAACTGGCCATGCCCACCCAGTCACATGGCTACACCCACAGTGTGGTAGGAAATGTTTTTGATGCCTATCACTGGTTTGAGGGAAATTCAATGAGTGATTTGGGGGTCGATAACTTGGACACCCTAATGCTAAACTTCTTCAAATGTGGAAAGGTTTAAGAGCCAGCAGAAGAACAGTTGCACCGAGTAGGGCGGTTGCACTGAGTCGGTTGCACCGAGTAGGGCGGTATACAAATCGAATAAATGAAATGAATGAAATGAAATGAAGAACCTCTTCAATTATGGTGTGTCTAGGCAACTCAGGAGCTGAGTTCTGCCCCCCCCCCACACACACACACATAAACAACATCACACATTACATTTCCCCAAAAGCAGCTGGTGGTGTCCAGACTTTTGCACCATACTGAAAGTATATCACCTAAAGCATTTGGCTAAATACAAATGCTTCTCAAAAAAGCTGATGCCACAGAAACAGGAGCTGACCTGCCACCTGGCATAGGAAATAAAGCCTTGTCCCCACTGTGTTGGGGCTGTCCCTCCATCACCAACCAAAAGTCATGGGTGAAATGGTATGGTGACGCAGCATCTCAACAGTTTTCTTTTGAAAACATGGCTCCACTTCTGCTGCATTTTCCTTCTCCACCAGCACCAACAAGAAAGCATGTGGAGATGGCAGCACAACACTGGTGGACATAACACCACCTGCTCTCAGGAGGCTGAGGCACAGGCAGGAAGTGTAGTGGTGCTTTCAAGGTAATCTCTATGCAGAGAACTTTATCTTGAAGCTTTGCAGCCAAGCCAATTAGTGAAAGAGGGATATGCAAAATTATTTATTGGTTCTTCTTTCACTAGTGATTCTGCTGACCCCACCTTAAAGCAACCTGGGTCTCAGGGCCTCTCACAGACAAGCATTCGAGAAAAAGCCAGTTCTGCCTTTAGAAATGCTGCTGCTTTTGCTTCCACCTTCCATGGCAATATACACAGATGTCATGCTGGCTTACAGGGGGAAAATGAGGTGGTTTTGGAGGGCTACCAGTGGGGGCCAGCTTTCCAGAGCCAAGGCCTGTTGGGGCAGTAGCAGTGACTTGGACATTTCCCTCCCCCTCATTTCCATATGATCCTATCATTTCACAAGCTTTCTTTCTCCTTTAAATGTCACCTGGCAACAGCCTATCTATCAGCGACCAGCCCCACACATCCGGGAATGACTTGGGTGTCCTGTTATTCTTGTCTACAGAGAACAATTCAATTCAAGAAACAAGTGCTTTGTCTAAGAAGAAGAGCACAGTATTCTGTGGGGTTCTAAGTGACGTGGGGCACTTGATTTAAAGTAAAAAGTATGGGAGAAACCCTTCTAGCACTGAAGAAAGCAGCAGTGCTCCTCCCTCAACCCCTAAAATGGGGTGCCCAAACTTTTCAGGCTGTGGGCTGGTCACATGGTTCAGGGGTGCCCAAAGTATGGCCTGTGGGCTGGATCTGGCCCCTGACACCAATTCATCTGGCCCACGCCACCCTTGTCACTCCCAGAAGCGGAAGTAAAATGTGGCCATACAGAAGTAAAACGCGCTTCTGGGAGCGACAAGGGTGGTGCGGGCCACATAAATTGGCATTGGGGCCAGATCTGGCCCATGGGACATACTTTGGGCACCCCTGCCCTAAAACAGTAAGTAGTTTCATTTATAAAACTCATTACAACAAAACATCATTTAGGAAAGGGTTATCTTCAACGCCTCCTTACCACCAAAAGTAACATGGTGCTTCTAAGCTCTAGTCAAGCTTGATTTCATTCTAGTTTCTTCTTCTATGGAATAACAACAATTCGTTTTGTTTCTGCCTTGGATTAAAATTGTTTTTTACATATCCATGAAAATTCACAGACATTTTAATGCTCTTTTTTTTAAGTGTATTTATGCCTCTTCCTCTTTTACAAATGTATATCAAGGTATTTTCCCTTCGAATAAATCATTTTGTGTTTTAGTGTTCTGAAACTTTTTTTTAAAATACACCTATTTTTACACATAGATATGAGTGCAAGGAAAGACTTTTTTACAATCAGTTAATCAGTCAATAATTTATGAACTGCACCAATAACTTGAAATAGGGTCTGGAAGTCCTAAATATGTTCTAATTTGCATGGGAAAAGAAAAGGCCCAAGTTTTGAGAGCTGCCCATTCAGAAATAGTAACCAAATATTTGATTTATTTGATTTGTATCCCGACTCGATCAATGCAAGCACTACTCTGGGTAACTAAGAACCCCTGAATAAATCAACCATAATACAGATACATAGAAACTATAATAGAACCAAAAACATATTTAAATCAACTGATAACACTATAAAAATAAAAATAATTTATTTCACCTGTTCCTTATTCACTCTATTGTTTTACCTTTCCCCTTAAAGAGTTTTTATTCCAGCTCATCATTACACAAACTGTTACACAAATTTAAGAACTATTGTCTACGTGTGTTTCCCTTTTCTCTCCTGCTCTCATTCTTTTAGATTGCAGGAGTGTGGACTGCAATTGATTTATTTTTATTGATCTGTGTAAGGTGCTCTATCTGAATAGTGATGAAAATGCTAGTGAGTGTGTATGCATGATTGAATGATAGAAGGGGGAAGAGATAGCCTTCCATTCTATCTAAATACTGGGATTCTTTTGTATATTCTTCATTCTTGGTGAAAGCTTCATAATACACATTATCGGAGATTTACTTCCTCATCTATGCTGGCTTTGCTAAGAACTTTTTAAAAAGTAGATATGTCTTCCTGTAGTTTTGAAAGTCAGGTTATAACAAACTGATTGGACAAGGTAATGAAACATGGATGCCACCACTGCTTTTGATGGTTTGCCATATGACAAACAGGCAACAGTTAAACTTCTGATCAAACCTGCATATGATATGAACTTACCTTAATGTCTTCAGGAATACTGAGCTGTTGCTGAGTCTCTGCCAATCGTTTCATCATGCCATCCACGGTGTCTTCGACTGATGGACTCAAGGGAGTCTCTGCCAAGTCCTGATTTGGAGTCTCTTTGGAGTTCTCTTGAAGAAGGTTCCTTTGAGGTGCTTTGAGGGGGCAGCTTTGCTCTTCAGACATTTTGAGC